>CAUYUJ010005498.1:0-60866 GCA_963575745.1 Prorocentrum cordatum | reverse complement strand
GGGGCGCATCGACTCCTCCTCCTCCTCCTCCTCCTCCTCCTCCTCCTCCTCCTCGCCCATCCCTCGCCGACCGGGGCCAGGGGGGACCCGCCCGACGCGGGAGCGAGGGGCCTCGCTGTCGGGGGGCCTCTCGGCGACGTCTTGGCGATTCCGTGCCAGTGTTTCCCCCGCTTGGCGTCCGTCCCCATCAGGCAAGGGCATGACGGAGAGGCCTGGGTACGCATTCACCTCGGGCGGTAGGGGGCGCTAGCTACCCAGACCTCCGGCGGATTGTTTTCTCAATCCCTGAGATTTGGCTCAATGTCGGCATCTGGGGACCGTTTTCGGGGACTCGCGCAGTTCAAATGTGGTTCGGGTGCGACACACTGCACCCAGGGAAGGGGTCGAGACTTCCAGGGCCCGCACACTGCACAAAAGTCAATGCGTCGAAGTTCAGGGCATTCGCCTCACCGACCCTGGCCAGGACGAACCTGGGCCCAGGATCAGTGTGTGTGTGTGTTGTGTGAGTGTGTGTATATTTGTTATATATATATATATGTATATATATATGTGTGTGTGTTTGTGTGTGTGTGTGTGCATGCCTCCCTGGCTAAGCCTGGAAGGCGTATAGGCGTATACACCAAGGCTGCGCCCAGCACGGGCCGACAAGGATCGGAGATGTGGGTAGCTGACGTCCCCCGAAGAGCCTGTCAGAGACAGGGAAGGTGTGCAACGGCAGGGTGGGGCGGGGTGAAATTCGTGCTGTTTGACCGTGGAAGCAAGGAGCACGTTTCGTCCTGCAAGGGCTCAGTCTTCAGGGCTTCTGCTGGGCACCAGGCGGACATGCCATATAATTGTTTCAGGCTCCATGCAGGGACAGTTCACCGCAAGAGAAAGCAGCAGGAAAGGGAAGGGAAGCGTCAGGGTAGTGGTATCCCCAGGGTATGGGCCTGCGAGGAAGACTGGATGGAGAAGTGAGGGAAGAGGAAGACAAGGCGAAGGAGGAGGAGGAGTAGGAGTGGAAGGAAGAACTGTGTTCAGGAACGTGGGGAATTGAACGGATGAGGAACAGCAAGGCAAGACGTGATACTTTACAATTCGTTTTTATTGGTTCGCTGGCGGCCACTCCTTGTCCTTATTTCGCGTGTCAGTGTATTATGAATGTGTTCCTCACTGTTACTTTCGCGCCCTCGCTCTGGCGCGTTTGTCTGCCTTGCGCGGGATTCCCTCAGCGGTGCTGGAAGGTGATTGCCTGTAGCTGCTTGCTTACGTGTAGAATTCCTTGCGCTCCCAGCAATGGTCGACTGACACGTGCATGTGTCTGCGTACCTCTTCATTCCTCCGCTTTGTCGAGTTGGTTTAACGCCGTGGTCCTTGAGGGCGCGCATGTTTATTTCACGCGCTGGAGACGAACCGTTGTCGACCATATCATCCATGTAAGCTGACGCAACGGTATTTGACAGATGCGCGCGTCTATGTTCGATAATGTGTTCCATCCAGCTTCATGGAAGAGAAGGGATGAAGAAGGGAAGCATCACTGGCTCAGGCGGGGAGGCGGTGGCAGAGAATACGTGTGAGAGATTTTTTTCAGGATTGGACCACCACACTCGATCCCCGAAGTCGCGGATAGGAGCGAGGGGTCCCGCCGAAAGCTTCATGTACGATCACCAAGTGAAGTGAACCGCCCGCCGCAGACGCCGATTTAGTTCGTAGCGCGCTTCTGCGCAGTCCACAGACCAGCGCTACGGTTCGGCCCCACGGCGACGGGTCCCAGGCCTTCCCCAGGGCCTCCACGATGTCGCGGCCCGTGCCCGAGCTGGGGCCAGGCTCGGGTGAGGGCCGGGAGGGGGGAGGCCTGCAGACGCCAGTCCCCGCAAGGCCCCCTTTTCCAGAGACCCCATCACGCTGCTGGGCTCCACCAGGCCACCCCCCCTCCCCACGCCACAAGGATGGGCTAGACGCAACGGCGTTTGCTCGCCCAGAACCAGCCAGCACCCGTGCGGCTGGAAATGGAGCCGCGTGAGCGGGAAGGGCGGCGCCGCTCCGATGAAATTGCAGGCGGAGAGCGAGGAGGAGGAGGAGGAGGAGGAGGAGGAGGAGGAGGAGGAGGAGGCTGAGGAGGAGGAGAAGGAGGAGGATGGGCGGAGGTGGACGGGCGGAGGTGGACTTCGAGAAGAGGGGCAGGTCGGACCTTTGCGCCCGACGCGTTCTGGCTTTCCTGGTGTGGCCAGGGCCTGTTTGATGCTCCTGAGCCTCCTGGGAGAAACGCACAGACACAAGTAATCGTGGACTTCTACGAAAGTATAGGAAAATATGGGAAGTCAGGGGGGGAGGCGAAAGCCCAGAAAATACGAAAAAGCATGGGGAATCCCAGGATTTGTGTGTGTGTGTGTGTGTGTGTGTATCTACTTGGGCGTCCCTGGGCCCCTCTAGGGGTGACCGATGGAGGACGGTCGTGCTTCCCATCCTTTCCGCGAGGGCGCTGCAGGCCTGGGCGGGCGCGCGCGCGGGATCGTGCGCTCGAGCGTGCGTGCACACGTCCTCCTGCGGCGCGGTCATGAGTCCAGTCATCGTATCGGTACTGGGGGCGCCGCCACGGCGTACAGCGGGGGCGCGCATCCAGAAGCCGTCTGCTTCTCGTCAGGGTCTCCCGGACTGCTCCGCTCCTCGCGCTGTGCGGTGGCTTCCCGCAGCCGTTGAAGGAGCTGCTGCGTTCAGGGTGCTCCAGGCTTCCCCTCCGGTGCACCTCGCGCACGGGTTCTCGGGGTTGGGTTTCTCGCGAGGGCTTCTTGCGGCCGCGCCCGCACTGTGTGGTTCACCTGTGAGCGCATGGTCAGAGCCAGCAGCCCCAGCGAAGTCGAGCTTCGTCGACCGCTGGGCGGCAGCAGCACCTGCTTGCAGCAGACCCTGCGGCGATGCATTCGCAACAGTGCGCTGTTCGACGTCTCAGCGGTGCTACTTTCACGCATGATCAAGAACACTCTCAGGTGCGATCAAGACGCTTGAGAGTAGCATGTCGTCCGTAGACGACGCTGGCCGCTAATCTTTCACCCACGTCGTCGTTCGCGCACGTCGTTTGCACACGTCCCCAGCAACACCGTTCTGCCACGTCGTTCGCCCGCGCGCGCGCCCGGGAGGCCCCGCTCGGCTCTAGCGCCGGCGAGGGCTCCCCGAAGACCGCTGCGCATGGGCGAGCCCGATGGCAATGGCGCGCCCGCCCCTGCGGCCGCCGCCGGGCGGGGTCAGGTCAGGAACGACTCCTCCTCGCTCCTCCTCGTTCTCCTCCTCCTCCTCCTCGTCCTCCTCCTCCTCTCGTCCTTGTCCTCGTCCTCGTCCTCCTCGTCCTCTTCCTCCCCCTCCTCCTCCTCCTCCTCCTCCTCCTCCTTCTTCTTCCCGGGTCGAGCGGAGAAGGCCGCGGCGCCCGATAGATCCTCCGGAACCGCCGGATCTCAGAGATCCCCGGCGTGTCCTGGTCCGATGCGTTCCTGCTTTGGCCTCGCCTTACGCCAGGCGCGGCCGTGCGCGCTTCGCTCCCGAGGTGCAGAGAGCGGCGCGCCGGACGGCGACGACGATGACTGCGGCGGCGACTGCCGGCTGCGGCGGCGACTTCTTCCGAGGCGGCGGCGGCGAAGGGCGCGGAGGCGGCGACAACGACGGCCAAGGCGGCGGCGAAGGCGACGACGAAGGCATTTCTGAAGACGATGGCGACGATGCAGAACAGGCCGAGGCCTTCGGGGCGGGCTACTTGCAGTGCGTAAGAGTCGCTCGGTTTGTGTTTTAGCATCGTCACAGTCGCTGCCTGGAGCCGTCGCCGTTCCTCCAGCGGGGTCACTGCCAGACTTGCCGAGGGTGTTCGAATTGGTCTTCGCCGTCCGCCTTCCCCTCCTCCCTCTCCCTCCCGAGTCTCCTTCCCAGCCACGGTCCTTCCCGCTTCGCTTGCGTGCAGGATGCGTCTGCCCGACCGCGTGGGACGGTCTCTGTCGCCGCTGTCAATGTGTGCAAGATGCGCCCGCCTCGCTGCTGGATGCACCCACCGCAGAGGCCAACGACCCACCGCCGCCATCCTCCTTCCCCCTCCCGCCCTTGGCCATCTCCTGCCTGCCCCTCCTGGCCTCGACGTCCCCCGTCCCCCTCCCCGCCTTGGCCTTGCCGCTCCCCTCTTCCCCTCCTTCCCGTGCCCGCGGCGTCGCGACTCGTTTCGCAGCGTGGGCCCAGGGCCCAGGGCGGTCTACCCTCCCCCTCCCCCATGCCGGCTGCCCTTCCTTGACGGCCCCCCCCGGGCCGGGGGGAGGGCCCCCGGGTTCGGAGGCTGCCATAGGAGGGTTCGTTGGACAAGGTTGGTTTCGCTGGACCCGAGGTCCCTCCAGCCCGACCTTGGGCACTCCAGCACGACCTGAGGTGCCCCAGCAGCCGTCGAGATGCCCCTTCTTGAACCAGACCTGCTCGCCGTCCTCGACGGGTACACCGAAAATTGCCCCGACTCGTCTGTCGCGTTTTTGTTCCAAGAGGGGCTCTTTGTTTCCATCCCGTCCCCTCCCGGCCCTCCCACCTCCCTCCCGCCGCCTCCAGGGCGAGAAGCGCCCCGCGGATGCGGGGCGTTTTTTCGCGTGTCCGCGGGATCGCGCCTCCGAACCCAGATCGTGAGGGCGCGGACGCGGACATACTCGCCGCTCGTGACCGTCCTGCCCGGCCCAGGCTTGCCCCCCCCCCCTGGCGCCCCCGCCACCCCCCATCCTCCGCCCCGCCCCGCCAGAAGCGAACCTGAGTTCGTCAACGTTGCCGCTCCTGGAGGACTCGGTGGCGTCCATCCAGAGAAAAGGAGCGGTGCTTACCGCGCTCGCCGCTTCGCAGCCCGATTGGCGCGACCCTCCGGTTCTCAACGAGCGCCGTGGGTTCGCCGCCCTTGCCGGCAACCCCGAAGATCGAAGCTCGGAGAAGGGTAGGAAGGAGTAGAAGAAGCACAAGAAAAGAATCACAACGTGGCACCCCACAATCGCGGGTAAGAGTGAGGAGCCGGGCGCAGGGCGGATCGCCGCTGTGTCGCCGGTGGGTCGCGGGGTGGATCGCGGGTGGGTCGCTGGTGGGCGGAGGGTAGGCCGCAGGTGGGTCGCGGGCAGGGTGCGGGTGGGTCAGGTATATCCCAAACCCTCGATAGCCGCCCTCTTTGTTTTCGACCGTACTCCACTTGGGTGTATATCTTCCCTTCCTGCCACGTGCAGTTGGCGCAGCCGCGAAAACAGGGGAAGGAAGGGAGGAGGGAAGAGACAAGGGGGAGGGAGAAGGATGGAGCACGAGAGACATTTGCAGGAGAGGGCTTAGGAACAGGAGGACAAGCGGGATAACCAGCCCGGCGGGTCGGGCGGGCGGGCCCTACCAGGCAAGTTGGGCGGGCAGGTCGTGACGGCGGGGTCGAGCGGGCGGGTCGCTGAAGCGTCGACCTAATACGTATCGCAAGGAAGTTTCGAGCAATAGCGTCGATCCAACATGAATCGAGTGACTCAAAGCTTTCCTTTGTAAAAACCAGGGTGCGAGTCCATGAGAAACACTTCAATTGAAAAACAACGTGTGCCCCCAGAGAGGGGATCAACAACAATTATTCTTCAGAACTGAGAGTCCAATAGCGACAAGAACAACAGCAACAACAACACACCATCATCGTAAGACTGGCTTTCATCTGCTCGAGTGTCATTCAACGTGTATCTCCTCAACACTCGACACCCGCCCTCTTCGTCTTCGATCGTACCCCTTTTGTGGGGTATATCTTTATTCCCTGCAGGCTGGGCCCTGGCAAGCGGCGGGACGACCGCGGACCGTCGGCCTGGCCAGCGGTAGCGCTGACCGGCGGCAGCCCGACCCCAAGAGAGACGGACAGGGGACCGACCACGACGACGGCGACGACGACGACGAGCGAAAGCGAGAGCAAGAGCGAGAGCGAGAGCGGGGCCGCGAAGGGCAGTGATGGGACCACGAAGAGCAGCAAGGGGTCCTCGAAACGCGACAGCGGGGGCCACGAAGGGCATGCGTATGGGGCCACGAAGGGCGCGAACGAGCGGGGGCCACGAAGAGCAGATAATGCAGGGCCACGGATGGCAACGACGGGGCCGCTGAGGGCAACAACGGGGCCACGTAGGGCAGTGAAGGGGCCGCAAAGGGCGACAGCGGGGCCACGAAGGGCATGCATATGGGGCCACGACCGGCGCGAATGAGCGGGGGCCACGAAGGGCAGCGAGAAGGGCCGCGAAGGGCTGCAACGGGGCCGCGAAGGGCAGCGAGGGGGCCACGAAGGGCTGCAACGGAGCCACGAAGGGCAGCGAGAGGGGCCACGAAGGGCAGCGAGGGGGCCACGAAAGATTGCAACGGGGCCACGAAGGGCAGCGAGATCCCGATTCCTTACTAAGCTGCGAGGGAGCCCTTAGAGTGAGCGCGATTTCTGGGTGCCTGAGCATCGGGAGCGCTGCGCTTGAGTTAATTGCAGGGAATTCCAACGCGCGATTCTTGAGTGAATTGCAAGCGAGTCTCCAGCGAGAGCGCGACTCCTTATTATATTGGAAGGAAGTCCCAAGCGAGAGCGCGATTCTTGCGTGACGTGCGAGGCAGTCTCAGGCAGGAGAGGGGGTCCTGGTTAAATTGTGAGAAAGTCTCCGACGGGAGCCGTTGTTGTTGTAATCCGGGGGCCAGGGAAGCAGTTCTAGCTTAGTGATTTTCCCAGATTATTTTTAAAAAAAAGGGTGCGCGCCCCGGGGGAAGCATTGCAATTTAAAAGACAACGGTCACTGGAGGGAGGGGGGCCAACAATAATTATTCTTCAGTAGTGAGAGAACAACATCAACACTCATATCAAAACGGTTCGCTCTTATCTTCTCGCGTGCCATTCAACACGCATATCCCAAACCCTCGATACTCACCCTCTTCGTCTTCGATCGATTCTTTTTGGGGGGTATATATTTCTGCGCTGAAGGCAGGGGAAGAGTGGACGGACGGAAGGAAGGGAAGGATGGAGCACGAAAGATGGGGGCACGCGGCATTACGTCCCCCCCCCCCCCCCCTGGCGAATTTTCCGGGGAAAATCAATGTGATTTTCTTGTACCTACCCACCCTACAGCCTGCGCGCCTCGCAGGGAAACGCGGGGTCCCGGTTTTCAACACCTACCCTCCATCCGCCGACCCAGTAAATTCGGGAAAACGCGTTGGCATTGGTCGGCGGTATTTTTGTCGACACCCACCCACCCTCCGCGGGCCAACTAAACTGCGGAATGTGATTCGCGTTAAGCATCACATTTCCGCGCCCACCCACCCGCCCGCCGCCCTCCCACCCCGCCACCATGCGGAATCCGCGGGCGGGCGGGCGGGCATTGCGTTATTGTTCCAAGATTGTCGTACCACTGTCGTAATATTGTGTTGTGATTGTCTAGTGTTTGTCTTATTCGTGTCTTATCGGTGTCTTTGTTTTCAGTCTCGCATTATTGTTCTACTACTGGTTCATTGCTGTCTCACGGGTGTGTTGTTATTGTCTCAGTATTGTCACATTATTGTTAAACTATTGCTGTATGGGTGCGTTACAATTGTTTTATTGTTGTACCAGTATGGTTTGTATTGTGTTGTCATTGTCGTGGTATTGTCGTCTACTGTCTTAATGTTATTTCATTGTGTCGTTATGGTATTTGTACTGCCATTTGATTGTTGTGTTGTTGCCATGCGATTATCTTACTAATGTTCCACTGTTGTCATATTATTGTCATACGATTGTCGTTATACCGTCTTATTGTTGTCTCAGCACAGTATTGCGATTGTCCTGTCATTGGCTTACTATTAGTTTGCGATTGTATTATTACTGTATGATTAGTGTTGTAGCATTGCTTGACTAGCGTTTTATATATTGTATTATGAGTGGGTAGGCTTTGTCTTCTGATTGTCTTATTGTTGTCCTATGATTGTCGTACGAACGTTGTTGAACAATGTACCATTATTGCCCAACTATTGTTTCACGATTGTCTCACTATTGTCTTCCCATTCGTATATTATTGTCTTGCTCTTGTCTTACTATGGTCGTCATCATCGCCGTCATCGGAGTCTTGCTGTCATCACAGTATGAGTGCAACATTTGGTTTTTCTCAAACGATTTTCGGGGTGACACGTGTCACCCGTGTGTTGTTTCACATTCTGCGGGCCCATGTTGTCGTCCAGAATGCGAGTGGAACAATTGGTTTCCACACACGGTGTTCGGGGTGACACGTGTCACCTGTGTGTTTTGTTCACACTCTATCGCCCCATGGTGGCGTCCACAATACGAGTGAAACACTTAGTGTTCTTCACACGGTTTTCCAGGTGACACGTGTCACCCGTGTGTGTTCTTCACATTCTATTGCTCCATATTGGCGCCCAGAATACGGGTGCAAAAATTGATTTTTCTCATGCGGTGTTCGGGGTGACGCGTGCCACCCGTGTATCGTTTCACATTCTGTGGGCCCGTGCTATCGCCCAGAAGACGAGTGAACCACGTGTTTTTTTCTCACACGGTTTTCGGGGTGACACGTGTCACCCGTGTGTTGTTTCACATTCTATGGCCCCATGTTGGCGTCCAGAGGACGAGTGAAACAATGAGTTTTCTTCACACGGTTTTCCAGGTGACACGTGTCACCCGTGTGGTGTTTCGGATTCTACGGCCTCATGGTGTGGCGTTCAGATTACATGTGGAACAGCTGTTTTTTTTCACACGGTTTTCGGGGTGACACGGGTCACCCGTGTGTTGTTTCACATTCCGTGGGCCCATGTTGTTGCACAGAATACGGGTGGAACAAATAGTTTTCTCACACGGTTTTCAGGGCGACGCGTGTCACCCGTGTGTCGTTTCACATTCTGTGGCCCCATGTTGGCGTCCAGAAGAAGAGTGGAACAATTGGTTTCTCTCACACGGTTATCGGGGTGACACGTGTCGCCCGTGTGTTGTTTCGGACTCTATGGCCCCATGTTGGCGTCCAGCATACGAGTGGAACAATTGGTTTTTCTCACGCGGTTTTCGGGGTGACACGTGTCACCCGTATGGTGTTTCACATTCCGTGCGCCCATGTTGTCGTCCAGGCTACGTGTGCAACCGTTGATATATCTCACACGGTTTTCGAGGTGGCACGGGTCACCCGTGTGTTGTTTCACATTCTGTGGGCCCATGTTGCCGTCCAGAATACGAGTGAAACAATTAGTTCTCCTCACGCGGTATTCGGGGTGAGACGTGTTGCTCGTGTGTTGTTTCGCAGTCTACGGTCCCATGTTGTCGTCCAGACTACGTGTGCAACCGTTGATTTTTCTCACACGGTTTTCGAGATGACACGTGTCACCCGTGTGTCGTTTCACATTCCGTGGGCCCATGTTGTTGTCCAGAACACGAGTGAAACAATTGGTTTTTCTTACGCGGTTTTCGGGATGACACGTGACACCAATATGTTGTTTCACATTATATGGCTTCATGTTGGCGTCCAGAATACGAGTGAAGCCATTCGTTATTATCACACGGATTTCGGGGTGACGCGTATCACCCGTGTGTTGTTTCACCTTTTGTGGGCCCATGTCGTCCAGAATACGAGTGAAACCATTGTTTTTTTCTCACACGGTTTTCGGGGTGACACGTGTCACCCGTGTGTTTTTCAGACTCTATGGGCCCATGTTGCCGTCCAGAATGCGAGTGAAATCGCTGTTTTTTCTCACGCGGTTTTCGGGGTGACGCGTGTCACCCGTGTGGGGTTTCAGATTCATTGTTTTTTTTCTCACGGGGTTTTCGGGGTGACACGTGTCACCCGTGTGTCGTTTCACACTCTGTGGCCCCATGTTGGCGTCCAGAAGAAGAGTGCAACAATTGGTTTCTCTCACACGGTTTGCGGGGTGACACGTGTCACCCGTGTGTTGTTTCAGATTTTGTGGGCCCATGTTGTTGTCCAGAAGACGAGTGGGACAATTGGATTTTCTCACGCGGTTTCCTGGGAGACACGTGTCACCCGTGTGTTGTTTCAGATTCGATGGTCCCATGTTGGCGCTCCGGCTACAAGCGAAACAATTGGTTGTTTTCCACGGTTGTCAAGGTGACGCGTGTCACCCGTGTGTTGTTTCAGATTGTATGGGCCCATGTTGTCGTCCAGAATACGAGTGAAACAATTGTTTTTCCTCACGTTTTTCCAGTTGGCACGTGTCGCCTGTGTGTTGGTTCACAGTCTATGGTCCCATGTTGGCGTTACGACTACAAGTGAACCAATTGGTTTTTATAACACGGCGTTCGGGGTGACACGTGTCACCCGTGTGTTGTTTCGGACTTTATGGCCCCATGTTGGCATCCAGAAGACGAGTGAAACAGTTGGGTTTTCTCATAATGTTTTCGGGGTGACATGTGTCACCCGTATGTTGTTTCACACTCTGCGGGCCCATGTTGGCGTCCAGAATACGAGTGGAACTATTTGATTTTCTCACACGGTTTTCGCGGTGACGCGTGTCACCCGTGTGCAGTTTCACATTCTATGGCCCCATGTTGGCGTCCAGGAGACGAGTGAAACTATTGGTTTCTCTCACGCAGTTCTCGGGGTGACACGTGTCACCCGTGTGTTGTTTCAGATTAAATGGCCCCATGTTGGCGTCCAGAAGACGAGTGAAACAATTGTTTTTTCTCACACGGTTTTCTGGGTGACACGTGTCACCCGTGTGTTGTTTCAGATTCGATGGCCCCATGTTGACGTCCAAAAGACGGGTGAACCAATTGGTTTGTGTCACACGTTTTTCCGGCTGGCACGTGTCACCCGTGTGGTGTTTCAGATTTTATGGCCCCATGTTGTCGTTTAGAATGCGAGTGAAACAAATGGTTGTTCTTACACGGTTTTCCAGGTGACACGTGTCACCCGTGTGTTGTTTCACCCTTTGTGGGCCCATGTTGGAGTGAAACAGTTGGGTTTTCTCATAAGGTTGTCGGGGTGACATGTGTTACCCGTGTGCTGTTTCACACTCTATTGCCCCATGTTGTCGTCCAGAATGCGAGTGAAACAATTGGATTTTCTCACGCGGTTTTCGGGGTGGCACGTGTCACCCGTGTGTTATGTCACATTGTATGGGCCCATGTTGGCGTTCAGACTGCGAGTGAAACAACTGATTTTTTTCTGACACGTTTTTCCGGGTGACACGTGTCAGCCGTATGTTGTTTCACATTCTATGGCCCCATGTTGGTTCACACTGTATGGCCCCATGTTGGCGTCCATGTCGGATTCGCATTCCGCTGCGCGCCCCCAGTTCGTTGTCGTCGTCGTCGTTGCCGCCCCGATGCACTCCATCTGGCGAGCATGAATCGGGAAATCGGTGCAGATCTACGAACGGGACCCGCCTGGGGGCCGCCGCCACCTCTGGGAGAGCTCGTTCGCCTTCACCCCGCCTGCGATATTTCCGCCCCTCGGCGGCCGCCACCAGCTCTGGGAAAACCCGTTCCTATTTCGAACCACTCGGTTTTTTTGTTGAACCCACCCGCAGCCAACGCGGCGTGGGGAAGGGTAGATTTGGATAATATCTAAAAACGCCCTTCCTGGGCAGCGGTGCTGGGGAAGGGTCCCACCAAGTCCCCTAATGGAGTTGAGTTTATAATTCGACCCTTGTTTCAAAGCCCAGATTTGCAGGGAAAGAGAGTGGTGCAGAAGCATGCCCCCCCTGGTGAAAACACGTGGCGCAACCAGACGGGCAGATCGGGTGGGTAGACCGTAACAGGCGGGCCCGGGCGGCCAGGTCGAGCAGGCGGGTTGCTGAAGCGTGCGTCCTGCGTGAAATCGCGAGGAAGTCTTGAGCGACAGCGCAATTCCGAAACAAATCCCGTGAGGGAATCCGGAGCGAGAGCGTGATTCCTGAGTGTCGAGGGCGCTGCGCCTGAATCAGCTGCGAGGAAGTCGGAAGCGACAGCGCGATTCCTGAGTGTCGAAAGCGCGACGCCTTAGTACATTGCGAGGAAGTATCAGGCGAAAGCGCGATTCTTCGATCAATTGCAAGGAAGTCCGCAGCGAGAGCGCGATTCTCCAGTAAATTCCAAGGGCGCATCAGGCGGGAACAGTTGTTGTTGTAAACCGGGGGCCACGGGCACAGTTTGAGCAGGAAGATTTTCCCAGGTAAGAAAAACGACGACGACGACAACAACAACGGCTCCCGCGTGATAATTTCTCACAACTTATTATAATAAATCGAGCTCTCGCGCGGGATTTCCTCACAATGTATGCAGAAATCGCGCTCTCGCGTGCAATGTATTCAGACGCCGCGCCCTCGAAACTCAGGAATCACGCTCTCGCTGTGGCCTTTCTCACGATTTATTTACGAATCGCGCTGTCGTTCGAGATTTCCTCGCGATTGATGCAGGACGCACGCTTCAGCAACCCGCCTGCTCGACCTGGCCGCCTGGGCCCGCCTTCCCGATCCGCCTGTCAGGGTGTTAGGGTCTACCCATCCGGTCAGCCGGTCTGACTTTGCCACGTGTTTTCTGCTCTTAACCCCCTTCCTGCTACTCTCTCTCGTGCTCCATCCTCCTCTCTCCCCCTTGTCCCTTCCATCCGTCCTGCCTACCCCTGCCTTAGGGGCTGCACGAAGTACACGCTGCAGGTAAGCAAGATGTGCCCCGACCCCCGAATTGGGCGCGATCAGAGGCAAAGAGGGCGGGGCGGGTCCCGAGGGTTTGGGATATACGTGTGGAACGGCACGCGAGCAGATCAGAGCGGACAGTCTGGAGATGATTGTTGCTGCTGTTGCCGTTGTTAATCTCATTACAGAAGAAGAAGAACTATCGTTGATCCCCCCTCTGGTGACCACTGTGTTTTCAATTGAAGTGCTTCCCCCGGGGCTCGCACCCTGTTTTTTATTCAGGGAAACTCACTAGGCTCAAAGTGTGCCCCTGGCCCCCGGGTTACAACAATAACGGCTCCAGTTTTCAGATTCCTTCATAATTTAGCCAGGACCCCCGCTCCCGCCTGAGAGTTCCTCGCGTTCTACTCAGGAATCGCGTTTTCGCTTTGGATTTCCTTTCGATCGATTCAGGAATCGCTCGCGCGGCGCTCTGGAATCGCGCTCTCGCTGGACACCTGCTTGCAATTTGCTCAAGAATCGTGTTCTGGCGCTGAAACCTCCAGCGATTTACTCAAGCGCCCCGCTCACGACATTCAGGTACCCACGAGTCGCGTTCACGTTAAGGATTCCCTCATAGCTGATTTAGAATCGGGATCTCGCTGCCCTTCGTGCAGCCCTTCATGGCCCCGTCGCTGCCCTTCGTGGACCCGTTGCAGCCTTTCGTGGCCCCTTGGTGCCCTTCGTGGCCCCATTGCAGCCATTCGTGGCCCCCTCGCTACCCTTCGTGGCCCCTCTCGCTGCCCTTCGTGGCCCCATTGCAGCCCTTCGTGGCCCCCTCGCTGCCCTTCGTGGGCCCCCTCGCTGCCCTTCGTGGCCCCGTTGCAGCCCTTCGTGGCCCCCTCGCTGCCCTTCGTGGCCCCGTTGCAGCCCTTCGTGCCCCCCTCGCTGCCCTTCGTGGCCTCGTTGCAGCCCTTCTTGGCCCCCTCGCTACCCATTGTGACCCCTCTCGCTGCCCTTCGTGGCCCCGTTGCAGCCCTTCGTGGCCCCCTTGCTGCCCTTCGCGGCCCCGTCGCAGCCAGTCGTGGCTCCCTTGCTGCCATCGGTGGCCCCATGTCTGTATACCCTTCGTGGCCCCCGCTCGTTCGCGCTCTTCGTGGTCCCTCGCCGCCCTTCGTGGCCCCGTTGCAGCCCCTCGTGGCCCCTTCGCTGCCCTTCGTGGCCCCGTTGCTGCCCTCAGTGGCCCCGTCGTTGCCCTCTGCGGCCCAGTATACGTATGCCCTTCGTGGCCCCCGCTCGTTCGCGCCCTTTGTGGCCCCATCTGCATGCCCTTCGTCGCCCCGTTGTCGCCCGTTGTGGCCCCTTCGCTGTCCCACGTGACCTCGTTGCTACCCTCAGTGGCCCCGTCGTTGCCCTCTGTGGCCCCGCATCATCTGCCCTTCGTGGCCCCCGCTCGTTCGCGTTTTTCGTGACCATATACGCATACCCTTCGTGGCCCCGCTGTCGCCCTTCGTGGCCCCCTTCCTGCCCTTCGTGGCCCCGCTGTCGCTCTCGCTCTCGCTTTCGCTCGTCGTCGTCGTCGTCGTCGTCGTCGTCGTCGTCGTCGTGGTCGGTCCCCCGTCCGTACCTCGTTGGGGTCGGGTTTTACCGCCGATCAGCGCTGCCGCTGGCCAGGCCAACGGTCCGCGGCCGACCCGCCGCTTGCCGGGGCCCCGCCTGCAGGGAAGAAAGATATACCCCCAAAAGGGGTACGATCGAAGACGAAGAAGGCGGGTATCGAGGGTTTGGGAAATACACGTTGGATGTCACTCGAGCAGATATGAGCGATCAGTCTTAATATGATTGTTGCTGTTGGTGTTGTTGTTGTCCTCGTCGTTGTTGTTATTCTTATTGTTATTGTTGTTGTAGTTCGGGGTTCAATAACGTAGTTTTTGGGTGACACCAAGCTTCCCCTGATAAAACAATGTGCGAGCCCAGGGGGGGAACATTTCGATTGAATCATATACTGGTCACCAGAGAGGGGGTATCAACAACAATTAGGTATTCTTTAGAAACGAAAGTTCAACGCAGCAGCAATCCGCAACGCGGAGCCCCACTTCAGCCACGCACCCAGGGACAGTGAATGACCGTTCGGCCCCCTCACTCTGATCATCGGGAAAAATGTGAACTTTTGGAGGTCCGCGCGGATTTCTTGGATCGGCGCTGGACCCCACCCCCTGGGCGCCGCTTCCGGTGCCCGTGGCGCGCCCAGCACACAAGGGGGGGGTTGGCGCCAACCCAAGAAACCCGTGTGGACCTCCGAAAGTGTTTGAGGGGGGCGTGCCTTGCAGTCCAGGGCGGTCTCAACACCGTGGCGCCGCCTCTGGCGGCGCCACCAGGGTTAATGTGTTGAGACCGCTATGGGCTACTTGGAGGGCCTGCTGAGAGCACTTGAGACGACTCGGGGGGCCTGTTGAGGCCAGCCGGGGCGATCTGGGAGACGTGTCTGTGCGCAACCCGAGGCCTTACCAGCGTGGGGGGGGGCCAGATCCAAGCAAGCAGGCTGTTGCCGTGGCACCGCGTACAGCGATCGGCAAGCCGTGGCCATGCCTGCATACTCTTGCGCGTCGTCGAACGATGCCTGGATGTGAAGGCAAGCGGGGACGTGGCCCAGGCCGGCCCAAGCGCGGACGCAGCAGACGAGGTCGCACTTGGGGAGGCCAGGGCGGTCGGGCGGACTGGTGAGCACCTCGCGAGAGCGGGGTCGCGGTCCAGGGCCGCCAATCTGGGACCGTGCCGTCGGGTTTGATCAGTAGGCCAACCCTTCCAAGTCAAGGGTGTCCTTGTGTGCGTTTCGCGACCCACGTCATTTCCTGGGGGAATGTTGCCCTCGGAGGAGTCTTGTGATCTCTCGCGCGTCAATCCCAATCAAATCCGACTGTAGTGGATGGGGTCGCAGGATCACGCCTCGCCGCCGATGCATCGGCGATGCGTCTCGATCTGGAGCCTAATTCTCTTCATCACGACGTCGTCGATGCATCGGCGGATCGGCGCGATCGTTCGACCCCAAAAAGACTCTTGCCCACTTCGGGCTGCCACCAGGAGGGGAAGAGCCCCGCACGCGCACACACTTTTGGCGGTCGCGGCCTCGCGCGCGGCGTCGAGGCGGAGAAAGTCGCCGAACGGGCGGGCGCGCGCGCGGGCCGAGCGTGCAGGGATCCGTGATGAATCGACCATGCCATACGCATGCCCGGGCGCGGGCAGCGAGGGTGCAGAGGGTGGGAGCGACAAGAGCCCAGGACGAGTGGAGGCGCAGTACGACGAGCGACGAGCGGCGAGAGGCGACAGGGACGGCCGAAGCCAGGGTGGCGGCGAGAGGCTGCAGCCAGAGCGGTGCGGCGACGAGGCCGGCCGGGGGGCGGGGCGGCGCACGCATGCGCGGACGGCCGGAGAGGGCGGAGCCGCGCAGAGGCGGCGGCGGGAAGACGAGCACGGGCATGGAGGGCGGTACTCGCGCACGCACACACGCACAGGCACACGCACACACACACACGCACACACACGCACGCACACACGCACACACACACACACACACACGCACGCACGCACGCACGCACGCACGCACGCACAAACGCACGCACGCACGCACGCACGCACAAACGCACGCACGCACGCACGCACGCACGCACGCACGCACAAACGCACACGAACACACAGACAAACACACACACACACGCACGCACACACACACACACACACACACACACACACACACACACACACACACAACACACACACACACACACACACACACACACACACACACGCACGCACGCACACGCACGCACGCACGCACACACACACACACACACACACACACACACACACACACACACACACACACACACACACACACACACACACACACACACACACACACACACACACACACACACACACACACACACACACACACCACACACACACACACACACACACACACACACACACACACACACACACACACACACACACACACACACACACACCACACACACACACACACACACACACACACACACACACACACACACACACACACACACACACACACACACACACATCCGTAGCCATTTTGGCTCAAGGCAATGCGATTCCCGACGACCGCGAGTCCGAGAGGGCGGCTTGAGCGCGAGGGGTCGCGCTTTGAGCCAAAACTCATCGCACTCCAAGTTTCTGTCGCGGCCTGCGTGGCCATCAGTTTTGCGCCCGCCTGGGCAGCCCCGTTGCACAGTACCGGGGTATTGTCAGAGCAATGGTGCCCGGAGCGGGTGGCGGTGGAGCAGCTGACGGAGGACGGGCTGCGCGACGCACCAAATGGATGTGCAAGTGGTGCGTGGGCCCGAACAAGCAGAAGTACGTCAACTTCGCGGACCGCCTCACGTGCCGCTCCTGCCACATGCCCAAGTCGGCGGCCTTCTGCGGCAAGGTCGTGGACGGCCAGCCCTCGAAACACGCCTCTGGCGGCAACGGGGGCGGCAGCGGAGGAGGAGGGAAGGGCACAGGAGATGGAATGGCCGCCAAGATCGCGGCCCTCCAAAAGGAGCTGGCGATCGCCAACACCAAGCTCAAGGCCAAGGGCGAGGCGATGGGTGGCGCAGACCAGTCTGGCGAGGCTGAGGGGCACGCTGAGGAGCAGGTCCGGGTCAAGCGCCTGGCGCTCCTGGACCAACGCCTTCGTACCATGGAGGCGCTGGATGACGATGACGACGACGCCAAGAAGCTCTGCCAGAAGTATAAGACCGAGCGGGAGCGGCTGCGCCAGGAGCAGATCAACGCCAAGCCGCTCAGGGTCCGCCTCCGCACGGCAGGCGACAAGGAGGCCAAGCTGGAGAGCAGCATCGCGAAGGCTAAGGGCCACATTGAGGAGCTGCGCAGCCAGGCCCAGCAGTTGCTCGACGAGGCCACCAAGCAGGAGAAGGCTGTGGAGGACCAGTCTCGCGAGCTGGTGGAGCTCCAGCTGCAGCGGCGCCGACTCCTGGAGGCGGCTCCTGGGCCGCCCGAGGCGCCTGCTGACAGACGCGTCCCCAGCGTCGAGGAGTCCACCAGGCAGCTGGAGGCCCTCATGCAGGCTTTGGGGGTCGACGGCACGTTGCGCGCGCAGGCGCAGCAGATGGTCCAAGGCCTGCGCCAGGCGGAGCAGGAGGCCCGCGAGCGGCAGCGCCAGCAGGCTGCCGAGGCCGCACCGGAGCCCGGCGCGGCAGCACGACCAGCCCCTGGTGGGCAGCAGGCCGCACAGGAGCTCCCAGTCCCTATGGAGGACGACGGCCTGGACTTGGATGCGCAAGGTCTGGAGGAGCTTCGCGCCTTCCTGGAAAAGTCGGGCCATGCCGTGCCACAGACGGAGGAGGAGGTCCGAGCGGCAGCCAAGCGGGCCATGGAGGTTGCTTTGGAGACCGCCCGCGAGTTCAAGAGGCCGCGCCCTGCGCCTCCGGCCGCGGGTGCCGCTGGCGATCAGAAGTGACCTCCCCGTCATGATGACGTTCACGGAGCTCACCACGGTGAACGCCAGCAGTCATGGGCCGCTGCTGGAGTACCTCACCACTTGTAGGCCTACGCAGATCATCGGGGTCCAAGAGCACCACGTGATCGAGCCCAAGTTGGGCGAGACTCAGGCCTCTGCCAAGGACCTGGGCTGGAAGGGGGTCTGGGCCCCCGCGGTCGCCACAGGTGCGGCCAACGGCAGTGTGGGAGGAGTCGCGGTGTTGGCACCATCGCATGTCCTCATCACCCACCCCCCTGGACTCGCCACTCCTACTCTCGAGCCAGGCCGAGCGGTGGCGGCGCACGTGCACACGGCGCACAAGGGCGGGTTCATTTGCGTGGCAGTCTACCTGCGCACGCTCGAGGGCCTCTCCCCGGAGAACTTGGGAATCCTCTGGAAGGTGACCAAGTACCTCAAGGCGGTCAATGACATGGGGCTCGACTGGGTGGTGCTGGGTGACTTCCAGATGGCCCCGGAGGTGCTGCTCGGGCAGGGGTGGTTACGCCTCGTCGGAGGCCAATGCATCGCGCCCACGGCTGCCACGTGCCACGTCGCCAAGCCAGGGTCGACCATCGACTTCTTCTTGGTTTCACGCCACCTCGTGCCCAGGCTCCCTGACCTTCCAGATGTGGACAACTCCACCAAGCTGTGGCCACACGCGCCGGTGACATTGGCCCTGCGACATCCGCAGCTCCAGCAGGAGGCGTGGGTTCGACAGCTGGTTCAGCCCAGGCAGCTGCCAGTGGTGCCCCCGGTGGGGTGCGCGCGATTTCCGTGGGCCTCCTGGACAGAGGTCCTCCGGTCGGTGGCGCATGCGGAAGCGGCTGACCAGCTGGCGGTAGCATGGGACCTGGTGCTGCGTGGCATCACCCACGAGCTCCTGGACAGGCACGACATCGTGGATCCGCGAGAACAGACTCCCTATCACCAGTGGGAGGGCCCGCCACAGTACCAGTGGCACAAGCTGCAATGGGAGCCACGACGACGACGGCCGCGGCATGGGGCCAAGGTCACAGCTTGGGTTACTGCTGCCCGCTGGTCCAACCACCTGGCCGCGGTCCACAAGTACCTGATGACAACTACGCAGCGGCTGCATGCACTCTCTGAGCCCAGCGCCAGCTCGCAGTGCCAGGGCCCTCAGACCGCGCATGCCCCAGCGCATAGGACGAAGCAGCTGGCCTTGCAGGAGAAGCTGCTCAAGGGCTTGGCCACTGCGTTGTACCAGCTCGACGGCTACGTGCGCAAGATCCGGCAGTCCACCGCGGTCCTCCGCCAGCTCGACGACAAGTATCGGCAGTTCCTCGAGCTGGGGCTGGACATGTTCGCACAGCCCGGTTGCCACACCCTCTGGGAGGAGATCGGTGCACGCGGCGCCCAGCAGCAGAAGGCAGCGGAACTCCAGTCCCAGAAGTCGTGGCAGTCCTGGGCTAAGGATGCGTTTCTGGGCGGGGCAGGCCTCGCGCATCGTACCAGCAAGGTGCGAGTGCAGGAGGAGGTCACCCCCAGTGCCGGCCAGGCGGGGCAACCCTTCGAGGTCGCCGACGCGGAGATGGCAAAGTGGCAGAAAATCTGGGACACCAACCAGTTGGCCCCTCTCGAGCGCCCCACGCAGTACGATGCCTGGGAGCCGCTGCCCGCCATCACCGTGGAGCACCTCCGCGGCGCAACTCGCAGCTTCAAGGCGAGCACGGCCCGCGGGCCTTCGAGGCTGGCGCCCCGGTCGCTGGACCAGCTCTCGGACGAGGCTCTTGTCGTCTTGGGCATCCTCTTCGAACGCTGCGAGGCTCTGGGTGTCTGGCCTGAGCGACGCTTGGTGTGTGAGCTTGTCAGGTTGCCCAAAGACGGAGGTGGCGCCAGGTTGATCGGCCTCCTCCACTCCCTCGTGCGCGTGTGGTCTCGGGCTCGCCGCCCTGTGTCCAAGCAGTGGGAAGCCCGTGCGCAATGCCAGCAGATCTGGGGGCTAGGATCGGGGCGGAGCGCCAGTGACTGTGCATTTGACCACAACATCGCCTCCGAGATCGCGCGATCCCGGGGCCGCGCTTCCATCACTGTCATCATCGACCTCTGGAAGTGCTTCGAGACGATCGACCCCGCCATCGTATTGCGCGAGGCGCACCTCGTTGGGTACCCCAAGAGGCTCATGTGGATGCTCCTGCAGGTCTACGCCTCCCCCCGCATCTTGCGGGCGTTTGACAGCGTGTCCCATGAGGTCGTCAGCTTCCAGGGGACCATCGCGGGCTGCTCGCACGCCACCACGGTCCTCAGCGTCCTCATCACCCGAGCGCTGCGCAGGGCGGCTCAACAGGATGCTTGCACCATCTTGCGATCGCTAGTGGACGATGTGACGTTGCAGTGGACAGGGCAGCCAGGCCCGGGCGTCCGCGCCCTGGCCCGGACCACGGCGAGTTTCCTCAAGGACTTGGAGGCCCTTCACCTCCACGTGCAGCAGTCCAAATTGGGCTTCGTGGCCACCGAGCGAAAGGTTGCGCAGATCTTCCGAGGAGCGACGCGGGCACTACGCATCCCCAGGAAGGCGTGGGCTCGCAACCTCGGCCATGAGGTATTCGGCACCCGCCCCCTCCGCGCGCAGGAGCGGAGGCGACTGCGGGCCCTTCACGCGCGCAGGCGGCGGCTCGCCATGCTGCGCCAGGCTGCTGGGCGGCGCGCGGCGCGTCTCCAGACCACAGGGCTTACCCCTGCTGTGGGGCATGGCGCTGGCGTCAGCGGCGTCGCCGAGGGCAGGCTGAAGGTGATCCGCACGGCGGCGGGCGCGCTGGCAGGACATCGCCCGTTCTCCAGTCTCACCGGCACGCTGATGACGCAGACTTCGGCCAGATATGACCCCTTGTTCGCCGTCACCACGGAGCTCGCGGTCCGATATGCAGGCTGGTGGTGGGAGGGCCGGGCCAGCGCATCCGATATGCAGTGCGCTTGGAGCCGCGCCCACGCCGAGCTGCAGCAGGACCCCTCCTGGGCGCGCGTGCGGGGGCCCATTGCCGCGGTGTACCTGACCCTCCAGCGGATCAACTGGACGATGCAGGCCGCGCACTTGCTCGTCGACGACATAGGTTGCTCGTTCTCCCTCCTGGACACGGCCCCGAGGGACATCCAAGATGCCCTCCGCCAGAGCATCCAACGCTGGCAGTGCAGGCAGTTGACCCAGACCCTGCCAGAGGCGAACGGTGAGCTGCTCTGGCCGCGGGCGATCGACGCGTGCCTCCGGGGCCCGCGCGGGGTCAAGGGGCCGAAGGCACAAGGCGCTCTGCAGTGCCTCTGGGCAGGAGGTATGTGGCCGCGGGCCCGGAAGTTTGCCTTTGGCCTGGCGCCCACGTGCATCTGCCAGGCGTGTGGGCAATGTCCTGAAACACTTGGCCATCGCTGGTGCGCTTGTTGTGGCCTGGAGCGCACCGTCGACGAGGAGGAGGAGGCTATTCCCGAGAAGTTGGCGGCTATTCGCGCCAGCGTAATCAAGCACGCGGGCACGGGGCTGAGCCAGGACCACTGGGACTCGCTGCCGCTGGCGCACGGCCTCCCCATCTTGCCTCGCGCCGACGAGCTGCCTGCGATGCCTCGCGGCGGCACGTCTTTCGAGTGGGGTGACCCCTCCAGACCATGGGACGAGTGCATCTACACGGACGGCTCGGCCTGGGCTAACAATGTCGAGGAGGTGCGGCAATGCGGGTGGGCGATCGTGCGCATCGACGCCCAGGGCTGGCCCGCGCGGGCCCGTTTCGGGAGCCTTCCGGGGCGGTGGCAGACCACGGGGCGGGCAGAGCGGCACGCTGGCCTCCAAGCTCTGCGCGCCAATCCCAACCTCACCTTGCTCGTCACTGACTTGCAGGGCTTCGCCGATGAGGGCAACGCGTGGGACCCCCAGGCCGCGGGCTCCAGCGGCCGTCATGCTAAGCTTTGGAGGGATATCTTCAACGTGGTCTAGGCTCGAAGGCCGCCTGCCTTTCTCTGGTGCCCTGCGCACAAGACGGTGGAGGATCTGATGGGGCGCACCGACATCGACCCGATGCACTGGATAGGCAATCGTTGGGCCGACTGGTTCGCGCAGCTGGGCGTCAGCTCGGTCGCCATCTCCCCGGGCTTCGCGAAGACGCTCCAGCGCCGCATGGAAGACGCGATCAACATGGCGAAGTTCATGGCTTGGGGAGTCTGCCGCATTTCTGAGACCCAGGCGTGGGAACCTCAGGAGCACGAGCCGAAGCTGCCGCCTCGTGTCAAGGCGGCCCGAACTCCGCAAATTATCATCATCCAACACAACTACGTGGAGGAGAACGGCACCATCCGCTGCATGCGGTGCAATTGCACGGCAGCGACCTACGAGAGCAAGCGCCGGCTCGACTGCCAGCCCTGCAGGGCCACGGCGCTCTCCCGGTTGCAGGCGGCTGCAGCAAGCAGGGCCAGCGGGAGCACGACGCCCTCTCATTATTTCGGCGACCAGGCCGAGGGCGATGACCAGCGAGAGGCCCAGCAGCGCAAGGTGAAGTACCTATTGGAGGCCGCTCGGGGACCTGGCATGGCGCCCACGGTGGACGCCCCCGCTCCGCTGTCGGGCGGGGGTGACGGGTGGCTCGCGCCGGGTACGCTCGCCCTGGAGGCGCCGCCGCAGGATGTTGCCCAGGCCAGTGCCGGGCTGATTGAGGAGCTTGCGGGCGACGAGCTGATGCTCGTGGAGGCGGAGCCCGAGGCGCTCCCCGAGGCGGAGCAGGCTAATCCGATAGCCCTTATAACGGCGACGATGGAACACAGTGCCGGGGAACTGCTTTGAACATCACCAGTCGTTCAAAGCAGTGCCCCGGCACTGCTTTGAACGATGCGGAAATGCGATCAGCAGGAGCCTTCGTCTGTTCCTTCTCCTCTTCTCGTCGCTGTATGCTCTTCCTTGTCCTCCCTCCTCCCCCGTTCCCTCTCTAATTAATTACCTCGTTCTCCCAGTCTCACGCGCACTCTTCCTCCCCCCTCTCCTCCTCCTCTTCCTGCTTCTCCTCCTCGTCCTCCTCCTCCTCCGCCTCCTCCCCCTCATTTGTTATATTTCTCCGTCCTTGTCCTCCTGTCCCCGTTCTCCTTCTCCCTCTCCTCCTCCTCCTCCTCCTCGTCGTCGTCGTCCTCCTCCTCTCCTCCTCCTCCTCCTCCTCCTCCTCCTCTTCCTCCTCCTCCTCCTCCTCCTCCTCCACCTTCTTCCTCCTCCTCCTCCTCCCCCTTTTCCTCTCCCTCCTCCTCCTCCTCCTCCTCCTCCCCCTTCCCCCTCTTCCTCCTCTGCTATCACTCCTCCATAATTCCTGTCCGCTCCTCCCCTTCACTGATCTTCCTCTTCGTCATCATCATCCCTTTCGTCGCACGCCTCTTAATCCTCAATCGGTTCCCAATCTTCTCGACTTTCTTGTCATCCGCGTCCTTGGCTGTTGGAGGGGCCTCAGGAATTCTCAGGGCTCTTGTGTTGCACGCGAAGGCACACCTCCCAGGAACGCATCATCCTCCTCACATTCACCCTCCTCCTCCTCATCCTCCTCCTCCATGCACGTTCGGCTCAAGCCCGCGCCGACGGTAGGTTTCACGGCGGTTGGGCGGGCTCGCGCCCGCCTCCGCGGCCTGCAGTCGGGGCAGAGATGCGTGCAGGGTGGGATGACAAAGCGGAAGAGGAAACACGGGCCGCAGTTGCGGATTCTTCAAAGAGCAGCGGCGGCGGTTGGGGAACAAGTGGGGGTTGGGGCGGCCGCAGTGGCGGATACGGCGGCGGAGGTGACCGCAGTGGCGGCTGGGGCGGCGGAGATTCTCTTGGCGGATGGAGAGGAAAAGCGCAGGATGGCGGCGACGGAAGTGACCGCAGTCGCGGATGGGAGGGCGGCGGATGGGGCGGCAACGGATGCGAGGGTTGGGGAATGGAGGGCGCCCGCTGGTGGGACGACGAGGGTGGCTGGTGGAATGCATGGGAAGGTGGCCGCTCGAGTGCCTCGGCAGGTTCTCCTGCCGCGGAGCCCGCGGCCGCAACAGCGGCGGGCAAAGGAGGCGGTCCCCTGCTTCCCCCAGGGCGCGAAGAACAAGGCGCAGTTGCGCTGTTTCAAATTGTGCGCAATGAGCCGCTGCCAATTTTCAAGTTGGAATTCTTCGAGAACTTCAGGGCGAACTGGAACGGCAATTATAAGCAGCACAACGCGGCCTTGAAGTGGTTCCGAGACGAGTACGAAGACCGAGAAAACCCTTTCGGCAGCCGCACGCCCGTCTTCGGAGGTACCGCAGTTGCGGAGGAAATTTCGAAGATCCTTAAGTACCGCGCAAAGGGGAAGGCGCAGGACAACAGGGATTGGGACTGGGACCACACTGTCAAAGTGCCGTGGTCTTGGCTGGAGATGGTCGCGCAGATGGATGGACCTACAATGCTGCGCGTCGTGTGCGGCCCTGACAATGACCGCAGTCGCGGGTTGGTCCGCTGCGAGTGCCGCCCGTGCCCTAGCAGTCTCGACAACATGAGGCACACGAAAGGGGTGGACAGAGGACAGGCGCAAAGAATCCCTCTGCCCCAGTGGGATTTCGTCCTCATCCGCGACGACGGCTCGGGCATTCGCGTCCACCCATCCTGGTCTAGCCCGAAGTTCAACACGTATGAGGTGGAGCCGCACTCGCATCCCGTGCGGGGCCCGAGGGCAGGTCTCGGCAAGAGCGATGGCCACGGAACGTTCACGTTCTGGAAGATGCTGCACGCCCATCCGAATCCTGGGCGGTTCGACGCGAGCAAGGGGGCGCAGCTGCAACCGCGGTGGTCCGCGCAGCCTTGACACCGCAGTTGCGGGATTGCGCAGCCATGGAACCGCAGTTGCGGGGACCGATCGCGTGACGCCGCGCTCGTTTGACTCACTATGCGCGCTTTCGGCCGCAGTTGCGGCGCTGCCTTCTAGCGACTTCATACAGCTTGGCCGCAGTTGCGGCGCTCCCACGACTGACCGCTGTAATTAGGTGCTTCGGGCGCGCATCACCTCCGTTGAAGCACTCGTGACGTTAATTAGCGCGGCCGCAGTTGCGGAGACAGGTACTTAAACAGATGGATCCGCAGTTGTTCGTCGTCCTCGTCGCCCCTTCCCCGTCGTCCTCGTCGCAGTCTCCTCCCTCCGCCTTTCCTCCTCGTCGCAGTTCCTTCCGTTGGCCGTAGCCCGCCTCCGTTGGCCGAGTCATTTCCCGTCGTCCTCGTCGCAGTCCCCCCCGAGGGCCGCAGTTGCGGACTTTGTTGATTCCTCCTCCTCCGTTTCTGCCCCGTCATCCTCGTCGCAGTCCCCTTGCTCCTTTCACCCTCGTCTGAGCTCTTCGCGCCATCCTCTTCCGTCGCGTCCTCTCCATCCTCCTCTTCGCCTTCCTCGTCCTCATCCCCGCCGTCTCCCTCGTTGTCCTTCCTCTCCCAAGCCGGCCGCAGTTCCCCCGTCGGACGGGGGCCGCGCGCGGCCACGCCATGGACCCAGGTCGCAAAGCCGAGGTCGACAAGCGGTTCGCCGAGCTGAAGCAGCAACTGCGGGAAAGGTTCGGCCTGCAAGGGGCTGCCGCGGATGCCGCAGTCGCGGAGCCGACGGAGGACCGCAGTTGCGGAAGCCCCGAGCGACCGCCGCGCGAGGCCTCCCCGCAGTCGTCTAGCTCCTCGCGGGAATATCGGCCGCCGCCGCCGATAAGCGCTGCGAGTGGGAGCTCTGCTGGTGGGAGGCGCGAAGAGGCGCAGTTGCGCAGGGCGCACTTGACCCCCAAGGCAAAATGGGGGCCTCGGGCGCAGACGCCGACGAAGCAGCAGGACCAACCAGCAGTGACGGGAGCCGCCACCGAGACCGCAGTTGCGGGGGTGGCCGGCGAGCCAGGTGCCGCGCGCGGCTCATCTGGGAGCAGCGCGCCCTCGGCCGTGCTGCTCGCAGCCGAGTCCAAACGAGGCGCCCAACCCGAAGACGAGGCCGCCTCCCAGGAGAAAGCCGCCGAGACAATCGCCTCGGCCGATTCGCGGCCGAGGAAAAGGCCGCCTCCCACGGAAGGCTCGCCGCTGTCAGAACCGCAGTCGCGGGGTCGCGCGGGGCCTCCGTCGGAACCGCAGTTGCGGGAAGATGCGGGAGCACCGCGGAAGAAGCAGCGGACCAGGTCCCCTCCAGGGATAAACTACGTTGGGGAACGCCCCAAGTGGAACGAAGGATTCCTTCGTACAGCAGACGGCAATCGGGTTCCGTCCACCATCGCTTTGGTGTTCAACGTGGTGGTCATCACGAAGGTGGCAACAAAGGAAGATGTCTTCAGGTGCATCTTGCACCAAACTGCGGCGGTCGTCTTCGTCGTATGGGACCCCGAGCTGTTCCGCACGGGGAACGTCGAAGGCGCTTGCAGCTACGACGTTCCCGTTGGACTCAGGACTGCCGTCGAAGACGCTGTCACTTTGAAAAACAACACCGCGGAGCCTTACTGGACGACGGTTGGCCTGTTCAGAGACACGGGCGTGGTGCTCGTGCGCCCGCACATCATCGCAGAGACCGCAGTTGCGGGTCATGTTGTTGGGGCCACCCACGCCGTCACGATCCTGCGCTTTCGCCTGAAGGGCTCCGACATGAATCCTGCCGCGGTGATCCGTTTTGCCGTCGTGTCCAGACACGCAGTCACCGAACGTCTCCAACAGAAGATCACGCAATCAGAACAAACAGCGTGGCATCCAAGTTTCTTCAAGGACGCGGTTGCTTCCATCCATAAAAATGATGTGCGGTTCTTGTGCGGCCTGTTTGACATCCCGCCTGAGCAGCTCCAAGCATTTGGCCGCAGTTGCGGAGCCAGCTACACCTGCCCGATGGGGGTGGTGCTCAGGGCTGGACCCGCCCTGTTCGGAGGCCTTGTGGAGGGCACACGCGTCATGCATCCGAATTACGTCCTCCCCATTGGCCCGTGCGACGTGCGCATTGCGGACTACAACACGGATTCTGCAGGGAGGCCGTCGAAGAACGATCCCCAGTGGCTCCCTGATTGGATGCATCGAACAAGCGACTCCATCATCTCTCGGCGCTGGGTCCCAGCGAAGTACATGCCCAAGTGGGAGGATGACCCTGACCGCAGTAGCGGAGTCAGAAGAAAGCTCGGCTTGGCAGCGCTGCCCCCAATCGGCAAGGTCATTCAGAAGGAGCTCAACGAGAAGACCTTCAGCACGCACTGGTGCGAGGGCATCCACCAAAACGTCGTCTTCGTCGGCCACGGACGCCAGAGTCGGGCGAGCAAGCGGAAGCACGAAGAGGCGCGATCTGCCGCAGTTGCGGACGAGCGGTGAGTGCGGCAAGACCGAGGAGCCGCAGTTGCGGAACAGAGCTCGGTACTACTGGGCGCCTGCTGCCTGCGTAGTGCATCCCATTAGCGATGGAGTGCATGTTGCGGTGTAGGATAGCCCGCAGTTGCGGGGTTGCGGTTGCGAAGCCGCAGTTGCGGTTGCGTATAATAGGAGAGCACGCGGTTGCGAAGCCGCAGTTTGCAATAAGTGTGCGCGCGCTGGGTCATCATCATCGTCGTCGTCCGTCCTCGTCGTCGTCGCTGCCGTCGTCGTCGTCGCGTCTGTCGTCTGTCGTCAGCAGTCGTCGTCGGTCGTCGTCGTCGTCAAGTCTGTCGTCTGTCGTCAGCAGTCGTCGTCGTCGTCGTCCCTCCTCCCTCCTCCCTCCTCCCTCCTCCCTCCTCCCTCCTCCCTCCTCCCTCCTCGTCCTCCTCCAGGCCGCATCCCCCCGCCACCTCCGTCCTAGCTCTCCTTCCCCTTCCCCTCCTCGTCCTCCTCCAGCTTGCACCCCCCTCCCTCCTCCAGCCTGCACCCCCCCCAAGCTCTCGCCCGATATTTTGGATTAAAACTGAGCCTTCAGTCGTCCGCAGGCATTCGGCTCAGCAGGTCGTTGGGCTCCTGGCACACACGCCTCCACCCTGAGCGACGGACGTCGTGCCATAGTCCGCCATATCGGAGCTCCGGGCCGCAGTGGCGGACAGCGTCGGCACAGATATGAACGACAGCGTCGGCACAGATAATGCCGCAGTGGCGGACAAGAAAGCCGCAGTGGCGGACGAGACAGCCGCAGTTCCAGGCGGAACGCAAGGGATCTTTCAGAGGGCCAACGCCTTGAGGTCTAGATTCAGGACAGGGGACAAGGTGCGCCTCCCTGTGCTCATGCTCGCCCCGCACACGGGCAACCGAGGCGGGCACTACCCTCAGCAGGAAAGGGTTCGGGAACTCGCTGTGAAAATCTTCCTGGCTGGATTCACGCAAGCCGAAGCTGACCACGAAGGTGTCTGCGTTCAGATGTACCCAGCACAAGAGCTGGTGCTGAGAAAAAAGGAGGACCCGAAGTTCCAGACGTACACAGAGTACAATCTGGAAAAAGCGACCGGCCACCTCGCTGCGTGCTTCGACCGCAGTTGCGGAACAGACGTTGCGTATGGGACGTGTTCGCACTCCCACTTGTGCCTCGTGTTGCGGGCGTGCGCCCTGGGAGCCAAGTGGCCCATCCCCCAAGGCATGGAGTTCACGGAGGACGAGAGCGCGAGGCTGAAGCGCGTGCTCGATAAGGACGGCAATCTCGACATGGCCGCAGTGGCGGAACATGACCCTGTCGCTAAGAAACTCGTGCAGGGGGGTATGCTCATGGAAGTGCTTAGCTGGAAAATCATGGACGAGGAACCCACTGGTGCTTCGCTCATCAGCCAGTCCCTCAATAAAGGAGCCGATTTTGCGTTGCGAACGACTGAACTCACCGCGCTCCGTGTTCTGTGCAAGGCTGTTGACGCGGAGCTGCACGCCGCAGTTGCGGATCAGGTTGCCTTTGACAAGGTCAAGCTCTCCGTCATGCACGAACTCGATCGAGTCGTTCAGGACCCAGACTTCATTGAGCTGTTCTCGTTCGTTGTTGGGCTCGGGAGCACGAAAGCGCAGTTCATCCCCTTGCTGCTCCAGTTCTGCGAGGTCTACGTGAACTCCAGGAGAAGGGCCCTTCGGCTCGGTGCCTTCGGGGCAGCCAGCGAGCTTCCCGACGAAGTGCCGTGGGTCAAGGTTGCCGTGGTGATGCGATGCTACAGGAACGCGCCTGCGAGGAAGAGGGGCGTTGACACTCCTGTGTGGTGCCCTGACCCAGAACAATCGTGGAAGAAGAAGGAGTTCCGAGACTTCCTCATCGACATGAACTCGGCTCTCCGTTTGTACTTGTTCACGCTGAGCAAGGCCATCGACGGCATGGGCCCTGAGAAGGCGATCGAGTTCAAGGCGAACCTGTGCATACTGACCGCAGACGGCTTCATGCAGTACCTGAAGGACACCCACGTCAAGGAACGAAGTATCCCAGGACATCGTCAGGCGCTCCTCCGCGCTTGCGCGGAGGCCACGGGGAAGGTGGAGCCGAAGTCCAATCGGGACGCCCTTGAGAAGGCCCTCGGCGAAGTGGGAGTCGGAGGCGGGAAGCCCGATTGGTTCGATTTCAACGCGTTGCCGCGCCCAGAACCGAATGAGCCCGCAGTGGCGGGGAAGACAAAGGCTTCCGCAGAGGGGCACGAGTTGATGCCGACGGTCATTTCCTTTGACCCCACGACGCAATTACCAACGAACCACCAGCGCAGCAGGGACACGACGGCCATTCCACGCGGATCCTTCCCTTTGCCAATCGCCGAATGGAGGCGTTCAGCGGCAGCGAAGGAGCTGGGGCGGGAGCCTGCTTTGGTCAGCGCAGTGTTGCTGTGCCTTTGGGCGCGCCACATGTCCGCAGTTGCGGAAGCGCAAGTAGAGGTGTTGCAAGACGCTGACACAGAGAAACGCACCGTCAAGGCAACCGCTGCAAACGACGAAAAATGCATCGAGTTGTGGCCGTGCGTCCCAAAGGCATCCAAGGTGCACGCCGCAAGCACGCACCCCGAGAGGGTGGCCGTGCAAGTCTGGGTGAAAGGAGATCCAAATGGGGCCACGCCCACGACCTTCTACTTGCACCCCGAGTTCAAGCCGCCTGCGGACAAGACGCCCGCCGACGTGGCTGACCACGATGTGCGGTTGAGAGCATGGAAGTGGGATGCGCAAGAGACAATGCACGTCTTCTGGGCAGTCAACAGAGTCACGGAACAGGAGATCCAGCAGAGAAACAGCCGTAATGAAAGCGCAGTTGCGCGCATCAACATGGAGCTGGAGACGAAAGAATTGGCGGTGTGCGTGCCTGGGACAGGCGGGGTCGTGCTCGCCGTGAATGTCCCTGTGCTGGTGAATACCACGGCCGTGAAGAAAGGAGAAGAGCTCCTGTGGGAGGCGAGACCCAAAACCGCACCGAAGAAGAAGGCGGCCGAGGAGACGTGGAAGACGGACGCGGCCAAGAGGGCCAAAGGGAAGCCTTCGGGCCAGCCCGCGCCGAAGAAATCGAAGAAAGGGTTCGACGAAAGCGGGAAGATGTCGCTCTAATTAAGAAGCCGCAGTGGCGGCAGTCAGGGCGGCTTGCTCGCGTGACCGCAGTTGCGGGCAACAGGCCGAAGGGGGGGGCGCACGCGTGACCGCTGTTGCGGAGCGCTCGTGTAGTTTGCAGTGTCACTGCTTCTGTTAGCTGATGCCGCAGTAGCGGACCGCTGACGATCGAGCACGGAGGTTCGAAACGGACCTCCTCCCTCCCTTCTCCCTCTCCTCCCTCGCCCTTCCTCCACTTCCTCCCTCTCTCCTCCTCCTTTCTCCCCTTCCTCCCAAGTTGGAAGCCGAAACTACTCATTTCCTCACTCCCTCCCTCCCTCCCTGGAGGCCCTGGAGGGCCTCCGCCCTGGAGGGCCTCCGCCCTGGAGGGCCTGGAGGGCCCTGGAGGCCCTGGAGGGCCTCCCTGGAGGCCCTGGAGGCCCTGGAGGGCCTCCCTGGAGGCCCTGGAGGGCCTGGAGGGCCCTGGGCTGAGGGCGGAGGCCCTGGAGGGCCTCCGCCCTCAGAATGCTTCAAAGCAGTGCCGCGGCACTGCTTTGAAGCACCCAGGTGCTTCAAAGCAGTGCCCCGGCACTGCTTTGAAGCATTCTGAGGGCGGAGGCCCTCCAGGGAGGCGCGAGGATCGCAGGGACCGAGGGAGGCCCTCCAGGGAGGCGTTCGTCTCGCCATCTGGCTCAACCGCGCGCGGCCCCACTGCCCGCACCTCCGCCTTGCCCGCAGTTGCGGCTGTGTCCAGCGCAGTAGCACACATGCCGACTTCGAGCGAATGGAGCCCTGTGTGCGTTGAGAAGGTCTTGTGCATCCGTGGAGGTTGGCTTGCGCAGACCACCCCCATCCCCGAAAAGGATGTCAAGGTGCTCCACGCAGGGCCCCTCGGAGAGATAAGCTTCGTGCACGTGAACATGCAAAAGGCTTGGCTGCTCAAGGTGTGCGCCAAAGGTAAACCGACCGCAGGGGCCTTGAAGGCCTCCAAGGCCTGGGACGCGCTGAAGAAAGAACTCGCGAAGCAGGGCGGCGCCGCAGTTGCGGACGAGGAGAGCGACGGCGACGCGGGGGACGAAGCAGATGACCCCATGTCGGCCCTGGTCAGCTCCACGGACGCCACGAAGAAGCAGGCAGCGACCCCGACCAGCGCCAAGAAGCAGAAGACTGGAACGCGTGCGGCGACTACTGGCCTGCCCAGGGGCGAGGCCGTGGAGTCGGCCATAGCCACTGTGCACTCCGTACAGATGCCCGCAAAGAGCCCCATGAAGTTTCCGCACGACACGGCCGTTCGAAACGTGCGGGTGGCCAGCTTCAAGCGGAGGACGTTGTGGCTGGACGCTGCAGACCTTGGGTGGCTGATCGACATGATCGTGGACGACGTGAGCCTCGGCGGTGTCCCCGACATCGACGACGGCGACAAGGACGAGGCCGCAGTGGCGGACAGGGACTGGGCAACGGCGGTTGACCCTGCCACCCCGCTGGCGAAGCAAAAGGAGGTCGACTCCCCCGTGGCGCAGGGGAGCGGCTCTGGCTTCACCGTCGTTTGGGACTTCAAGGGCGCTTGGGTCGCGACCATCACGCGAGAGTGTGCCAACAAGGGCAAAAGGATCGAGATGGATGTGAAGAAACTTACAAAGAAGAAGTGGCAGTCGGCGCAGTCGGTGAAGGGCTACGACTACGAGTGGGAGGGCATGACGCAGCACCAGCGCAAGCAAGCGGCTCTGGATTACCTCGAGCTCCAAATCCCCAGTCTGTTCGACTGAGGCCCGAAGCCGTATGGGCCGCAGTTGCGGTGGGGCTACTGAGTGCCCGCAGTTGCGGGGTGGCTGGGTGCGCGTGAACACGCGGAGGGCGAGGCGGTGTGAGGAGGCAGGCGGAAGGTTTAGGGTGTTCCACGGGTGCACGCCTTAGTGCGCCAACTTGTGTGGGCGAGCGTTTTTCTTAGAGAAGCATGGAGTGAAGCATCGAAACCCTGTGCGCGCGATGATTGGGGCTTCCGCGCGGGCGTTGTTGAAATGTACCTCCTTCTTCGCCCCTCCGCATCGTCTTCAGTTGCTCCTCCCTCCTCCCCTCCCTCTTCCTAGTTCTGTAGCCCGCAGCCGAGTGCCCGGCCCGAGTCGTTCGCCACGCGACCGCTCATGGATGTTCCCGTGGGGCGGACATGGTATGGCGAGGAGGACGGAACGCATTTCGAGGTGGAGTGGCTCCATTACGACAGCGGCTGCGCACCGAGGAAAACGAAGTATGGCACCACTGGGCTCGCCAACATCTTGAGCCGCAGTAGCGGCGTTCCGTGCCCCAAGAAGATAAAGGTGCACGCATGTGCGGATTTTCCGTGCCTAGCGAAGTGGCCCGCGTCGCAGTGCGGCCTTGCTGAGCCGCCTCGCTTTCATTTGCGGCCGTCTGCTTGGCGACCGGGCGCGACGCCACCACCCGCAGTTGCGGCTCCAGGCGGCACCGCAGTTGCGGCTCCCTCGGCCCCTGCACACATAGCACCAGCAACACCAGCAGAACTCGCAGCTCCTGCGCAAGAAGGACACGCAGCTCCAGCACCAGAAGCACCCGCAGAACCCAAACCTCCAGCAGCCCCTGTGCCCGAAGCACCCGCAGCAGCAGTCCCTCCAGCTCCTCCAGCTCAAGTGCACGCAACACCAGACCCGCCTGCTGCGCAGGAGACCGCAATTGCGGTTGAAGCTCCTGAGGGAGTGGAAGCGGACAAAGACACACCACTTCCAGCACGCTTGCCACCAGCGCGGCCGCTGCCAGAGAACTGGTCGAAGACGCAGGTCGCATTCTTCCCGTGCCCAGACCCAAAGGCTGCAGCACGAGTTGCGGCGCCTGTTGGCGACGCCTTGCGGCCACGAGTCGCGGCGCCACCCCTGGCGCCAGAGAAAGGTGTACCTGTGGAAGACGCGCCAAAGATCCAGGCCGCAGTGGCGGCGACGGTGCCTGACCGCGTGATGGCTCTCCTGAGGCAGATTCTGTCCGAGAATTCCTACATAGGGTATTCAGCTTTCATGCTGTTTGCCTTGCGGTTCGGGCGTCAACCTTACGTGTGGGAAGGCGAGAACCGCAAGGACCTCCTTGACTTCTACATGCCTTGGGCAAAGGAGAAGTGCACTGAGCCATGCGCCGTCGACGGCGTGGCGTGCGTACTCGCCGCTGCTGAGGATCTGTTCGGGGAATGGACAACGGTGGAACTCAGGCCCGTGACTCCCGAGAACCCTCTCCATGAGGTGCGCCACTGGGTGGCCGCAGTTGCGGTGGGTGGCGTGTGCTCTGAGGGGGCGGACGCGTTGAACAGGTTCTACGGTCCTCTGGGACAATGGGTCCTAGGGACTGTTTGCGATGGAAACTGCGGCATTGACCTTATGGCGATGATGTTGCAGAAACCGCAAAATGCCGAGACGCGCAAATGGCTTCGGGAGGAACTGTACGATTTCGGGGTGCGCCGCTGGGACGAACCGTGGTTGCACGACATGCTCGTTGTCACGCAGGAACTAACCTTGGAGGAGGTGCGGGCGTACCGCAGTTGCGGGGCCAGCGGCCCTGCTGGACCCATGGTCCTGCACGACTCCGAGGGCGAGGGCGAACCAGCAGAGGCGCCGAGAGAGGCGAGCGCGCCACGCCCCGCTCTCATGGCGGCGTTAGAGTGGCAGACGGGCGTGCAGGACATGGGTATATTGCTTGCCATGGCTGAGGCTATGCCCGAGGCGTTGCAGGAGGAGCAGATCAGGGCGCACGCACTGGCCAGCGCACGCCCAAAACCCGAAGTTGCGGAACAGAAGCGGCGCGTGTGCCCGCACATGCTCAGAGACCGCGAACTGGTTTGCAAAGACCTGGAGGCGCACGCACGCAGTTGTGGTTGGATGGGCGAGGGCGTTCTGCCACGGAATTCAATCGCGTCTTTTTGCGAGCGGTTCACGTGGCCGAAGGGCATGGGGGTCGTCCAGCAGCGCCAGGCCGTCTCCAAGTGGTTTCAAAACTGGCGCACACAAGGTGGACATGGCACGGCGGGCGTGCATGGCCGACGCCGCGCGCGGGGCAACCAAGGGCGCCCGAACAAGGCTCCATGGCTGGAAGCCGCTCTGTACGAGTGGTGGTCCCACATGAGGTACTCCGTGGACTGGAAGGCGGTGGCCAAGCGAACCGCAGTTGCGGAGGAGAGGCCCAAGATGTTGGCCAGGTTCTCCCAATCCCTGCTGGTTACGAAGGCGAAGCAACTCGTCGCGGACTACTGCGTGGAGACAATGAAGCGGGGAGGCAAACCGATGGTGCCGCAGTTGCGGCCTCGGTGGTGGGTGAAGTGGCGGCGCTCCTACGGCCTGAGCATGAAGAAGCCGAACCGCAAGTACAAGGTGCCAAAATGGTTGCTCCAATCTCGTTTTGAGACTATGATCTTGAACGTGGCCAGGGTCCGCGCAGCTGCAGAGGAGCTTCTGGGGTACGACCCGCACATCCTGAACTGGGACCAGTCGCCCTTTCACCACAACGAGTCGTCGTCGGCCTCGAAGCCGACCTTGGCTGTGAAGGGTGGCATTGTCCCGCTTGTCGAGGCGCATGACGACAGCAGGGCTCGGTGGACAGCGAACCTGACGGTGTCGAGCGACGCGGAGGACATCCGCAGTTGCGGACCACCGCCGGCGGAGCTAATGTTCAAGGGGGGATCTGTCATCGCTGAGGGCTTGGCCGCACATGCCCGCAGTCGCGGCTATCCGTCTTGGGTGAGCACGGCGACGTCCGAGAAGGGGTCCTACCGCGCAGACGACGTTGTATCATTCTTGCAGCGGCACTTGCGGGCCTGGCCCGACGACCCGCAGTTGCGGGGAAAGTGGCGCATCCTCATGGCCGACGACCATTCCCCGCACAAAGCAGACGCTGTGCGGAGACTCGCCTGGCAGCGCGGCTACGTGCTGATCATTCACGGCGGGGGGACGACCGCAGTTGCGCAGCCCGTGGACACGGACTTGAACCAGCACGTGAAGCGCCGGTACATTGCCCTCGAGACCAAAGCGCTGGTGCAGCAAATGGCGTTGGGGAAGCACGTGCCGCAGTTGCGGCGTTCCGATTGCGCCGACTTGATGCTGTCAGTGTTGGAGAATGTGCAGTTGCACTTGGACGCCGCGAAAGGTTTCCTGAAAGTGGGAATTCGAGCGCCCTTCGACAAGTCAGGAGATCTCGAGATTTGCCGAGAGGCGGCGGAACTCTGGGAAGCAGGGGGGCTGCGAGCAAAAGTGGACACCGCAGTCGCGGAGGTGAGGGAAGAATGCGAGCAGAAACGTTTGAAATGGTCCTACAATGACGTGCTGCGTCTCATACACGAATACGAGAAACACGACGCCACAGATTCCGTGTTGGAGAAGCTCGGCGACGAAGCGCTAGGCCAGGAGCCAGGCCACGAGGAGGGCGATGAGGAGGGCGGGGAGGAGGAGGAGGAGGAGGTGCACGAGGAGCACGAGGAGGACGAAGAGCAAGAGGAGGCCTCGTGGGCCGAGGCTCTTGCGGAACAGTGCGATGCCGCAGTTGCGGCACCTGGGCCTCAAGGATCCTCGGTATCCATGGACTGCGTGGTCGACGCAGAGGCGGCCGAGCAGGTGGCAGTGGCGACGTCCTTGGCAGAAACGCTCCGCGAGGCGGAAGATATGCTGCGCCAAGTGGGCATGGAGAAACTAGCGCAGGATTGCCGACAGCAACAACACAAACAAAAGAAGCGGTTGAGAGAGCTGGCGCGGGAGGACAACGAGGTCCTACGAGCGTTGACTGCCCAGCGAGACCACGAAGCCGCAGTGGTGGCGAAAAAGCGGCGCCTGGCTCTGGAAGCGAACGACAGGACGAAGGCGTTGCACGATCTCAAGAAGCAGATTCGAGAGGCCGAGGCCGCCTTGAGGGCAAAGAAGGAGGCCGCAGTTGCGGTGGAAACGGCTTTGGCTAACAAACACGCCCTAGCGCAGTGGAATCCCGAGGAGTTCAAGATCAAGAAAAACAGGATGGCAGCTCTGGATCGCCTGGCTCGCGGAAAAGGCGTCCTCTCAGACGAGCAGAGGGGGGAGTGGGCATGGTTCAAGACGCATTGGGACGAGGAGATGTGCAAGCAGCACAAGGAGCAATGGCCGCTCACGTTTGCTGGGTGGCTGCAAAAAGTCGCGAACGACGCGGCGTCTGGGAACCGTTCGGCGCTGTCGCAGTTCGTGCATTCGGAAACAGTGAGAACCCTGGGAGGGCAAATGGCGCTGGTAATCCCAGCCCTAGCGTGATGCAGGCCGCAGTTGCGGACCCACAGGAAGTCCAGAGGGAAGTTGTTTTTCCAAGCGGCTCCCGCGCGGGCAGGAGATGAGGCAAAACCGCAGTTGCGGTCTTCCTGCTGCTGTGAAAATAATCCTTTCACAGTCCCTTGCAATCGTCGCCCTCCTTCTGCTTCTCCGCCAGTCCATTTGTTGTTCTTTCGGTTCCTTTGAGTCCTCGCCCTCCTTCTGCCACTCCTCGAATCCTCTTTGTCTCCTCCCTCCATCCGACCCCATGCCCATTCACGATCCATTTCCGTAGCCACCGTGGCTCGAGGTGGCGCACGCGAAGACGCAAGCATGTGGCCGCCCGCGCGCCCGAGCGCATCCTCAGGGAGTATGGACCGTGGACTTCGATTCGCCAGAACGGTGTTCATCCACAACGCTGAGGAGGAGGAGGGAGGCAAAGACGAGGAAGCCGCAGTTGCGGATGATGACGACGACCAGCGGACGCAAGATGGCGACAGCACCGTCGCGTCCTCGGCTGCCTCCGCTGACGAGGCTGAGTCCCGGGGAGGTGCGGGAGCCGCAGTTGCGGCAGCACATGACTCCTACATGCCGAGAGTGTTGTCGTCGCGGAGACCTGGAAACGGGTGCCCATCATCGAGACAAGCAATCTGTCGGAAAAACAAAGAGCTCTTGTCGACGCATGGGAGGAGAAAACGGAGTTCGAAGCGGGACGGGTCGGCTTCTACGTGGCCAACTTCGGAGGGACTGCAGCTAGACCCACGCAACGCGCGGACGAGTGGGCGCAGCTCCGCGCGAACCCTGCCCAGATCATCGCCCTCTGCGAGTGCGACGACGAGACCTGCGCGGTACTCAGTGGGGAGCACGACGCGAGGGACAGTGCAGCCGCAGTTGCGGACGATAGGTTTCGGAGTCGGACTCAATACAACTACCTGTGCGTTAAGGGCGGCGAGCCATCAGGGACCCTCCTTGTTGGCATGAGGGACCGCAGTGGCGGCCACATTGAACACGTAGACTTTGCGAGACTCTTCCACAAGCAGGAGAAGTCCAAAACGAAGAAGAAGAAGAAACAGTCCGCAGTTGCGGAGGCTCCTGCGCCAAAGCTGCACAACAAGTACTCCAGGGCGATGGTGGTGCGCGTCCACCTGGACCAGGCCGTGCCCCATTTGGGGGGCTCCTTCAACGTCATGGCGGTGCACGTCCACCACAGCTTGGCCAACCAAGACTGGGGCGTCACGAAGCTCCATGAGTTCTACAACTGGTTCGTCGCCTACGTCAGGGAATGGGACGTGAAGGTCTGCATGGGGGACTTCAACATGTGCATGTTCCAGCTTGTGTCCTGGTGCCGCAATTGCGGCCTGACTGTGGACGTCGCCGCGTGGACCCCCTGGAAGACAGCAGGCGGCCAGCCCAGGGCAGACAGCATGGCGATTTTGTTCATAAACTGTCCTGGGCAGTACAAGCTTCACCATGGCCTGAGTGTTCTGCACGACCGTGAGGGCGGATTCTTGACGACCCAGCATGATCCGTCTTTCCCTGTCTTCGACTACACGAATGGCCCTGGGAAGATGCTTCAGACTTACGTGCCCAAGGCTGAGCCCGTTGAAAACAAGATGCGCGCCTTCCTGACGCCATCTGGCGAATCCTTGACCGCAGTTGCGGAGTTCGAGCAAAGGATGGCGCGCAGGGAACGCGACGATTGGGTGCGCCATCCCTTCAGAGTGAAGCAGGGCAACCTCGACGACAAGATATGGCATGGCGCCTTCGGCAGGGCGAGGCACGGAGCGCACTTCCCTCTGGTGGCTTTCACGCACAATACGTGCCGCAGGTCACCTGAAAGACTCGCCGCGAGGTTGGAACGCAGGAAGGGCGGCAGGAAGGGCGGCAAGAAGGGCGGCAAGAAGGGCAGCTACGCGGACACCGCAGTTGCGGGGAAGGGCGTCCGACCCCAGATGGGAACCGCAGTTGCGGGGAGAGACGCTGGGGCTGAGCGAGCTGGGAACACGCCACCGCCGCAAGCTGCCAACGGCGACGATGCGACCCCTTCTTGTGCCGCAGTGGCGGCTGGGTCCTGGGACGCCAGCGGCAGCGGCGCATGGGAGGCGCGCAGTCCCGCCACGAGATGGCAGGGCTGGTCCTGGTGGGACTGGAGCTCGAGCGAATGGGGCGCTGATGGCGCGCAGTGGTGGCCCTCTGATCATGCCGCAGTTGCGGACAATGCCCCTGAGGGCTCGCCTCCTCAGCGTGAAGTCGAGTGGGGCTCGAGCGGGCGACCTGCCGAGCGCCCTCCGTGGAGCTTCGAGGCGCAGCGTTGGTGATGGCCGCAGTTGCGGGCAAGTGGAGCATGATGTTGATTGCCGCAGTTGCGGACAGTGTACGCTGGAAAAATCATCATCATCATCAATCATAATCATCATCATATCATCATATCATACGTTCAAAGCAGTGCCGGGGCACTGCTTTGAACGCGTTCAAAGCAGTGCCGGGGCACTGCTTTCGATCGTCGCCTCGTCGCCGTCATAAGGGCTTTCGGATTATGGCGTCCGCGGCGCGACCCCGTGCAGCGCCGGCTGGAGGTGATGCTGATGGCGTGGCTGGCAGTGGCAACGCCAGCCGGGGAGACGATGATGCTGCAGACGTCAGCGCCGGCCGCGGCATGGAGGTGCCAGCACTGGCCGGGGCGCTGGCTGCCGGGGCCGCCGTGGCTGCGGCTGGGCAGGCGTCGGCTGCCGTTGCTCCGCCAGCAGCGGCTAGGCCGCGTCGCGTCGGCAGGAAAAGGGCACCAGATGATGCTGACGGAGCTGCTGGAAAGCCCCCAAGCCAGCGGGCCAAGGTGCGAGGCGACGCCGCCGCCTCCCGGGAGCTCCCGCGCCTCAGAGGACCGGCCGCGGCGCACCAGCCTGGGGAGCTGTCGGCCGAGGATGGCGCTGACGAGAGCGAGGGGCGGAAATGTTACTTAAGACCGGCTTTTTCCTTAATGGCCGCTTCTGCAAGGCAGGTCGTTGGTGGAACCTCCGACTCCTCCCGCAGCCTCGCGGGGTGCGACCTCCGGCAGGCGGCGTCCGATGTGAACGAGGCGCCACTTAGAGCCTTGCAGCGTCGTGCGCGCATGGTGCCGCCGCCCGCTGCTGCTTCAGTCGAGGGTGGGGGGGCGGTGAGTGTGGGGGAGGGTGGTGCTGGACGAGGCCCGGAGCAGCCTCCGGCAGGTCTTCCTGCAGACCCCAGCCCCTTGGCGGATAACGCCCATGACCTGGTCTTGCGTAGCCCGTTTGTGCTGTGCAGGCGGTGCGGGGCGTACGTCTCCGCAGAGAGGGGTGCCAAGAGGCTGAAGGACTCGTGCCCGGGCCCCCTCCCGCCTCTCGACAGGTGTAGCCCTGCGGAGCGCGAGCGGCGCAGACGCCGCGAGAAGCTCCTGCAAGGCCTCCATCCCACCTCGGGTGCGAGCCTGGGGGCTTAGCCTGCTAGTCGGCGCGGGTCTGACTAGCTGTTGGGGGCCTCAGTGGCCCGCTGGCCGGACGGCTAGCTCAGTTTACGGCTCACGGTCTGTTGTTTCTGCGGAGCTTCAGGACGTGGCGCGCCAGGGGGATCGACACACACACACACACACACACACACACACATGCACACGCGCGCACGCACGCACGCACGCACGCACGCACGCACGCACGCACGCACGCACGCACGCACACGCACACACGCACGCACGCACAACACACGCACACACGCACCCATGCAGGATTCCTCGAACAGTGCTTGCACGTATTGGATTCTTATGCGCGTATTAAGTGATTGGGTGGATGTGCCCCGGTTTCGCGGACCAATTCTAGCTTGCTCCCTTTTTGACCGATGGCCTCAACGACTGCCTCAAGGGGGTCCCAAGAACCGCCAGGGATCCCAATGAGGCCTCCGAAAGGACCTCAAGAGGGTCAGAGCTCCCAAAACTGCTCCAGGAGGCCTCCGAGAGGCGTTCAGTAGGCTCGCGGAGCGAAAGCTTCACGAAGGCTTTATGGTTGACTCGTCTTCGTCGTCGCCCTCGTCTCCTGCTTCCTCCCCAATCCTTCTCCTCCTCCTCCTCCTCCTCCTCCTCCTCCTCCTCCTCCTCCTCCTCCTCCTCCCCCCACCCCTGCGTCCTCCCCCCTCCTGCTCCTCCGTTTCCTCTTCCCTCCGCTTCATGTTTTCAAGGATCGCGGCCGCCCCTCGCCGACAGGATCCTGAAAGGACCCCAAGAGTTTTGGTGCGACAGTTTCCCGAACTCTTGCTTCTACTGACGGCTCCTCCGCTTCCCAAACCGATGCAATTCGTTCGGCATCGTTGCTGGATGGTCTGGTGGCGATGCGCGAATCGTCCAGAATAGCAGTGCACATGACCACAGGAGGATGAGGAGGGGTTCAAGAATGGAGGAGGAAGAGGAGGGGGAGGAGGCGCAGGTGGAGAGGGAGGAGGAGGTGGAGGAAGCGGATGAGGAAGCGGAGGAAGAGGTCGAGGAGGAGCTGGAGAGGGAGGGGAGGGAGGAGAGGGAGGAGGAGCAGGAGAAGGAGGCTGCAGAGGTAGGAGGACGTGCGGGGAGAGTGGAGGCAGGAAACGGAAGCAGGTATCAGCAGCAGGGAAGGTCAGGAGCAGTAGCAGGCGTTACCGCCGCCAGGAACGGGGGTGGTGGAGCGACCGCTGTGTGACATCTGGCAGTTGGTCATCATTCCCGAGCAGGCGGGTGCGGCCCGCCGCCTGTCGTTGCGGCGATCGCCCCCGCTGTCGCCGTCGTCGCCGTCGTCAGCGTCGTCGTCGCCGCCGCCGCCGCCGCCGCCGCCGCCGTCGTCGTCGTCGTCGTCGTCGTCGTCGTCGTCGTCGTCGTCGTCGTCGTCGCCCCTCGTCGCGCCTCTCCCGCTGGCGGCGACCGCCCGCCCGCGCTCGGCCGGGGGTGCGAGTGCGCGCGCGCGTGGGCGCCGGGCGGGGGTTGGGGGGCGCAGCGCATTGCGGCGAGCGGCAGGGTGCTGGCTGGCGGGCTGCAAGCGGCCCCGCTCGGGGGGCCCCCAGCAGGCACCAGAGAGAGGCTGCCGAGGGTCGAGAGCCAAGACCGGCATGAGCGTAATTTTGTCGGAGATCCGCGCGGACCTCCGAGAAATCATGTTCATGGCGTTCTTGGTTGCTCCAGAGGGCGCGAGATCTGAGTCGGGAGCGAGACCGATGCGCACGCGCGCGCACGAGCTCACAGACGGATCTGGAGAGGACGCACTGCGCGAGCACTCGTGTCGCGAGGACGCCCTCGCGTGTGGGGGGGGGCGGGCCTGGCTCGTGCACGGAGGCGTGCCCCCCTCCCTCTGCCCACCTCGCCGGCCGCTTGCCTGCCAGCCGGTCCGGTGGTCAGCTCGCCTGGCCGCGGCCCGGCGAGGGCTCAGGCGCGTCGTGGCCCGCCCGCGCGCGTGCGCGTGGCTGGGCGCCCCCCGTCCGTTGCGAGCCCTCTCCCGGCCCCTGCTGGGTGCGCCTCGCGTGGCTTGGCATCGCTCGGGCGTGTGCATTGCTCCTTCGGCGAGGACCATCGAGGAGCATCCTTGATCATTTGGCGAAAAAGCCACGCACGAAGCCGAAAAAAGCACAGGGAATGGACGTCCGAGCGATGGCCAGGTGGACGCGTCCCGTGTACGTCTGGCTCGCGACGGCGGTGTCACCTCGCCCGCGGAGGAGAGAGGGCGCGCACGTGCCTCTCCCCGGGCTCCCCGGAGGCCGTGCGGGAGGTGGGGGGAGCTCCGCAGCCCCGCGTGTTTGCGCACGAGCGGGGCGTCGGAGGTTCGGCGGGTCTGAGCAAGTTGCGCATCTTATGCTGACGTCGAATTCTTGGAGGCCCAGGGGTTGGCACCAGCACCAGTAACGGCGGTTGCCTCCATCTAGGGCGGATGATCCAGAGATCGACGATGGTGGTGTTGTTCGGGCTTCTTAGATTCAGATCGCCGAGAGATTGCCACCGGGTTTTCGTGCAGTTGTCTTAGGGAAGTTTCGCTCAAAGACGACTTCCCCCCGCCAGTCGGAAGGTTTGTATGCTCGTTTTGTGGGTGGGCAGCCGTCGTATTTCTACGGCGCGACGCGCGCGTGCGAATGCCGAGCAAAAAGTGAGCCCGGGAGCTTATAGCTTGTATTTCTCACGGGTTCTTGATTCTTCTCCAATCGGTTGGCGAGGACAGCTAGTGGAATATCGATTGTTTGTGATGTGGGCCAACGTAGATCAACGGGGCACCAGTACATCTGGCCATAGCGTGTACGGTCCAGCGCGAGTCGAGGGTCAGCCGATGTCGTTCAGCAGCACCTTTGGAACGATGTCAGGAGGGATGGTCTCTTGCGAGAGGCCCGTAGAAGGCAGCACCACTGACCCTGGCCGCCCATGCCCGTCAGCGGCCATCGTCCGGCGAAAGGGGGCGGACGGGGTGATGGCGAAGAGAACGAAGTGCATAAGCATGACCATATGACCATGTGGGGTGTTCCAGAAAAGGCCCCGCTGTCGAGGATTGAAGGAGGTGCCATCTCTTCAGGGTTCAGGGCTCCCGGAACTCGCCATGTGACCACGAGCAGAAATTCGGGCGCCGCTAGGGAGGGGGGTCCAGCGCCGATCCAAGGATGTCTGCGCAGACCTACGGGCGCCATATGCTCATGCAGAGGTATCGTCTGCCAAAGAGTACGAGCAGGACGAGGTGTAGGAATTGGACGTTGACGGGGACGAAGAGGAGGATCAGGGGGACGACGACGAGGGGGAGGGCGAGGAGGAGGAGAGGAGAGGAGGGAGGACGACAAGAGGACTAAGGAGGAGGAGGAGGAGGAGGAGGAGGACCAGTGTAAACCCAAGACGCATCAACGATGTTGTAATAGTTAATCCCCCCCTCCAAGTTCCATCTTCACAGGTCCCTGGAAGGATTTTTTCACTGACGGAAATGCCCCGTTGGAAGACTACCAACCGCTTGAAAATCCAGAACCGTGCCAAAACACAGTTCCTTAGATTTCAACGCCGCGAATCAACGTTAGTGTTGTGTCCTGACGGTCCTCAGCCGTGCCAGAAAATTGTTGTTGGGACTTCAACACCGCGAATCAACGTGAGTGTTGCGCCCTGATAATCATACATCGAGCGAAAAAAACAGTTGTGGGACGCCAGCCGTAATAGTCCTTGAAATACGCATGTAATCTCTTGTTTCGAATGTGCACGGCGCTACGGCAAGAGCCACATTTTGAAAAGGAGTTGCCTTCCATTTGTAAAGCTCTTGCACATGTTTCAGACTAATGTGCCAGCGCAAAGTCGAGAGCCACATTTTGAACAGGAATCGTCTTTCATCCGTGATACTATGGCAAACGTTTAAGACGAATGCGCGCGGCGCTAAGACGAGAGCCACAGCTTGAAACCCGCCCGTCCATCTGTGAAACTCTCGCAGACTTTTTAGACACACGTGTGCGGTGCTAAGACGAGTGCCACATTTTGGAAACGGCCCGCCCTCCTTCCGCGAAATTGTTGCAAATTTGAAGCTTCAGGATCACACATGGCGAGGAAGTCTCAGCCGAAACGCCCGGCCCGCCCTACCGACACGTCTCGGGGTGCGACAGGAAGGAGTTCTAAGGAAAAGGGGTGGAGGCGGAGGACGACGACGACGACGACGAGGGGTAGGAGAAGGAGGAGAAGGAGGAGGAGAGGAGGTGCAGAAGGAGGGAGTGTGTGTGTGTGTGGGAATGGTGGAGGCTGTGGGCGGTTGCGGCAGGGGGGTGGGAGGCGGCCTCGTCCTCGGTGCTCTCGCGGGCGCGGGCTCACAGCACGACTCCTCGTGGCTGCATCGGCCGGGGCCCCGAAGGGGCCAGCGCTGGCCGGGTCGGGCGACAAGATGGGGGGGAGTATGGCGTCAGGTCGGGAGGCGGTTTCGTCCTCGTTGCGCCCGCGGGCGCGGTCTGACTGTACGACCTCTCCTGCCTGCCTCGGCTGGGGCCCCGAAGGGGCCAGCACTTCGTCAGGTCGGACGGCGGGGGAGGGGGGCAGGGGGAGCAGGGGAAGGAGGGGTCACGAAATCTTCTGCTGGCATCCAGTTTCAGCCCCGCCGCCGCCGCTTCCCTCGATGCCATGGTCGCCTCCAGCGCCAGGCAAGCCAGTTGCGCGCGCTGCATCGCCCCCCCCCTTTGCTTTCGCCCTCCTTCCGCCGTCCGACCGGGGGGGGGCAGGCCCTTAGAGACCCCCTGGGGCCCTGAGAGGCCACCTCTGGTCCACGTTCGGCGGGTTCTCGAAACCCCGGGGTGGGGGGGTCAAGATCCTGTCCCCGGCGCTCAGGGTCGGGCCCTAGATTCCCACCCGGGCTCAAGTCATTCACTTCGTGGAACCACGTTCGCAGGGTCTTTCCACTTGATCGGAACCCTCTGGGGTTCTTGCCTCCTCCTGCAGGGCAGCAGTAGTAGTTGGCTGGCGATGGGGTGGAGGAGCGGGAAGATAAGAATGAGGAGGAGGGACAGTGGCAGGAGTAGCAGGGGGAGCAGCAAGAGGAGGGCCAGGAGCTCGGAGCTGGCCGCTTGCGGCATCGCCTGCCTGCTGCTTTCTCGCGCTCGCGACCGCCAGGAGAACAGAATTTACATTTTTTGGGAGTTTACCGTGTCGCTGCTCATCTTGATCAGGCCCCGCGGCCCCGTGCACCGCCCCGCACCCGACCCGCCACGCGCGGGCGGCAAGGACGGGAGGAGGAGGAGGAGGAGGAGGAGGAGGAGGAGGAGGAGGAGGAGGAGACGAGAAGGGGTTCCTTCCTGAGTGGTCTACTTCAGCGGTGACCGGGATGGCTTCTTGCAGTAAGCCCGTTGCAACAAGAGTTCGAGTTACAAATCCACCATAAGGGGAATCAGTTGGTAAACCGGCCACAATAGGAATCAAATTGTAAATCCGCAGCAAACGAAATGAGTTTGTAAACCCGCCACCTCAAGCAATCACTTCGTCAAGATGTTCGACATAAGGCATCAACATGTAAATCTGCGACAAAGGAAGGACTGCGTAGAGGGACAATTCAATCAAATTCGGTTGAGCGGCCCGTGGTCTGCACCGAGTTCGCCAAACATATTTTTATGGTAATGTAGCATGTAGCACGATGGAGAAACAAAATACGTCTCAAGTGCGACACACTCCACATGTTTTCACTCAACGCATGAGCCTGTTCGGTGCGATTTCAGGAGCCTCAAGCGATAACTCCTGTTACCGCGAAAAAAGGAGTCTCCGGCTGCGCTGCCGCGCATATCCGCTACCGCGCTTGGAGAAGCCGCGCAGTCAAACCGCAGCGATGTGTGGGCGTAGCGTTCACCTGGAACGGCTCTGTCTCGCGGCCCCTCTAGATTGTTTTGAGGCGCATGTCGGTATCTTTGGGACTTCTTGGGGCCAGGGGTGTTTCAGGACAGCATGGGTCGTTTCAAGACCTATACTTGGGTTACTGTCGACTGGGCGGCGACGGAGCTGCGGTGGACAAGGGGAACATACGTCAACATAATGAGATGATTTTGTTGACGCTGTGTGTGTGCAGGATGTGTTCAAACCCCCATGGGCCTGCTTAAAGACCTCGTGAGGGCCTGTCGGAGGCTTCCTGGCGCCTCATGGGAGCTTCTGGGAGGCCTCTTAGGCCTTCTTGAGAGCCTCGTGGGAGCCTTCAGGGGCATCTTGGGGCTTTTGGGTGGCCTATTGGGACCTGTGGGAAGCCTTTTGGGAGCTTCTTGGGGGCCTCTTGGGGACTTCTTTGGCGCTTCCTAGGGCCTCTTGGAAGCGTCTTGGGGTCCTCTTAACACTTCAGGCGCTTTTTGGTTGCCTCTTGGGGACCTCGCAGGCCGTCTGGGAACGATCCTGGGCGCCTCTGGAGCCCGTCGTGGACGCCTTGAAGACGAGTAAGGAGAGAATGCCAAAAGTGCACGCGCACCCATAGGTTTTTGCGCAGTCAGGCTTTAGGATGCGTGTTGAACAGTTTAGCCTTTAGGATGCGTGTTGAGGGGCTCCTGTGGGGCCCTCCGGGGCCTTTCCTGCGGACTCTTGGGGCCGCCTTGAGGCCATCGCGGCCGTCTTGGAGGCTACGGTGGGCCTTCCCGGACGCCGTAGAGCCGTAGAGGGCCACCTTGTCCGACTTGGAGGCAACAGTAGCTGTCTTGGAGTCCATTTGGGGTCATCTTGGCCTCCTTGGAGGCCCTCTCGAAGCCGCCGTGGGGGTGGTGGGCGCCCCGGGGAGGGGGGAGGGTCCCATGGACCCTCCTTCCTGGAACTTGGCACTTGGGAACAAGTCGGGAAAATAGCAAGTACAAGGACGGAGTGTTTGGACAGTGGGCGACATTAGCTTCGGACAGCTGTAGCCTCAGGGTGCGAATTACTGGATACAAATAGTGGTGTCGATGGCTTGGGGCAGGACTGACTCGACAAAAACACTGGCGCCGATGACTTGGGGCAATAATTACGTACTCGACGAAACAAAGGTGCCAGTTACCTTGGGCACGAATTGCTCAGTAAACGTACAGTGGTGCCAATGACTTGGGGCAAAACCACCCCCCAAGTACACCAACCATCCCAGCAGCATTCCTCTCCAATCTTCCGCCTTCTAAAGCAAACGCGCAACCACCATTCAGGCGCACCAACCATCCCAGTAGCATCCCTTGCCAAACCTCCGCCCGACCACCCCAGCAGCATCCTTCACCGAACCTCCCGCCCAACCCTCCCAAGCACAGGCGCGCCAACGATTCCAACAGTATTCCTCACCAACCCACCTGCAGGCGCAGGCGCGCCAACGACTCCAACAGCATCCCTTACCAACCTCCCCGCTGCACCCCAATTACGAGCCGCAGACTCGACACCCAGCCGCGCGAACCGTCCCATCAGCATCCCTCACCAAGCCCCCCGCCAAACCCTCCCAGGCTCCGGCGCGCCAACAATCCCAACAGCATCCTTCACCAACCGCCCCACTCGATCATCCCAAGCGCAGGCGCACCAACCATCCCAGCAGCATTCCTCACCGACCCCCCGCCAAACTACCAGGCGCAAGCGCGCCAACAATCCCAGCCGCGTCCTTCCCCCCCCCCCGCCAAACCATCCTAGGCACAGGCGCGCCAACGACCCCAACACCATCCCTCATCAACGCTCCCGCTCGACGGCGCATGCTCGACTTTCCCAGGCGGAGGCGCTCCAACCGCATCCCAGCAGCATCCCTCACCAAACCCCCCGCCAAGCCTTCCAGGGCACGAGCACGCCTGCCACCTCAACAGGATCCCTCATCCCCGCCGCCAAACCCTCCCAGGCGCCGTCGTACCAACCATCCCAGCAGCATCCCTCACCGAACCCCTCGCCAAACAGCTCCCAGGCACAGGCGCGCCAACGACAGCATCCCGCACCCACCCACCTCGCCAGACCTTCCCAGGTTCAGGCCCCAGCAGCATCCCTCGCCAAACTCTTCCCCTCGACTTCCAGGCGCAGGCACACCAACGACCGCATGCCCCATCAACGCCAACGACCCCAACAGCATCCCTCACCAACCTCCTCTTCGACTCTCCCAGGCGCAGGCGCACCAACTATCCCAGCAGCATTCCTCACCAACTCCCGCTTGACCCTCCCAGGCGCAGGCGCACCAACCATCCCATCAACATCCCTCACCAACCTCCCCGCTCGACCGTCCCAGGCACAGGCGCGCCGATGACCCCAGCAGCGCCCCTCACCACCACCCCTCGCTCGATTCTCCCAGGCGCAGGCGCACATGCCACCCCAGCTGCAGCACCCCTCACCAAACCCCACGCCAAACCTCCCCAGGCACAGGCACGACAACGACCGCACCTTTCACCAAACCGGCCGCCAAACCCACCCACCCCCCAGGCACAGGCGCGCCAACGACCGCATCCATGACCAAACATCACCGACCCCCCTCCCCTCCGACCTTCCCAGCCGCAGGTGCATCAACCAATCCAGCTGCACCCCTCACCAAACCCCGCGTCAAACCCTCCCAGGCACAGGCGCACCAACGACTCCAGCAGCATCCCTCACCAAACCTCCCGCCCGACCCTCCCAGGCGCAGGCGCATCAACCATCTCAGCAGCACCCCTCACCAAACCCCGCGCCAAACCTTCCCAGACACAAGCGCGCCAACGATCGCATCCCTCACCAGCCCCCGTCGCTCGTCCAGGGGCAGGCGCACCAACCATCCCAGCAGCATCCGTGACCAACCCCCCCGCCAAGCCCTCTCAGGCACAGGCGCGCCAACGACCCCAACAGCATCCCGCCCGACCCTCCCAGGCGCAGGCGCATCAACTATTTCTACACCCTCCCTCACCACCGAACCACCAAAGCCTCCCAGGCACAGGCGCGCCAAGGACCACATCCCTCACCAAACATCACCAAACTCCGCGCCCGCCCTTCCCAGGCGCAGGGATGCCAATCCATCCAGCTGCACTCTCACCCACCCACCCGCCAAACCTTGCAAGGCACAGGCGCGCCAACGATTCCAATAACATCACTCGCCAAACCCTCCCGCCCGACCCTCCCAGGCTCAGGCACACCAAGCATCCCAGCAGCATCTCTCACCACCCCCCCCGCCAAACCTCCCAGGCACAGGCGCGCCAGCGACCCCAGCAGCATCCCTCACCAACCCCTTCCGCCAAACCCTCCGAGGCACAGGCGATCCTAATAGCATCCCTCCCCCTCCGTTCGACCCTCCCAGGCGGTACAGCATCCCTCACCACCACCCCTCGCTCGACTCACCCAGGCGCAGGCGCACCAACCATCCCAGCAGCATCCCTCACCAAACCCCAGTTGCACTCGATACGAGGTCCAACTACTCCCTGATAGACATGAGAGGTATGGCAGCACAGATAACAAATCGGACATATAGCCAATACCTACTATAGAAAGCCCTGACATGTCCTTCCGGTCACCGCGACCATTTGGGTCTGATTTCAAGCATCGTCAAACACGCAGGGTACGACAATTCATTCTTTGCACAGTCATGGGGGCAATGCCTCGAGCCATCGCGATTTTCGTGTTAGCGTTAGTGTCATGAGATGTTCACTTCACGACAAGGACAGACCTCAAGCGAGTTGTTATCCGAATTGTCAAAAGTGCCTTCACACATGATGAAATCACATAATAGAAATGTAAGTGTCGATATGGCACTACTGTGACTTGATATTGTTCGAGTTCATGTGGTTTTTGCACAGATATCCCACTCCTCGACACGATGAACAATTTGAGTTGATCGCGTAGCACCAGCACGCCGAAGCTAAATATTAGTTATCGTCTCGGAGCGGCATCATTGTGCGCCAAGACATGCGAGATGACTCTTCTCCCGCATTCCGCAATACTACGACTAATAATAATAATAATAGTAATAGTAATAATAATATTAAGAAGACTAATCGTTGAGTTGGAACGCCGTATCTTACGGGCCAACGTTTCACCTCGCGTTTGAGACGAGACATACTTGGATTGTCTAGCACACGCACACAATTCGGCCGTTGCACTATTTATTGTCACCAATCTTTGTTACCATGGTATGCATATCCTCCATAAAGATACGAAACTACCAACATAGCACCATGAATCCGTAGCCACTTTGGCTCAAGGAATGCACGGCAGGTCGTCCATGTGTTGTTTCCGATGGAAGTCGTTTTTTCTTTCTAGTGAGCCATGACGTCCTGCAGCTTGGTCGTGACGCTTTCTGAGAATGCCAACGCGGAGCGCTTTGCTCCATGGATGGCATCAGAGAAAGAGGAAGTTGTTTTCGCCGTAGACGGCGGGAATTTCGGACGCCCACTTACCGCAGTCGGTGTCCAGAAATGGTGGGCTGGTAAGGAACGATTCTTCATGACAGCGTGGCTGGAAGATTCTTGAGTACCACATCTTCGACATTGTATCAGATGCACAAGTTTGTGGCCATAACGAAGTCGGCATCTTCTCGGGCGCGGACCCGGAGCTCAACGTTGCCACTGCGCACTGCGGTGTTGGGGCTATTTTCGCATGGTTGCTATATAACTGTATATCTTGCCGTCTTCACGGGATAAAGGTATCGGAATGGCCGCAGTGGTTGCAGCTTGCCGTGAGGCGTTTCATTTGGGTGCTTCTTCGACGCTCTTGATTGTTCAGGAGGCAAATGTGCGTGCGCGACGATTCTACGAAAGGGTCGGGTTCAGCGACACAGGCAAATCAATGACAAGGGGCGGAAGGAGCTTTATCCTCATCGAATACAAGAACAATAAGGTAGCACCTGCTGTAGCCTTGGTGGAGGAGCAGGACGCTGAGTGTTTGACAGCTTGGTTGGGTGCAGAAGATCTGGCGGTGCAGCATGCAGTAGATGGCGAGGACTTCGGACGGCCTATTTCTCCTGCTTGCATTCGTGGGTTCTGGTCAGGGTTTGCCCAATGGTGCCAGACTGCGAGGTCTCGGGAGGCGCTTGTCCATCGAGTCTTTGTTGCACGCGTAGACGGTGTTGCGTGTGGGCACATTGAGATTGGTGTTCTGCGATCCATCGACACATCCCACAACCCAGTAAACAGTTTCTGTGACTGCGGAGTGAGGCAACGCGGGGATCTGAGCGGGACCTCGCCGTCCCTGGGGGGCTGCGATCTGCGACATTGTCGCCACTTGCGAGGGCTGCTGGTGGGTCCTGCGGAGTGAGGCACCGCAGGGATCTGAGCGGGACCTCGCCGTCCCTGGGGGGTCTGCGATCTGCGACATTGTCGCCATTTTCGAGGGCTGCTGGTGGGTCCTGCGGAGTGAGGCAACGCGGGGATCTGAGCGGGCCCTCGCCGTCCCTGGGGGGCTGCGATCTGCCACATTGTCGCCACTTTCGAGGGCTGCTGGTGGGTCCTGCGGGATGAGGCAACGCGGGGATCTGAGCGGGACCTCGCCGCCCCTGGGGGGCTGCGATTTGCGACATTGTCGCCATTTTCGAGGGCTGCTGGTGGGTCCTGCGGGGTGAGGCACCGCGGGGATCTGAGCGGGACCTCGCCGTCCCTGGGGGGGCTCTGGAGAGTTGCTACGGGATATGTTTGGCGCAACGGGCGCATGGCACAGCTAACGGGGGTGATTTGTGAAACAGACCATCTGCGGGGCGATGGTCATAACGTTGCGCCTACACGTATCCCGCGGGAGCTCTCAAGAGTTGCTGTGGGATGCGTTGGGTGCAACGGGCGCATGGCACAGCCAACGGGGGTGATTTGTTTTTACGTAGCCCTTAGATCTTGATCGGGGGCCTGCGAGCCTTCCGATTGCTGCTCGTAAAATCACATGCGTCCATGTTACTTCATCGCCCCCGTTGTAGCAATCCTGATGTATTTGTGCCCCGCATTGCGCAAGGGTTGGGTACGTCGCCTGGGTAATTTCCATTGTCCGCTGTTTGGATATTCGAACATACCTCCTGAGAAGATGCAACCGAAAAATGAAGGTCATTCATTGACGGACGCCAGGGGCGTGGCAACGCCCCCCCCACGAGCCGGGACCTTGGATTGCATGAGCTGATGTGTAAAGTGTTCTTGGTGGTTCGTGTTACGGTGGGGGACTTCGTTAAGGAACGTGTCCAGGAGGTTTCAGACCCTGGAGGGTTCCTTATCTGATGAGGGCGGCGGTGATATCCATGGCTAAGCCTCGATTGGAGTTCCACTGGCTTCTAGACCCTGGATTTCTTATCGAAGGTTTCCTTATCCAATGCCCCCACCGTATTTAAACACATGATGGGGTGGATGTGTCGCGGAGCCTTACTGTATCACTTCGCAAGAAGGGAAAGTGACGAACGGAGCAAGGGCCTGACAGTGCCCGACGCACGCGCACACACACAAACCGCTGCAAGCGCCTTGGTGGATGCGGACACAAGCACTGCATATTTTTCTTGGGACTCCTTCCAGATCTTCAGACACAAGAAATTTGCGATTTACAACATCTGCAGAGAGTCTCAAGCAACAGTTCGCTTTCACCTGTGAATCTACCCGGTGACAAATGGAAGATCGTAGCCTCCCTCGGTCGGATCCAGAGCGTCACTAATGATTTCCCAAGCAGCGTGCTTGCATTTAATGGCTGGACTCTTACTTCATTGTTGTTCCTTGAGTACCTTGGCCAGGACCTGGCCGGGACCTGGCCGGGCCTTGCGGGGGTTATTTTCGTCTGGGGACCCCCAGGGGCGGCCCCGCGCGCGCGAATTAGAACAGTGCTAACCAGTCACCGGAGATCTTACCACGCCCTTGACCCGTTGGGCCGGCGAATTGCTGTTCCTTGAGTGATTGGGCGGGTCGGCCGAGGATTTTCCTCGTGGCCGCCCGAGCCGCCTCAGCTCGTGGGCGCTGGTGGGCGGCTCGCGTGCGCCGGGTGGGCCGGCCGAGGTCGCGCCACGGATGCCGCGCGAGCCGCCATGTGTGCGTTGATGGGCGGCCACATGGCGGAAAAGGAGGAGAGGAGGATCAGCCACGCGCAGAGGGGGGTGGGGGGAGGGGGGAGGGCTTCTTAGAAGCACCCCTGCCTCTTTGAAGGCGCGGGCCGTATCTATAGATGTAAGGCCGGCGCCTTCTGAGAAGCAGCGTCCTTCTAAGGAACCTTCCCCCCTCCCTCCACCCCATTGTGCGCGCCGCCAAGAGGAAGAGGAGGAGGAGGAGGCATCTCAAACCAGTGTTTCTCGAAGCAGGATCGAGCTCTTCAGAAACGTATGAAACACCAAACCAATTAATTGTCGCTGCAACAAGAAAGCCCAAGATGCCAGATTTCTGGGATGTATGCGCGCGGGCTTCCCTATCACTCCCATCAGCGCCATCGCATCACCGCCGTCATCGTCAACGTCAATCGCCGCCATTGCCACCATTCTGATCACACCACCTTCATCACCGACACATAGAACACATGATTACCCTCGTCACCAGCATCGGCTCCGTCATCGGCCTTGCCGTCGTTATCGTCGTCATCACCTCCATCATCGCTGATATGATCATCGTTGCCGCCGTTGTCGCCGTCATTATGGTATCGCGCCCTCCTGGGTCTGCGACCTGCGCTGAAGTGTTTGTGTGCCACCGCGGCCTTTGAGACGCGTTGGGAAGTTTCCATCATTAAGCGCCCTCGTAGTCGCAGCAGTTGTACCACATCAGCTGGTCGCTCTACGCACGAGCGTGCCCGCGCCAGCGCGGCCGCAGAGATGTGCCAACGAATAGCAATTTGTAGCCGCAATTGTGGCCACATGGGTGTTGCCAAAACAGTGTTGCGGGTGGGAGGGTGGGATGTTCGCGCGAACGTCGGAGTAGACGACACCAAGTTCTACGCAGTGGCTTACGCCACACAAATTACGCAGCGCAGCTTGCACCACATCGTTTGCATTGCAGCGCCTTCGACTTCAGCTCATACGGCATATATTACACGACATATATCACACCGCACAGATGGCATTGCATAGCTTCTACTACAACAGCGCACGCCGCGTAGCTCACGCAACATTGCTTACACCACATAGTTTGCACCCCATAGCCTCCAGCCTGTTGTCTGGGGGCCCGCACTGGCTAATCGATTCATGGATATTCTTGTCGAGTATAAATTCACGTGTATACCAGCCACAGAGGGAAATACATTGTAAGCCCGCGATGCAAATATTCAATATGTGCAGGTTCGCCGCAAGAGGAACCAGCATTCGCATGAATTTGGTAACCGGCCACAGAAGACAACGCTCGCCAGCGCGGGCCCCAGTCACTGAGTTATTGCACCGGAGGTGAGCGGTATGCTGCGTAAGCCATGCGGTACCAGCGAGATAGGATAATCATGAGTCCATGCTGTGCGGAATGCGCTATGGGAGCTGAGTGGTGAAGTATATGCGGTGCAAGCTGTGCCTTGTAAGCTATGATGTGCGGTTTGGGGGTCCTGGCTATGTGGTGCTGGCCAGGCTGTTTTAGCTGTGCGGCGTGCGGTGTGTGGTGCAAGGCATGTCGTCCAGCCCATGTGATGCAGGCCGTGTTGGGCACGCGCCCACGACGCGGCCCGAGCGGCAGCGTGGCGCATCCTCGGCCGACCCGCCCAGCACACGGGGCGCCGACGAGGCGGCATGGTACGGTAGGTTCGCGCCGTGTCGACCGGCGGCGACCCCGCCGCGGGCGTTCAATCGGGTATAGCTAGGACCCCAGGTAAGGGGACCTTGTTAGTGATGGGGCCCCAGAGCCCCTAAATGGATCAGAATCACTAAACCAGGTCTGCCGTAGCTGGTGTTTTTTGGGTGACAGCAGTTCCAGTTAGTGGAACGGGGCGGGGGGGGGCGTCCCCCAGTACACATCACTAAACCAGGTTCCATTAAACCCAGTTCTGCCAACGCCCGAGTTCGAGTTGAACGCCGCCTGTGGCCCAGAATCGGCCCACATGGGACGATCGGGCAATCGAAAAGCAGCAGATCGGTCAAGGTTGAACGATCCACGCGGTGTCAGGAACCAACGCCGGGGTCGTCACGACACGAGCTTGCCACACGGTAGTGTGGACAAATTATGGGCCGCCCGCTCCATTTTCAAGGAACATTCGGGCGCCCTAAGTGCAAACACTCGTTTGGGGAGGATGTTTTTGCGGCGGCCGCGCCCCGATTTCTTGACACACGGACTCGTGCCGTGGAAGAGTTGCAACAGCTTGCTGTCTTGCGCCTGCTGTATACGAAGGCTGCGTTTGGGTGGCCCTGCAACATTTTCGATCAACAGGCAACTAGGCCATCATCTTGCTTTGGTGGGCGGCTACTTCTGCGCGGGTGGCACCTGGAGGAGCGAATGCCTATTGCCAGGCATTCCGTGGTATTCTACCACGCCTCAGCGCGCCAGGGTTTTGGGTGGTGGATTAAGGAAGGTGTGGCGGCGGTGGGACGCGTAGAAAGACATGTATGGGCAGTAGAGGCGGGTTGAAGTGGTGGTGCAGGTGGTTTCTCACACTCAGTCTCTCTCTCTCTCTCTCTATTCCATCCCATGTCTCTGTCTCTGCGCCTCCCGCCCAGCCCTGTTCCCTCTCCCCCGCTGTCTCGCCGCCACTCCCTCCCCCTCCCGCCCCCACTCCCACTCACCGCCACTCCATTCGCACCGCCTCCTTCTCAACGACGAGGTTCCCGCAGCTTGCGCCGACGACGGCGTGGTTCGCACAGCGTCGACGATGTGGTTCCCACAGCTTGCGTCGACAGGGGGAGGATGCGCAGGGAGGATGTGGAGGTGAGGGACAACCAAGCGGGCGTTGCCCTGAGCTTGAATCCAGAAGTGTCCGTGCAAGAGAAGCGCTCGGGAAATTGCGCACGCAGTTCTTTCTGCGCCCCTGCGCATGTGCACTTCTTTTTCGTCCGTGTACGTCTGCTTCGGTGGCCAGACACGGTGTTGAAAGATCTGTGGTCGTATTCGTGTCTCTCTCCTCTCTCTCGCTCTCTTTCTCTCTCTCTCTCTCTTTCTATCCCCCTCTGGTTTCCTCTCTCTCTCTCTCTCTCTGGTGTTCTCTCGTTTTTGTTGTTTCTCTCTCTCTCTCTTTATCTTGCTCTCTTTCTCTCTGGTTCTCTCCTTCTCTCGTTCTCTCTCTCTCTCTCGCTCTTTCTTTATTTGTTTGTTATTTCGATCTCTCTCTCTCTCTCTCTCCCTCTGTGTCTCGCTCTACCTCTCTGTCTACCTCTCTGTCTGTCTCTCTCTCTCTCTCTCCATCTCTCTCTCTCTCTCTCTCTTTCCGCCCCTCACCGTTGTTCCATTGGAGGAGGGGGAGGAGAACGGGCAGGGGGAGGGGCGGGGGCAGGGGGAGGGGAGGGGGAAGGGGGGGGACAGACGGACAATGATGAGGATGGCAAGGAGGAGGAGGAGGAGGAGGTGGAGGAGGACGTTGATGGTGCTGAGGAGGACGAGGCTCTCACCTCTCCCATGGTGTGCGCTGTTTGTGAGGGAGATCCGCCCGGCGAAGCTCACAGCCGAGAGTGCAGCGGTGCACGCCCGCACTGAGGGGTCAGGCTGGATTGGCTGCCGCGCGTTCGACTCGCCGCCCTTCGAGCCCCCACAGCAGCCTGGTGTCCACGGTCCACAGCGGGGCTCACTCATTCCACGAGCGACGAGCGTACCCATCCGTGGTGCACGCCCTGGCGGTCTGGATTCGGGGGCGCGGTCCCGTGGATGCGCGGTCGCGTGGATTGTGCGTTCCGCGCCGAGCATCTTCGGAGAGCGCGCTCCGTAGCCGCGGGGTCGCGGCCCAGGGGCCCGGGCCCGCGAGGCCGTGGATGCGGACATGCTTCCCGTCCATGATGCATGAATGTGGATGTGGATGTGGACGTGGACGTGGATGTGGACGTGGATGTGGATGTGGATGTTTCCGCGTAGCGTTCGAGTGTTCAGCTTCGAGCCCCCCAGCTCTCGTCCGGACCTCGGGTCCTTGGCAATCTCTCCGGAGGTTCCCTCCCAGGAGGCCTCCAGAAGGGGCTACGAACGTTTGAAGACACAAGTCATACTCGCACCTCGATCTGGCGCGTTCGCAGCGCCAGCGCCACAAAATTTGCGCCCCCAGTGCATATTTCGTGCCCTTCGACGTCTTCATACTCCAGGAGCCAGAGCCTACCGAGGCATACTTCATCAATCGGGGCTTCGACTGTATTTTTCTAGCCGACATGGTCTTGACTTTTTTCACGGCCTACGAGAAGGCACGAGTGCTTGCTGTTTGCACGACTCGCCGAGCGCCCCAGGGGTTATGAGGGGAAGAGGTCCAGAGTTTTCCAGTTTTCGGCCTCCCGGGGTCCATCCTGGGCCTCTTAGACCGTCAGAAAACGATCTCGGATGAAAAGCTTTCTTGAAGGGAACTGCAGGGCCCCTTTCCCTCATGGCAAGCACGACGGAGGCACAGCAGAGAGGGGTGAGCAGACAGGGCTCCCAACCGTCCATTCTGATCTCGGCTCGATCCGGCACGAACCGATTCCCTTTCCTGCCTGGCGTGGCCGAACCCGCTCTGCGATCCCACACGATCCGATCTCGATGTGATTCCGTGCCGCTTCAAGCGCGATCGAGGGAGGAGGTTGAGAACGAGGGGACGCTAGATGCTGGATTAGCCTGCCTCCGAAATCGGTGAACACGCAAGAATATGTAGTATGATTTGGCCACGCAGCCGGGGCACGGTGCTCGTCCTCCTCGTCACGACCAGCAGCGTCACGATCATCATCCTTCCGACTGCCTCTTCTTCCGCCCTCCTGCTGCTCCTCCTCTCCCGCCTCGTTTCCTCTGCTCCCCCTTTCTCCCCCGCCTGGTCCTGCAAGCGAGGGGGGTTGGACAGCGTCGTGTCGTTCCCTTCTCGTCCGCTCCGAAGGGTGGCGCAACAGGGCGAGTATGGAACGGACCATCGTTGGGTCCGACGGCATGATGGGAGGCATGGTAGCATCATGGGCGCTCCACGCGATGCGGACCCCTTCCATAGGAATGGACGGTGTTTCCCCAATGAGCCATCATTAAAGCCTTGGGGTCTGCCATCTTTGCTCCTGTATGACAAATACGATTCTTGCTTATTGGTCACACTTTAGGTTGGCTTCTTGGCGACGTCGTACAAGCATGACTGCGAACCAGGATCTGCTGTAGGAAGGTGTGCATGCAAGCATGTTTTTGGTGCGTGTTCTGTAGCCGCCGAGACTCGAATTTGACAGTCTTGCGACATGCTTTAGAGCCAGGCAGATGTATTAAACAATTGCGACTCGCAGCTTCAGAGCTCTTCAGTTTCATCGCGCGCTTGTCGCTACCTGTCACACTCTTGCTGATGCATCTTTGGCTGCTCTCTCCCAGGCAGATCAGAATGACGGGCAAGATTGGGCCCCTCCGATTCGGCATGCAACCTGCTCTTTTTCGCCTGCTTGACTAGCGGAGAGAGTATCACCAACATGGGCAGTCAAGATCAAGAAGGGAATCTCTGAGTGCATGAGGTCCGCACGTACATAATAACATTTGTACATCGATCGAGGATGAGGAGGAGGTTAAGGAAGAGGATACGGGCAGAACGAGAGAGAGAGAGAGAGCAAGAGTCGGGTAATTGCATATGTATTGAGGCATGGAAAGAGAGAAACAGAGAGAGAGAGCAAACACAACAACAGCGAGTAGCGAAGGGTATGAAGAGAAGCAAGAGGGAGAGAGGAGGAGGACGAGGAGGAGGATGTAAGAGAAAGAAGAGAGGAGAGATGGAGAGGATGGAAGAGGGAGCAGTGGGAGAGAGGAGGAGGAGCAGGATGTGGACGAGGAGAGAGGATCCATTTATGCAATGCGTAATTGCCCAGATTGCCCAGATCCTGTTCGGCCAGAGATTCACGCTGCGGCTGCGCGTTTTTGTTGATGCCCCACACCACTACCTCTCGCCTTCTATCCCTCCTGTCATTCCTTCCTCACCCTCCCTCCCATCCTCCCTCTAGTCCTTCCCCCTCCCTTTCCATTCCCCCTGCCTCCCCCATCTCCTCCCTTCCTTCCCCCTCCCCTCTTCATCTCTCCCTCACCTCCTTCCCTCGCCCTCACGGCAGCCGCTGGGGGGCGCAATCCATACGTGAACACCAACACCGATTCTGGCAAGGCCAGGCTTGGGCCCAGGATCGGTGTATGTGCCTTCCTGGCCAGGCCAGGGGAGCATGTGGGCGTCGGTCGAGGGGATCTGCGGCCTGGACGGTTCGGATGCGTCGCAGCCGCAAACGGTTGCGTTCGGTCGGTCCGGTCCGTCGGTCGTTGTGTCGTTGCTGCGTCTGTGCACCCTTCCAGGCTGCCTGCGGCCTGACCGGTTTCGGTCGGCTTCGGTTTCGTTGTCGGCTCGGCCCGTCTTCGGGTGTGCTGTGGCCTTGGGGGGCATCCTTGGGCCGTCGCCAGGTGGGGCTAGGACAGGGACTGGTCGTTCCACAGCGTTCCGGAACGCTCTCAGAGCGTGCCAGAACGCTCTGAGAGGGCCGCGGCGATTGGCATATCCTCCAGAACCGCCAGACCTCAGAAGTCCCCGAGTTATCCCTGTCCAATGTTGTCCCTGTCCTGGCTTCGTCTTACGCCAGTGGACATGCTGCTGGCTTCGTTTTACGTCTTTCCCGCGCCAATCGAGCCCGCCCAGGAGCTGCGGCGCGCCCGCGGCGCGCACATGCAGCAGACAAGCGGCCTAAGGCCGGGAGGCAGACCACAGGGCAGCATGGCGCTGCCATGTCAGCTCCAACGGCGTTGACCTGAGGAGCTTGAGTAACAGGAGGTCTCGCTGTAGGAGCTTGGGCCCATGGCAATCTAAGATCTCCACGCTGTGGCTGCCAAGCGAATTTCCCATCCTGGGAGTATCTTGGTCCGTCTTGGGAGCTTCTCAGGTTGTCCTCCTCCTCCTCCTCCGCCTCCTCCGCCTCCTCCTCTCTGCGCTACGCCCTGGCCCGTCACCGCGAAGGCGGCTGGATGCGGCCAGCAGAGGCTTGCTTTCCTTCCTGGTCTGGGTCACGGGCTTCGGCCCGGCCCGCAGGCCGGTCGGGAACTTTTCATTTTTGTCCAGCGTCTTATGCTGCTTGTTCCAGCCTTCCACTCTTCGGCTCAACACGCTAAGCATTTCCAGGCCCCCGAGCGTCAACGTCCTGGGCTTTTCCAAGGCTTCCGCCCCGCGGAGAGGGCATAGCGTGTCGCTGGGGCAGCCACTACGACACGCTAAACAAAAGTTCCCGACCGTAAGTCGCTCCAGAGCCTTGAAGCCACCGCGGTGCCCGAAGATAACATGCTCCAGGCCCACCAGATCTCAGAGGTCCCCGATCTGCATTGGGCACCAGCCTAAACTTCGGCCGACTTGCACCACGTTGAAATGTTGCGGTCGAGGGTTCGGGGGTTCGAGGGAAAGGCGCCGATTTCGGCCACATGGGGGGCCCCCGGAGGGGCCCAAAGCCCTCGTGTTCCCCGCTCTCGCCTCTGCGAACATCGCCGACGTCGAAAATTCAGGCCCGCGCGTATATTCATCCGAATGTTAGTTTTGATCCTGCCTCCGTCTTCCCTCCTCCTCCTCCTCCTCCTCCTCCTCCTCCTCCTCCTCCTCCATCCTCCGAGGCTGCTCAGTTTCAAAGTCATTGTTGCGCCTCCGAGTCTGCAGCCCGACACTGGCGGCGTCGCGCTTCAAGCTTACCATGTCGCGTGTGCTTCCTTCGAGCTGCCTGGACGTCCAGTCGTGACTTCGGCTTGAGTGTATGCGATGTCGTACCCCTCTTTTTCCTCCCCCCCCTCCAGAATATCCGCGAACCACCCCGCGCCCGCCTCC
>CAUYUJ010005497.1:34936-60876 GCA_963575745.1 Prorocentrum cordatum | reverse complement strand
TATTCGTCTTGAGCAACTGACGACTAGGGCGTCCCTCCGCCTGGCCCCCTTCCCCCCCGTAGAGACTCCTAGCACGGCAGTCTTCGTCCTTGCTCGGCGGAGAGATTTCCGGGTTCTTCCCCTGGTTAACCATTAATAGTATATAACCAATTCAGGATAAAATCTCTCCCCCGTAAACTCACAAGGGAGAAATCACTCCCGGTCACTTCCAGGCAACTCTGAATCTCTCCCCGTGTGAAACCACAGGGAAGAATCACTCCCATACCACTTCTCACCACAGCGCCCACACATGTCAAGTTTAGCCAAGATGAATTAACTTTCGCAACGGGGATGAGGGCCCACGACTTTTTCACACGTCGATGTCAGCCAATGTCATGAGGAACCCAAATTCGACATCCGAACGGGGCCCAGCATCACGCTCGATAGACACGTCGCCATCATCATTGCCGCCGCTGCTTCGCTGCGACGACTTACTGCGCATCAGAGTTGCCCCGATTTCGAGCCCCGCCTTGGGCGGGGCCGACCGTCTGTTGTTTGCGTTCGCGCCTGAGGCGGATACGGGTTTCGCGCTCGCGTCGGGGCAGCGTCTTTTGCGGCGTCGCCATTGGGCTTCAGCGGTACTGTGTGCACTCGGCGTGCCAACTCCTGCATGATTGCGTCTTCGTTCGCTGCGTGCTCGCGGTCTCGCATGACACCAGGTTGACGCCAGAATGGTGCTCTCGCCGTCGCGCTGACCACCGCGCTTTTTTTGTGCTTGTGTAATGTGTTTTCTGGCTACGTGTCTCACCCTTGTAGAAGTGCAATGTAAGATACCGCTTACCCGTTACGAGAGTTATTCATCTTGAGCACTGACGACTAGGGCATCTCCGAGTGGCCCCCCCTTCCCCCCGTAGACTCCTAGCACGGCGGTCTTCGGCCTGGCTTGGCGGGGGAGATTTCCGGGGCTCTCCCTGGTTACATTAATCGTATATAACCAATTCAGGATAAAATCTCCCCCCCGTAAACTCACAAGGGAGAAATCACTCCCGGTCACTTCCAGGCAACTCTGAATCTCTCCCCGTGTGAAACCACAAGGAAGAATCACTCCCATACCACTTCTCACCACAGCGCCCACACATGTCAAGTTTAGCCAAGATGAATTAACTTTCGTAACGGGGATGAGGACCCCGCGATTTATTTCACAACGTCCAACGTCAGCCAATGCTCATGATGACCCAAATATTCGAAATCCTAATGGGGCCCATCATCGCGCTCGACAGACACGTCGCCATTTGCCGTGCTTGCGGTCGGCCTCGCAATGACACCAAGGGTCTGCTGGGCACGCGCGAGCGCGTTGTGGTGGCCAAAGGCGCCGTTGTCAAGGGGTAGCGCTGGTCTCACCCTTGTAGAAGTGCAATGTAAGATACCGGACCCGCGATTTTGTTCACACGTCAACGTCAGCCAATGTCATGAGGAACCCAAATTCGAAATCCGAATGGGGCCCAGCATCGCGCTCGACAGACACGTCGCCATCTGCGTGCTTGCGGTCGGCCTCGCATGACACCAAGGGTCTGCTGGGCACGCGCGAGCGCGTTGTGGTGGCCAAAGGCGCCGTTGTCAAGGGGTAGCGCTGGTCTCACCCTTGTAGAAGTGCAGTGTAAGATACCGCTTACCCGTTACGAAAGTTATTCATCTTGAGCACTGACGACTAGGGCGTCTCCGAGTGGCCCCCCTTCCCCCCGTAGACTCCTTGCACGGCAGTCTTCGGCCTGGCTCGGCGGGGGAGATTTCCGGGGTTCTCCCTGGTAACATTAATAATATATAACCAATTCAGGATAAAATCTCTCCCCCGTAAATTCACTTGGGAGAAATCACTCCCGGTCACTTCCAGGCAACTCTGAATCTCTCCCCGTATGAGACCACAAGGAAGAATCACTCCCATACCACTTCTCAACACAGAGCCCAAACATGTCAATTTCAGCCAAGATGAATTAACTTTCGTAACGGGGATGAGGACCCGCGATTTTTTCACACGTCAACGTCAGCCAATGTCATGAGGAACCCAAATTCGAAATCCGAATGGGGCCCAGCATCGCGCTCGACAGACACGTCGCCATCTGCGTGCTTGCGGTCGGCCTCGCATGACACCAAGGGTCTGCTGGGCACGCGCGAGCGCGTTGTGGTGGCCAAAAGCGCCGTTGTCAAGGGGTAGCGCTGGTCTCACCCTTGTAGAAGTGCAATGTAAGATACCGGACCCGCGATTTTTTTCACACGTCAACGTCAGCCAATGTCATGAGGAACCCAAATTCGAAATCCGAATGGGGCCCAGCATCGCGCTCGACAGAACACGTCCGCCATCCTGCGTGCTTGCGGTCGGCCTCGCATTACACCAAGCGTCTGCTGGGCACGCGCGAGCGCGTTGTGGTGGCCAAAGGCGCCGTTGTCAAGGGGTAGCGCTGGTCTCACCCTTGTAGAAGTGCAATGTAAGATACCGCTTACCCGTTACGAAAGTTATTCATCTTGAGCACTGACGACTAGGGCGTCTCCGACTGGCCCCCCTTCCCCCCGTAGACTCCTAGCACGGCAGTCTTCGGCCTGGCTCGGCGGGAGAGATTTCCGGGGTTCTCCCTGGTAACATTAATAGTATATAACCAATTCAGGATAAAATCTCCCCCCCGTAAATTCACTTGGGAGAAATCACTCCCGGTCACTTCCAGGCAACTCTGAATCTCTCCCCGTATGAAGGACCACAAGGAAGGAATCATCTCTCCATACCCTTCTCAAACACAGCGCCCACCAACACTGTCAATTTCAGCCAAGATGATTTGACTTTCGTAGGGGATGAGGAACCGCGATTTTTTCACACGTCAACGTCAGCCAAAGTCATGAGGAACCCAAATTCGAAATCCGAATGGGGCCCAGCATCGCGCTCGACAGACACGTCGCCATATGCGTGCTTGCGGTCGGCCTCGCATGACACCAAGGGTCTGCTGGGCACGCGCGAGCGCGTTGTGGTGGCCAAAGGCGCCGTTGTCAAGGGGTAGCGCTGGTCTCACCCTTGTAGAAGTGCAATGTAAGATACCGGACCCGCGATTTTGTTCACACGTCAACGTCAGCCAATGTCATGAGGAACCCAAATTCGAAATCCGAATGGGGCCCAGCATCGCGCTCGACAGACACGTCGCCATCTGCGTGCTTGCGGTCGGCCTCGCATGACACCAAGGGTCTGCTGGGCACGCGCGAGCGCGTTGTGGTGGCCAAAGGCGCCGTTGTCAAGGGGTAGCGCTGGTCTCACCCTTGTAGAAGTGCAGTGTAAGATACCGCTTACCCGTTACGAAAGTTATTCATCTTGAGCACTGACGACTAGGGCGTCTCCGAGTGGCCCCCCTTCCCCCCGTAGACTCCTTGCACGGCAGTCTTCGGCCTGGCTCGGCGGGGGAGATTTCCGGGGTTCTCCCTGGTAACATTAATAATATATAACCAATTCAGGATAAAATCTCTCCCCCGTAAATTCACTTGGGAGAAATCACTCCCGGTCACTTCCAGGCAACTCTGAATCTCTCCCCGTATGAGACCACAAGGAAGAATCACTCCCATACCACTTCTCAACACAGAGCCCAAACATGTCAATTTCAGCCAAGATGAATTAACTTTCGTAACGGGGATGAGGACCCGCGATTTTTTCACACGTCAACGTCAGCCAATGTCATGAGGAACCCAAATTCGAAATCCGAATGGGGCCCAGCATCGCGCTCGACAGACACGTCGCCATCTGCGTGCTTGCGGTCGGCCTCGCATGACACCAAGGGTCTGCTGGGCACGCGCGAGCGCGTTGTGGTGGCCAAAGGCGCCGTTGTCAAGGGGCAGCGCTGGTCTCACCCTTGTAGAAGTGCAATGTAAGATACCGCTTACCCGTTACGAAAGTTATTCATCTTGAGCACTGACGACTAGGGCGTCTCCGAGTGGCCCCCCCTTCCCCCCGTAGACTCCTAGCACGGCAGTCTTCGGCCTGGCTCGGCGGGAGAGATTTCCGGGGTTCTCCCTGGTAACATTAATAGTATATAACCAATTCAGGATAAAATCTCTCCCCCGTAAATTCACTTGGGAGAAATCACGCCCGGTCACTTCCAGGCAACTCTGAATCTCTCCCCGTATGAGACCACAAGGAAGAATCACTCCCATACCACTTCTCAACACAGCGCCCACACATGTCAATTTCAGCCAAGATGAATTAACTTTCGTAACGGGGATGAGGACCCGCGATTTTTTTCACACGTCAACGTCAGCCAATGTCATGAGGAACCCAAATTCGAAATCCGAATGGGGCCCAGCATCGCGCTCGACAGACACGTCGCCATATGCGTGCTTGCGGTCGGCCTCGCATGACACCAAGGGTCTGCTGGGCACGCGCGAGCGCGTTGTGGTGGCCAAAGGCGCCGTTGTCAAGGGGTAGCGCTGGTCTCACCCTTGTAGAAGTGCAATGTAAGATACCGCTTACCCGTTACGAAAGTTATTCATCTTGAGCCTGACGACTAGGGCTCTCGAGTGGCCCCCCTTCCCCCCGTAGACTCCTAGCACGGCAGTCTTCGGCCTGGCTCGGCGGGAGAGATTTCCGGGGCTCCCTGGTAGCATTAATAGTATATAACCAATTCAGGATAAAATCTCTCCCCCGTAATTTCACTTGGGAGAAATCACGCCCGGTCACTTCCAGGCAACTCTGAATCTCTCCCCGTATGAGACCACAAGGAAGAATCACTCCCATACCACTTCTCAACACAGCGCCCACACATGTCAATTTCAGCCAAGATGAATTAACTTTCGTAACGGGGATGTACTACTACTACTACTACTACTACTACTACTACTACTATTACTACTACTACTACTACTACTACTACTGCTCATCTCTACTCTTTCAACCCCGGTTCCACACCGAAGTTTGTTTTATCCCGGGCGGTTTCCTCACCCCAAACGGGCCACCTACACATGTGGTGTAGAAAACGGCTAAACAAGCAATAGGTTTTACGCTTGGAAAAACGCGACCTCCCGAAACAGATGTTGGGGGAACGTGTCCTTGGGCTTCTCCTCTCCCACCCCCCCTCCTCACCCCCCGTTCTCTTTCCTTTTCCCCTCCCCTCCTTGTGATATGCGCGGCGGGGCGAGGTCGTCGTCGTCGCCGTATTCGTGCGACGACGACGACGCCAACCTCCTCGTTCCTCATCACGCATCGCACGCACGACCTGCCGCCACAAATCGTTCCCTGTTGTGGGAGGTGATTCCCTGTTGTTGTTCTTCGAGGCCATTCTGGACAATCGCGGGTCCGTTTCGGAACGTTTTGGGGCCCGTGTGGGCCGTCTCGGGAAGCTCTGGCCGTCGTGGCGTTCGGTTGGGGGTTTCTACGGGTTGCATTGGGGTTGAATTTTTGTTTCCCCTACGGGCTCTGCTGCAAAAGCGGCGTTCATGTACCGCACCACGCTTGGACTCCATTCGAGCTAAGACAACCGTTCGGGGACACCGCTGCAAGCAGGATTCCCCGAATCAAACCCTCGTCGCCCGAATTCAATGTTCGGGCTTGTGGCGACTGTAAGATGACTTGGGAATCCAACGAATCTCCCGTGAACGCATACCTTGAGAACAGATGGTGAAATCCACGACGGGGCAGGCCATATAAAATTACCTACACGACCACCCTGCGGGTGATAAGGAGGTTGGGGGGGCAGCAATGGGCAACAGTGGTGATTCTTGCGTTGCCGCTCGCTGTTGGGACCGCCGATCCCACTGTCGATCTCGCTCGATCGATCTCACGATCGATCTCACTCGATCGATTTCACTGTCGATCTCAATCTGGATGTTGCTGTCGATCCCACTATCGCTCTCCCTGCCGATATCACTCGATCGCACAATCGATATCACTATTCACAACATTCTTATTCTCACGATCGATCTCACTATCGGTCTCGCTATCGATATCACCATCGATCTCACAACCGATTTCGCCATCGGTCTCACAATCGTTTTCGCGCCAGCGGGGCACCGGGACACCTGCGGGACACCGGCGGGACACCGACGGGACACAGCGGGCCACCGCTGGCCGGAGGGAGAATCATTCGGTCGGGCCGGGGCCCAGCCACAAGCTGGACACCGGCGGGACACCGGCGGGACACCGCGGGCCACCGCTTGCCGGAGGGAGAACCATTTGGCCCAGCCGCGCCTCAGCCACGGCAGACATTCCTCTCGCCCGCCCGCGCAGCTTCGCCTCGCCCGCACGCACGGCGCGCACGAACACGAAAGCGAAATCGGTTTCCCGGTGGGGGGCTCTCCGTTCCACTTCGATTTCACCCCCCAACCTCCGATCGCATAGGGCGCCCTTTAACGGAATACGCGAAGGCACCGCGCACTAATGCGCACATCACGCGTTCGCACGATCGCACCCAACCCAACGAACACCCTGACTGAGCATCGCCGCGCGCCTGCTCGCGCGACGCACCCCTCGGCCTGAGTCAGGAGACAACGCAAGTTCATGATTGCGCACGAGACGACCCACATCAATCGAGTGGCTCGAGCGAAACCTGCGCGGACAGCATGATGCCCCGGGCCAGGGGGGGCCCGACGCGGCTTTGAAGAGGGCCCGCGGGGGGCCCCAGGACGGCGCAAAGAGCCAACCAACATCGAAGATTTGAAACGGTTGTTCCAGAGATTCCACTCTGGCCCGTTCTCTGGCCGCCTCCAGGGCCCTTTTGGGGCCATGCTGGAGCCCCTGAAAGCCTCCAGGGCGCCGGAAGGGACCCTGGGACGCCCCCGGAACCAACTGGAGCGGAGCATCCGAACCGGCCGTTTCAACTGCCCCCAAGCGGGCCCCAAGAGCCCCAAGCGGGCCCCAAGGGCCAACCAGAGCAGAGCAATTCTGAAACTGCCCTCTCGGACGCTTCGCTCTGGCTCTCTCGCGGGGCCCTCTGCGGCCCCTCCTGGGCCGTTTCGGAGCCATCTGGAGATCCGTGGCAAGCTTCAATGAGGCTTGGAAGACGGCATCTAAACAGCCCGAACAGCAAACCAAGAGCAACCAGTAATGAATCATCTGAAACCACTGCCGTTTCACATGCTCCACATTTACCCGAAACTTCCAATTTCGCAAGGGCCACCTTCAACAAAACGAGAAAACACGATTTGGGGAGCCACGCGATAGGGGCTGCTTCTTGAGAAACCATCGGTGACGCGCTCCGCCTGCAAACAAGCGCAGTCCGCGACTGACCCCATACATAAACTTAAATGATGACTAAGCATGAAACCATTGATGCGTTGATTCCCCTGGAACGCGAAAGCAAGGCTTCAATGACTCGTTATCATCAGACACAGAACGATGTAACTAACGCGACTGCTTTCTCCGGGCAGTGGCAGCGGCGCGCCAGCGGCTCTTCCATCTTTTCCCACGCCAATCAATCAACCGTAAATACTATGAATGGTAGTTCTAAGCGAGCAACGCTTGCACTGAAACTGCCTGCCGCTGCGCCGAACGGCCGATGGCCCTGGCAGCTCTCGCCATGGATCCGCGGATCCCCATGGGGGCGCAACGAACTGAGAAATCGCATCCCCGCTGCAGCCGACTGGCTGGAGGATCGACGCATGTCGCGAGCCAATGATTCATAAATTGCATCCCCGCTTCTATCGAGCATGCCGCGCTACTCGGGCATGGACGGCGCAATTTGTCTACGCGGTTGGCAATCTCAAGAATGATGAGCTGTGCCGTCGGCCCCGCAGCTCGGGAAATCGCGAAAGTAACTCTCAACTTCAGCTGCGGGGCGGCAGAGCGCGCCTCGTCGATCCCCCAGCCTGTCGCCAGCAGCGCGCGCGCGGCGAGGCAAACCCGTCGGGCTTGACCGGCAATGAAACAGGCAGGCGCGCGCGCGCGTTGCAATCTCGGGTTCGAACTGAATTGACCCCCCCCAAAGCAAGGCCAATCCAACCGACCCAATAATCTCAAGGTAAGACCTCTCCACCGCGGAAAATGGCCCGAAGGCGCCGGACAATGTTCTAAGAGGCCCTGGGAAGCTCCGATTAGCCTCCGAGAAGCCCCGAGGAGCTCCGAAGGCCCTTCAGCTCTCCGTTTGACATCCGAGAGGAGAAAAAAAAACTAAGAGGCCCCCGCGGGCATGCTCGGGGCGGAACCCGAAAAACTGGGGCGCGCAGAACTGGCAGCGTCCCGCAATGTCCCAAGAGTGCCCCGGGAGTGTCCCTGAAGGTGTTCTGGGAGCGCCCCGGGAGTGCCCCGGGAATGTCCCGCGGGAGTGTCCCAGGAGTGTCCCGGGAATGTCCCGGGAGCATATGGGGGGCGCCCTCGGGGCTTGGGGAGGCGGGCGAACCCGGAAATTCCATTTGGGAGCGACTGTCGCCCCCTCGCGGCCGTCCGCGCACCGCGTCTGGGCCCTCGGTGCGTTTAGGCAGCAAATGTTGGGATTCGCCCTGGCATGGGCGGAGGGGGACGCGCAAATGATTGATGTTCTGACCATCCGCGTGGACGGCTTGCAACCCCCCGCCTCGCCGACGTGGCCGAGGCGGCCCGAAGCGATGGCAGGTGACCCAGCGGGAAATCAAACGCCCCTGCTGAACTTGAGCTGCTCAAGGGGCGAAGTTGCTCCAGCTCCGCGACTGATTGCCCAGCTAGTGATTTTGGTTATTTTCAAGCTGGCGCAGGCCATAAACATGTCATGCGATTTCCGTGGAGAGCCGCCTCGCACAACCTCCTCGACACAGAAAGGAATGCGATTTCTGAATTGCACTGGTTCGCGACAGCGGTCGACCGCAGGCGAGAGACTACGACTTGCCAATCGATCTGCTGCGCCTCCCCGCGCGCTCTAGAATGCGCATGGTGGCGGGCCGCCCTGGCACTCGGTCGTTCGACGCAGGGGCGGGTCGCCTCGCTGCAAGCACTTTAATTTAAAATGTCGCTGGTGATGTTTTCGGTTGCCCGTCGCGAATTAACTGCTGGCGCGTCGCCGTCATGCCCCAAATGAAGCATGAATTGGCGACGGGCCTACGCGTCTGACGTCGACGAATCGCTGGCGCATTGCCCTCGCGCCCCAGAGAAACAACGCCAATTGTGGCATTTGTTCAGCCGTCTGGCTTACATTATCTCGAAGCATTCACGCACTGAGCTGTCACCCCTGTGGACCGCATTCCCAAGAGCTTGTCTGCCGAAGCACAGTCGACGCGACACTGTTCCCAAGTAATGTTTACATGGGGGGGGGGGCGGTCCGCGCGGAAATCCACGCCTTGGGCATGGGCGGGGCTGGGACAGTTGACGCGACTTTTCAAATACTCCAGTCTGGTTTACGTGCTGGGCCGTTCTGGAGCCCTTTCCAACCTCCCTTGGCGCCTCCTCGGGCTTCAAGATTGCTCCAACAAGGCCCCAGGGGGGCCCCGCAGGACGCCGAGAGCGAGCCAGAAAAGGGAGCACCTTGAAAGAACGCACTCTGCGCGGTTGGGGCCGTCTCACGGCCCGCTCAAGACCCCCCGGGCAAGATGGCCCCAGGAGGGTCCGAAGACGGCCCCGAGAGCGACCCACAATGGAGCATCTGAAACGGCCGTTTCAAATGCCCCACTGTGGTCGGCTCTGGGGGACGTCTTCGTGCCTCTTGAAGCCTCCGGGCCTCCGAAGGACTTCTGGATGGCCGCGAAAGGAGCTTGAGCGGGCCCCAGTGGGCCCCGTCGTCGAGCCAGCTTCAGAGACGACCCCTTGAAATGTTCAACTCTGGTTGACCATGGTGCCGTCTTGACATCCTTTGGCGCGCCCATGAAGCTTTCGGGGGACCTGAGATGGCCCCGAAGGGCCTCGGGGGGAACTGAGAGCGAGCCAGAAGTGGAGCATCTGAAACAGCCGCTTAAGGTGCTCCACTCTGGTTGACTCCACGGGCCGTCCAAGGGCCCCCCACGAGCCCCTTTGAAAGCCATGCGTGGCTCCTGCGACCCGAAACATGGCGCCGTCTGCACATGCTTCGCGCGATCAACAGATTGGGATTTTCTCCCGTGCATTTTTTGATCGGTGTTTCCGTGCGGCTCGAGCCGAAGGGCGCGTCGCGCACGCGGGCGCGCGGCGGTGCCGGTTGGGCATGGTCGTGCGAACGCGTGCTGCGCATGCAGGTACTCGCGCGTTGAATGCGCGACACACGCTAAGGCCGCTCCCGACGTGTAAGGTGCGCAGTGCAGCCGCAATGCGTTGTACCCCATGTTTCAAGGTGTGCTTCCATTGGCGGTTCGAGAGAATATCAGATAATATCAGGCTGTCTACTTCTATCCATCGCAACCCCAACATCGAATTTCCGAAAATCGATCATCGAACGAATCCTCCTCTTCCTCCTCTACCTCCCCTCGCCCCTGTGTATCTATCCTCCTTTGCGTGCTCGGGCTTCTCCCTCTCACCCCTGGACGCGCACTCCCGACATATCGATGTGCCCTCTCAGTGCCCCACTCGCTGAAAGAAGCGCCCCAGGTAGAGACCTGGCAAGAGCAAACTTGGTCGCAACCCCAGCTCGGAGCGCACTGCATGCGCGTTCCCCGCAAAGACACACCGTTTTGGCATCGGTCGGCAAAATCAGGGCGGCCAGTTGTCCCCCAGCGGTTTTCCTACTTCGAGCCCCGCTGCAACGCGGGACGGTGCGTAGCTGTTCGGCTATAAAAGCCTGACGATATATGCACCGTACCATCCCCTGGTGAACGGCAACGCGGTGCAGTGCAGACAAATCGTTCGCGGAACTGCCGCCCGTGCGAGGCTGAGCGCATGTGAAATCGAAGTCGTGGGTCAAACAGCGGAGAAGCCCTGGAACAATGGTGCAAACGGCACGTGCTGCCCGCTGCCCAAGGGAGGGAGGCCGAGACGAGCCTTGTCGTCTCGCCTATGAGCCCAAGAAAGCAGTTCCACCCCTCATCGTCGTCCTCATTGGGGAAACCAAAAAGGTACCGATACTGCTACTCCCAGGACCTCTCCCGTGGTGCGTTCTGACCAAGATTTCGAGGCGAATCCAACAACGGCGACGAGACCCTTCCAAAAAACCCAGAAAAGGAGAAACAGGCGAGCGGTTGGAGGTATGGGTACCTTGTCCTCCTCCGAGTCGTCCTCATGCTCTTCCCCCAAACCCACCTCCCATCCACACCCCGTCCCCCTCCGAGAGGGAACAGGAAGGAAGCCACTGGCGCACGAGGCCGCCCTCGACCAAGTGTCGGGGCGGCGGGGTTCCGCCGCCAGTGGCCGGCTCTAAAGCTGGAGGCTTAAGGGAGCAGTCGGAGAGATATCGTCCTCGAGACAGTGCTAGGTCGGGCGTAGCCCCCTACAGGGAGATTGGACGAAAATCAAGAATTGTCAAAACATAATCAGAAATAGTTATATATTTGTTTTAAGCATCCCCAGCCTAACTATTTTTGAAAATTCCCGCTGTAGAAGGACAGGCCCGACTTAGAGATAGTGCCGGGACGGAGTCGAACGGTCGCCGCATCCTTGAGTTTGGTCTTCGCTTCTCTGGGCGAAAGCTTCAGCAGCGCGCCCGCAAAATCGTTGCACGACGACGTGATGCCGAGGGTGGTGCCGCCGCACATGCTGAGACGCACTTCCGAAACCCACGGAAGTCCGAATTTGTGAAACCCCCACAGGAAAAAGCCGGGGACCCCTCCGCAGCCCAGGCCTCCCACGAGGAGCCGTTCGCGGGCAGACTCGGCCACGAGGCTTCATCCGCGCCCGCGGGTGGCGGCTCGAGGAGTCCAGGCAGCTGGTATCAACTCGCAGGCGCCGTATGCCGCAGAGGTAGATGGTGGTCGGCCCCCTCCTCCCCCCGCCACCACCACCCCCTCCTCCTCCCCCCGCACGGGGAGGGCGCGGGCGGCGCGACGAATATTCCACCCAAGCCTGGCAGCCAGCCGCGGGCGCGTCCAAGATGTTTGCCGCGTCCGCGGAAGCGGCCAGCACGGGACTGCCGCAGAGTGAACGCACTGAGGACTCGCAGCCCAAGGGCTGACAGCAGGAAACGAAGACCATGCCTAACATACTCACGCTGCATCGTCCCCTGGCCCCTGGCCTAGGTCAGGGATGGAAGACCCTGGCCAATCAGCCTGCGCCTTCAGCGTTACCTATGACAACCCGTCAACGGCGCTAAATCCACTCCGCTTCTGTCGAGCGCGCTCTGCCTGCTTCGAGAAGCGGCATCGTCGAGCTTTCAGTCCGAAGTGGCACGAGAGCAGCACAGGGCAGAGTCGCCTCATCGCTAGACTGCTCGGGCAAACTGGCGCAGAGACATAACAAGGACGAGAGACGGGGAAGGAGCGACAAAGATATTACCAGTGAGAGCTGGAGGCCGCAGTAGACATTCGCCTCCTGATACTGATCGTATCTACTACACGACAATGCTCAAAGCTGATTGCACTATTTCCGCATGTGCACCCATCCAAGTCGGAGCACACCGCGTACGCCCTAAATCAGCAGGAGCATTAAGACTTGGCTTGGTGACCCCCTCTGCACTGCTCACCACATTCGACAAGATGCTGGCACTGACAACACTGATGCCTTAGATGCATGCACGTACACGGTCTTCCTGCCAACATCGGGAGTCCACGCAGCGTGGTCATGAACAACGTCTCGAGTCCACGAGCGGTGGGGCCGCACGCAGCGTGGCGGCTAGTGGTGGAATGGTGGCGGCAGCCGCTCTCGAGGCGGGCAGGCCGTGGCGACAGTCGCTGCTGCAGAGCGCAATGCAGAAACTTGTGTGGCTTTTGCTGGCGAACTCCCCGAGGCGCTCGCGGCGCCTGCCCGCCAAGTGGACCCGCCGATCCTCGCGGCGCTCGCGCCACCGCTGCCAGTCCCCGCCGCTGCAGGCTTCCGCCTCCAGCAGGTGTGTCGCAAAGGCCTGTTCGCCTTCGAATTTCTGCAGCTCGTGAGGGACGACGTCGGTTTCCACCCTGATCAGGAGGTCGTCTGTAAGGGCCGCAAGAGCCAACAAGCTGATGTCAGACGGCTTCGCCACGTCAGAAGGGACAGGAGGTGACTGAACATCCACCTTCCCGGCAAAGCAGTCCGTGGAGACTACCGTCGGCAACGCGTCGTCTGTCGGGAAGCTTTCCAAAGCCGACGTGAAGCTGGCTGGAGCGTTCTCGAAACCCACGAAGCAATCAGAATAATCACTGCCAGCCGTGCCCACGCTCCACAAAGCGGTGGTGCTGCTGAAGGGGCACGCAGCCATGGACAGTCGCGGAACGGATGTATGCGAGCCAAGTGGGGCGAGCTTCACTGCGAGTAGTAAACACCCGCACTTCTCTGGCCCCGTAAATCTTGAGCCAAACTTGCTACGGAGGGACTGTCTTGGGGCTTTCCTGTGAGCCTCTATGGGCTGTCTTAGTGCGTCTCGGGGCTCCCTTGGGCCGTCGTGGGACTCTCTGGGGCATTTTGGGGGCCATCTTGGGGCTTTGTGGGGGCCTCTGGATCCGTTTTGGGGCGACTTGGGGGGCCTCGTTGACCGTGATGGACAAGAAAAAAACGAGTATGGCTGAACATGCACGTTTTACTCAAGGAATGGAACGATTTGGGCTTGTGTTGGCGTTCTCTGGGCGCTTTTCGGGGCGTCTTGGGGGAGCCTCTTGGACCATCTTGGAGCTACTTGGGGGCCTTTTTGGGCGTTTGGGGAGTCTCTTGAATTGTCGTGGAGCCATATGAGGCCGTCTTGGCGCGCTCTTGGGCCGTCTTGAAACCGTATTGCACATCTTTTGGGCCGTATAGGGCGCCTGGGGCGGTCGAAATTCGTTCGGTGTGGGGGGGTACCCGGCCCTGTAAAAATGTTTAAATCGGCACATGGGTCACAAATGCCCCAGGTGGCTGATTGTGGTCAACGATCTGGAGGAAATGAGCGGAGCCAACTTAGCGAGGTGATCTTCGACCCCCTCAGCCACTTGGGACATGTCTAACCTACTTAAGAGCCAGGGGTGGCCAGATCTATAACCCACCTTAGCATCTGCTTCGCTCCTCCTGTTCCCTTAGAGAGCCCCCGCGGTCATCCAAAAGTGCTGAGGTGTTCGACAAGGTTTTCAGGACCTAGGGTGGTTCTCATCCAGCTTCGGGGGCGGCCAAGAAGGGGGCATCCAAGAGGAGGTGGCGCAAATCATGGCCAGCGGCATGTGCGCGGCCCAGGGGGGGGCCCAGGGACGTCATGGAAAAAGAAAAGGCGCCATGAGATCTGGGGAAATATCGTGGCCCACGCCATGCTATCCACCCCCCCTAGCCATCACCCCCCTCTTTCCCGCCCCCGACAGCTGCGCCTTGTCGTGGGGAGACTTCAAGGTACCGATACCGCTACTCCCTGGACCTCTCCTGGGGTGCGTTCTGACCAGGATTTCGAGGCGAATCCAGCGGTGGCAACGCGGGCCTCCCAGGAGGCCCAAAAAGGGGAAAACGAGGGAAGGGCAGCGGCATCGGTGCCTTTTCCTGCTCTGAGTTTTGGGGTGACCGCCCTGGCCTTCAGTCGTGGGGCCCCCCCGAGAGGCCGCAAAAGCCTGCGTATATGCTCCCCGCTCCCCGCCCCGAGCGCCGCGGGCCCCTCGACAGCCCCCCCCCGCGCAGGCGCGCAGGCTCGCCACCCGCACGCCTGCGGCTCGACCCGCACCCCCTGCGGCGGCGACGACGGAGGCCCAGGAGACCCAATAAGGGGAAAACGAGGGGAGGGTAGAGGTATGGGTACCTTTTCCTCCTCTGATGTCGCGGGCGTTCTGGGGATGCCCGGGATCTTCCCGACCGGCCGCCAGAGGCCCGAGCCGGCGCCCGAAGCCAAGCGGCGGAGGGCCGGTGCAGACCACGCCGGCCCACCCCGGCAGCGCTCTTTTCCTCTGGTTCCGGGCCTCCGGAAGGCTTCGAAGGAGGGAGGTGTTCAGAGATAGCCCTGCTTTCCATCGTGATCCCAGAGCCCTCAACAAAGAAACCATCGAAGACGAACAAAAACCCAGAGGCGGAGGTTTTTGTGGGGGAGTTTTTTTTCCGCGGGAGTTTCAGACGTAGTCTTAAGTCTGCAGAAGCATGGCCCCAGGACCCAGGAAAGATCGGGTCGGGCGAAAGGGGGGGATAGCAAAGGGGGGGGTTGAGAATCAGCTCACGTAGCTGATTTTCCCGGCGCCTCCCGGCGCCGGAGGCGGCTATGTACCGAGGAAGGGGCCCCTCGGTGAGGCTGAAACCAGCTGCCTGCAACAAATTTCGTAACCCCCCCTGTCCCAATCCCCCCCTTTCGTCCGGCCCGAAAAGACCAGTCAGGACAGCGCCCGGGAGATCTCCTGGGACCGGTTTTGGGCGGCTCTGGGCGTGGCGGGAAGAGCCACCCGCGTCTCGGCCGGGCGAGGGGTCTCGGCCGGGCGAGGGGGCTGCGGATGGGGGCTCCTGCGGGCCGAGCCGGTGCCCGGCGCGAGGCCGCGAGCCGTTTTTTTTTTCCTGGGGGCCGCGGGGGTGTAGAGGAGGAGAAGGGGAGGAGGAGAGGAGGAGGGAGGAGGAGGCAGGAGGAGAGATGAGGAGGAGGAGGACGTAAGGAGGGAGTGGAGGAGGAGGAGTAGGAGGATGGAGGGAGGAAGAATGAGGCGAGGGAGGAGGAGGAGGAGGAGGAGGAGGAGGAGGAGGAGGAGGAGGAGGAGGAGAGGAGCGCCGCGTTTGGTTCGGGCCAGGACGGGCCGCGCGGACGCGCAGAGCGTGCTCTGGGGCGGCCGCGGAGGAGGGGCAAGAGAGGAGAGGCGTGGTCAGATCGTGCAAGCATCGGCGTGCGACGTTGGCGACCTCGGGCACCACCAGTCGTGCGGCGGAGCCGACGCATGTTCACCGTGGAATGCCCAGCCTGGTAGAACCACAGACCCCGACCTTGGAGAGCAGGTGGGCAGGATTTGCGACAAAGGAAAAGGTGAGGAGGGGCATTCTAGCAAGCGGTCTAATTGGCCACCGTACCGCGAGGCACGAGTTGGAATGTGTTCAAAGTCCCTGTAGTCCTCTGTCGTAAGTCCTCAGGGTTGAACCGTCTACGACGCCTACGGAGAATCACCGCGGCCCCCTGCCTTTGGAAACGCCCATGCGCTACGTTATGCTGACGTCTGGCCTAACTATTGGACTATGAATTCCCCCGGCCTTTGTTGAACCCCTGCTTGGGGGAACACTGGGGAGAGAAATAGAAAAGAGAAGGAGAGGGAGGGAAAGAAGGAGAAGGAGGGGGAGGAGGAGGCTTCTTGAGGCCTCCTAAGGGTTTCCTGGGAGCGTTTGGGGGGGATCTGGAAAGCCTTTGGGGGGCCTCCTGGAACCTTTGGGGATTCTCCTGGGGGCCTCTGGGGGACCTCTTGGGAGCCTCTATGGGCGGCATCCGCGAAAAATCGCCCCCCATATCCGCGGGGTCGAGGCCGAAGGGCCCCGCCCGCGAGGTCGCGGATACGTATACGATTTCCAAGGCCGCGCTAACGGCGATGTTGGTCATCGGCGATGTTGGGAATATGATTTTTGTGACACCGAGCTCGCGCAGAACAAATGGTAGGAAATCACAAACCACGCTTTCCTACATGTCGAATGGGCGAATGTATCGAGCGACAACGACGCAGCGAGTTGTAGGAAAACACGAGCCACGATGTCCTACGAACCAGTCCCACCTACAATGCCGAAACCTGCATCGCCGTTGCCTACGTTGCCGTTAGCGCGTCAACGGGTTTTTCGCCCACGAGAACTACCGAAACTCCCGACCCCATCCTGATGCAGCACCTCATCTCCCAGGCTGGATCGATCCGTGAGGCTCCCAGGGCCGAAGGCCGATGCAAAGAGCGCCCCTCCCAGAAATCCGACGGCATGCTTTTGGTCCATTCGCGCGGGCCACGAGGTCCCGACGGTTTGCAGCTGAGCGCCCTGAAGATATGCTTGAGGCCAGCAGAGGCCGAAATCGATGAGAAACCAATGGGATACAAAATCGTTGTGTCGACTGAGGTTTCGTTGTCGCCGCGCCTGGATCTGAAGGGCGGTGTTGTTTGCCAGCGGCACGAGCCTTCCCCGCGTCCCCGGGGCACCTTCCCCTCGCGTGGCGAGAAGGACGCCACGACGCGCATCGTCGCGCCCGGCGCCATGGAGCCGAACGAGGGCGTCATGCTGAAGACGACCTCTTCGCCGAGGGGGTAGCGAAGCCAAGTCGACGCTCCTCGTCGTCAGCGGCGTCGGCATCGTCGTCGTCCTCCTCATGCTCTGGGAGCTCTTGCCAGGCAAGACGCAGCACAGCGGCGGCATGGCGGCTGCAACAGCAGGAGCATCAGCAGCGGAGGTAGTCGGGGAAGGAGAGAGCATCAAAGCTGCACAGGGTGGAAGCAAGAGCGGGAGCAGGAGAGGCATAATGAGCATCAGGAGAAGTGAGGGTAGCAGAATGTGTAGAAGCTTGAGCACGAACAGGAGCAGAAGAAGCAGTAGTAGCATCAGTAGCAGCAGTGGTGGCAATAGTGCAAGTAGCAGTAGGCCACCCGTTCACAGAGTAAGACATTGACATATCGCATACAGCGCTCGCTGCTCCAAGAGTTACTCAAACGCCCAGAACGCCGCATTCCGCAGAACATCCGACTGAGAGCCCAGTGCCATCGTGAAATACCATGGCGGAGGAGGGCTTTCGAATAGACCACGTCTTGCCATTCCAAGTGGAATCCGAGTGAACTCAAATGGCGCGAGGCCGACTTAGCAATGGGTTCTAAGAAAATATAGAGATGCGAGGCAGCTCTACCTTTTGGAGTACCAAAAGCTGGATTCCCTCGGAGGGCTGGTGCCCTCGAGGACACACACGCCGATTCTTGAGCCCCTCTGGAACAGCGGAGTACAGTAGGAGCTGGACCACAAGGAACCTTCCACAGGAAACCTAACCCTGAGACCTCAGGATGTGAATTGTTTGTTGGTGTGGGGACGTCACGCTTTCCACTGCAAAACCATCGAAACCCAAGAAACCCAGGGCACCCCCCTGGAGGCAAGCAGAATGTTTCTTGGCAAAGGGGCAAAGTGCACGCAAGGTCGCTTCTGCGAACGACTTGTGCAAAACAGGGCAACGTCCCGCTCAGAGACACTCGCGGGAGAGAAGCTGGGACGCAGAAGCACAGACCAGTACTGTTCGCCACCCCTTACTCGAGCAGCATCATCCTATAGCATATCGTTACCCAGCCGAACCGGTGTGGCCAGAAAGCGCCAGCCAACGAGCAGATACTGGACGAGTTCTGGGCACGCGCGTTGCCCATGGTGAGCCGACGCACACAAAGTATACATGTGTTTGGGTGATGCCACGGATGCCGATTGGTAAGACGGAGCACAAGATGATCTCGAGATCGATTCCTTGCTTTTGATGCCGGATGCGTCACGGCGGCTGAGCTAAGTGTCGGTAGTCAGATGCAGTCTACCACAGCTCTCCGCACTCCACTCAGCGATGGTGGGCTCTAGCAGATTTCTAAGCGTGTGCTCTCAACTGACAGGAAGCGCTCTGCCATTGTGGCCAAAGCTCGGACTGGCCAGCAGTATAGAGGTCTTCGGTCGAACATATTACGCTTCATCTTTCGGGGGGGGGCTTGTCTGTCCCATCGTGTAGCTATCCGTATCAGATCCGCACAAAATCCACGTCGAGCGTCCAATCCGCGTCGAATACATGTCGAGTCTGCGACGAAGCCGTGTCGAGTTCGCATCGAACCCGCGATTCACAGGTCAGGCTAGGCCCCCCCAAAGATACAGCGTAAAGCATCACCTGCGCAAGACAGGAAACGTGGAAGAGCGCGACGACGGGAGACAGCGGGAAAGGCGCAGACTCCGCAACCTCAGCGACTAGATAAGCGCGTTCCACTACTCGCAAAATAGCTACTCGCAAACGGCCTGGACTCAGCGCATCGAGGCAAACAGGCCCCATTGTATCGAAGCAAACATGTGTTTTGGACGAACGCGCTCGGTGAGCGACGCGTCCCTCTGCCAACTACGTGCTTGAGCTTCTCGCAGAGGAAGATCTGCCGGCCCCCCTGCGGGGCTACCAGGTTGCCAGGCTGGGCCTTCAGCGACAGGTGCAAGCCCTGAGCTCCTCGGTCCCAGTCGCAGTGCCAGCGACGTTTCCAGTCCCCAGTCCCCAGTGTCACACGGCCGGCCCCAGGACGGAAATACACTCTTCGAGAACATGAGATCCCCCACCAGCAAACCTGAAGAACACACTCAAGGGCCCCGGCCCGCAGGATGCACAGGAGCATGTAACAAGCACGGAGAACGTTTGGGTACCCTCCCCGAACCGACCTCGACCTCGTGCCCCGGCCCGGCCGCAGTTCTGCTCAATGCCTCCTGCTGCAAAACATCGCGACCGATCGCACGAGAGGGGGGGAGGCCGAGGACCACCCTGGCCGCCACGGCCTCCCGAGGCCCTCGGAATTCTCCCAGGGGGGGGGCCCTGGGACACGCACGATTCATGAGATCCGCGTCCTCGGGACAAGATCCCTCGGTCTTTGGATGGGATACTTATCGGGGGGGGATGACTAACCTTCCGGCCGAGCTTACCCAATCCTGCCCCCCACTCCATCCGCCTCCCCATCCTCCTCCTCTTCCTCCAACCCCCCTCCACCCGTTCCGACGGCACTTGCCCCCACCCACCCCAGCGGGTTCCAAGGGGGCGATTCTTGTCCCATGCAGGGTAAGCTATACGCCAGGCTCGCGCTCGGGAGCCCGTCGCCACTCTTGAGCCAGGCTCGCGCTCCCGAAAAACCAGAATCCCGCGCAGAGTGGTAGATTCGCGCTCCCGAAGTCAGAATCCATTTTCGTGAATTGCCGAAGACTGGCGCCCCCGAGGCCAGAATCCTTTTTGCAAACTGCTCCAGACACGCGCGCCCGAAGCCCGAGTCCGTGTTGCGAATTGCGCCAGACTCGCACTCCCGAGGACACACGATCCCCCGTGAGTCTCCCCAGACTAGCGCTCCCGAGGCCACGACATCCCCCGTAAATTACGCCCGGCGCGTGCCCGAGAAGGAAACAGAGCACACAACAGCAACACCAACATCGCAAGAGGCTGGCCGATCCTCCTCCTCCCCCTCCTCCTCCTCCTCCTCCGCCTCCTCCTCCTCCTCTTCCCGTCTTCCTCCTCCCCGTCTTCCTCCTCCTCCTCCTCCTCCTCCTCCTCCTCCTCCTCCTCCTCCTCCCCGTCTTCCTCCTCCTCCTCCTCCTCCTCCTCCTCCTCCTCCTACCTCCTCCCCGTCTTCCTCCTCCTCCTCCTCCTCCTCCTCCTCCTCCTCCTCCTCCTCCTCCTCCTCCTCCTTTCCAAAACACAGCTCTGACATCTCCAGTTCTGACCGAGAGGAGGGGGGGGGGCAGCGGCAGAGAGCGAAGCCCATACGGACATCCAGGGAAAATCGGAGCAGCGGCTGTACACGCCGGTCAGGAGAGGCAGGTAAGAGCATGGAGCGCACGGCGGATCAAGCAGATCGGGTCCAGGCCCGCTCCGAGAAGAACCAAGCACGGCAAAAGCAGATCGGTTCTTGAAGCAGGAGGGCAACTCAAGTGGATTAGGATCTGGGAACCCAGAAAGACGTGCCTTCAACGACCGACGAGTACTCAAAATGATTCTTCGTCAAGCGGCGTGGCGAGCCTCGAACAACATATAACAAGCATACATACATCGCCGTGACGAAAGTTTCTTCCAATCTGCTTTCACCAATAGCGCATCAGTGCGGAATAGTTCGGAGTAGATCTACTCCAACTACTCCGCGCGCGGGCGCATCCCGCTCGATAACTCATAGGGTCATCATTGAGTGGATCAGAAATTACTCCGCCGAATGACATGCTATGTTTGGGGTGTCATGTCACCATGTCATGGTATAAACATTTAGAGGGGTAAGAGATACCGTATCATGGCAAATTGAAGCAACTTTTGTCCCGGCTGTGTAACTGCTTGAGGCCAAGGCCTCCAGCCTCGGCTGCAGCGGGGGCGATCAACAAGAGAGCCACCGCAACAGGTGCGCCTGTCCCGCTACGGGGATGGGTGGCCAAGCGCCGTGGCGCTGCTCTAGCGTGGGACGCACGCGGGCATGGTAGTACTATGTATCCTCCTCGGAGGCGCGCGTCCAACCCGAAGGTATAGTATAACCGTCTTGTAGTATATCGTTCCCCGAGCGATACGGCCAGAAAGCGCCCGACACGACGCATACACTGTAAGATTTATCGTCGCGCGCGTCGCCCCCAGGTCAGGATCCCGCCTTCGCCACGCCAGCGCGTCGCTGACAAACTCTCGCCAGTTCAGTGGCGGGGCCTCAGCCCACGCGGGCGCAGACAATCACACGCCTCGTCGCATCAACACTTCTTTGGCCGCTCCGCGGCCGAATGTGGGGCGAGGGCTAGGGAGAGGGGAGGGGTAATGAGAAAGCGGACGGGCAGCGTCGCTGAATCAGGGGAACGGCGCTGATGAGCGCCGCTGCTAGGGCCCCAGATCAGGATGACCGCGAGAATGGCTCGTCGCAGCGCGAACTCGAATTACAGGTACCCAGCCCAGTCTGCTTCTGCTGAGCGGCTCGGCTCTACTTGTCAGCGGGAGGGAGGTCGGATGGAGGGGAACATCGGCGGTGCGCACCAAGGGCCTGGGGTTAGGTCGGGCATGCCCTCCTCCAGGCGGATTTTGGAGGACAACTAAAAGTAGCCAAAAATATTCAATACTACCAACAACGAACCGAAAAGTCGTTCCCATATTACTGTTTGGGTCTGTCTGAACATTCCTCTTGCAGAGGGACATGCCCGACTCAAGCCTGGGGGCGAGGGGTGCGGCTCCTGCCTTGCAGGAGGACTGCCCAGAAGCGCCCGAGATCCCCTCCGAGACGCCCCACCTTCTCGGCGAGAGGAGGAGGAGGAGGAGGGGGAGGGAGGAGGGGGAGGGGGAGGAGGAGGGAAGAGGCAGAGAGGATGACAGGAAGGAAGGAGGAGGGAAGGAGGAGGGGGGAGGAGGAGGGAGGAGAGGAGGAGGAAGGAAGAGGAGGGAAGGAGGAGGAGGAGGGGAGCCGTCCCCCTCGCCGCCCCCCGCCCCCCCCCCCCCCTTGTTGTGCGCCCCGCCGAGCACGGGAAGGAGTGACACGAGGGCCTGCGCGGCCACGGCGGGAGAGGCTCGGCGGCGAGCGGGGGGGGGGGATGTGTGAGAATGGACCGAAAGCGAGAGGACACCACCCCTCGAGGGCCTTCCCCTTCTGAGAAGGCCTTCCCCTTCTCGAGGAGGGGAAGGCCAGGCCTTCTCTCAGGAGGCGACGGGGCTCCTCGGAAGCCCTCGCGCGCCTTCTGAGGAGCTGTTCCGTCCTCGGGGAAGGCTCAGAGAAGACTTCGCACAGAAGGCCGGGCGACCTCGCTCGCTCGCTCGCCGCCGAGAGCTGCAGGAACCCGCACGCCGACGGACGGAGATTGCACGCCGCAGCGCGCGCGCGGCGAGCGCGGCGAGCGCGGCGAGCGGCCTGGCCTGCCGCTCGAGCGCGCGAGCGCGGCAGCGAGCACCGAGAACAAAAAATGGCCCGAGAGGCGTGCCGCGGGGGCGGCGATGCCTCGCGGAGCAGCCGCCCGCCCCCCAGCCTTGGAGGCGGGGGGGTCCGAGCTGGCTGGGCCCCGAGAGCACACCGTCGGTCGGCAGAGGAGGGTGAACACGTGGGCGATTTCGAAAGCTCTGCACCCAAAAACGTTGTCATTTCTCGGGGACGCATTACTTCCGCCACCTTCCGCCGCCCTTCCGCCGCCCTTCCGCCCGCCGGAAGCTGGCCTCGTTTTCCTTCCGCCGCCCTTCCGCCGCCTTCCACGGCGGAAGAGGTGACAACTCCTGCGATCCTCGAAGGCGAAGCCCTTTTTGGAACGCCCCACGTGACATGGAAAGCGGATCCAGCAGACTGGGTTCGGGCCCGCCCAGAGAATGACAAAGCACGGCAAAAGCACGTCGGCTCTTGAAGCAGGAGGGCGCCTGCAGTAGATTGGGATCTGGGCATGCAAGAATACCTGCTTTCAACAAGCGACGGGTATTGGTCAAGAGGGGGGTTCAAGATCAGCCTCCAGACCCCTCCTGGGTTCCATCTGGTGCAGCTCTGCGCCCCGATCCGTGTTTAGAGGCCTCCTAAAGGGGGTCGAAGTAGATGGGGTCGGAGGATCGCGCCGCATCGGCGATATATCGGCGATGCATCGTCGATGCATCGGAAATGCACCGGCGATGCATCGGCGACGTCGGCGACGCATCGGCGACGTCCGCGTGACGGACATTGGACTCCGCATCGAGCCGCATCGGCGATGCATCGGCGATGCGGCGCCATCCTCCGACCCCGTCTACTCCGACCCCATCTGGGAGGCCGGGATCACACGGTGCGCCCAAAGCACCCCACGGGGCCCTCGAACGCAGGCCTCAGGAGGCCCGCGCTCGAGAGGGCGGGAGCCAGCGGCGACAGCGGCGACGCGGGCGCCTGCCCAGGCAGCGGCGACGGGCCGCCGCGCCCGCCAGGCAGCGACGCGCCCGCCCGCCAAGCAGCTGTTCGACGGCCCCTGGGACCGAGGACGGCCCCGGGGGAATCCAGAAAAGAGCCAACAGCCCTCTCGAACCCAGAACTGCGAGCCTGGCCCCCTCCCTTCCTGCCGGCGGGGCCCGGGTGCTGGGCCCCCATCAGACACCCAGCCTGCTTCGAGGCTCCAGTACAGCAGGAGCTCGACCACAAGAAACCTTCCACAAGAAACCCAGCCCTGAGACCCCAGGAAGTGCATGGATTTTGGGTGTTGGAACGTCACGCTGTCCATCGCAGAACCATCTAAACCCAAGATGCCCAAGGCACCCTGGGGCAAGCAGGGTGCTTCTTGACATGGGTTTCCAGTGCAAGAGGCGACATCCGAACCCTGCCCCCGCCAACCATCGGTCCCCCTGAATCGACGGGAGGCAGGGATCGGCTTTCTCGCCGCGTGCTCGACTAATTCCGAAACCGTACCCCCGTCGCCCATCGAGTTGCCTTCGGGGCCGCCCAGCATCAGCGTCCCAACTGGGAGAACCAAAAGGTACCAATACCGCTACTCCCTGGACCTCTCCCAGGGTGCGCTCTGACCAGGATTTCGAGGCGAATCCGGCGGTGGCGACGAGGGCCTCCGAGGAGACCCAAAAATTGGAAAACGGGGAAAGGGTAGCGGTGTGGGGTACCTGTTTCTCCTCATCGTCCCTTCGGGCCGGCTCAGTAGAGGCCCATCAGGTGGGGTCCGAGTAGATGGGGTCGGAGGATCGCGCCGCATGGCCTATGCATCGACGATGCACCGGTGATCGTCATGGAGAAAAGCGGGCTCCGCATCGAGCTGCGTCGTCGATGTATCGCGGATGCGGCGCGATGCATCGGCGATGCGGCGCCATCCTCCGACCCCGTCTGTTCCGACCCCGTCTGGGAGGCCTGGATCACACGGTGCGCCCAAAGCACCCCGCGTGGCCCCCGAACGCGGGCCTTAGGAGGCCCGCGCTCGAGAGGGCGGGAGCCAGCGGCGACAGCGGCGACTCTGGCGCCTGCCCAGGCAGCGCCGACGGGCCGCCGCGCCCGCCAGGCAGCGACGCGCCCGCCAGGGCCCAGACCTCGTCGTCGTCGTCGACCTCGTGGCCGTCATCGTCGTCGTCGTCGTCGTCGTCGTCGTCGTCGTCGTCGTCGTCGTCGTCGTCGTCGTGGTCGTGGTCGTGGTCGTCGTTTTCGTGGTCGTGGTCGTCGTCGTGGTCGTGGTCGTCGTCGTGGTCGTGGTCGTGGTCGTCGTCGTCGTCATCATCATCGTCATCGTCATCCTCACGTGACCGGTGCGTCCTGATAATCCGAACAATGCTTGGGAGCTCAACACAGCGAATCAACGTAACTGTTCCGTCCCGGCATTTCTTAACCGCGTGAGAACACCAGTCCTGGCACTTCAACCCTACGAATCCGTGAAAACGGTCGCAAACGTTTAAGACGAATGTGCGCGGCGCTAGGGCGAGAGACACAGTTTGAAAATGGCCCGTCCTCCATCTTCGACATCATTGGAAACATTAAAGACGAGTGCGCGCGGCTCTAAGGCGAGAGCAACATTAAAAAACGGCCCGACATCGCGAACCACATTTTGAAAACAGCATGTCTTCCATCCGGCTGCAAACATTAAAACGAGAGTGCGTGGCGCTAAAACGAAAACCATAGCTTCAAAACGATGCGCCCTGCATCCGTGAAACTGTTGCAAATTTCAAGCTCCAGGATAACAAATGGTGAGGAGGTCTCAGGCGAAACGCCCGGCCCGCCCTACCGACACGTCTGGGGGTGCGGCAGGGAGAAAGTATTTATAAGGAAAAGGGGTGGTGTGGTGGAGGAGGAGGAGGAGGAGGAGGAGGAGGAGGCGCAGGATGAACAGGCGGGAGCAGGATGGAGCAGAAGAAGGAGGAAGAGGAGGGGGAGAACGAAGAGGTTGAGCCTGGGGCGCTTGTTCCTGCAAGGACCTCGCCGTCTGGGCTGGCTCCCAGATCCTGACTCTCGAGTCTCCGGAGGCCGTTCCCCAGGGGTGGCCAAGCGGGGGGCGTCAAAGAGAGGGGAGGGCGAAGAGCATGGCTGGCGGCACGTGCGCCCAGAGGGGGACCCGGGGACGTACAGGGCAGGTTTTAATACATAGGATGTTTGTTTAATGCATTGGATGCTTAATACATGATGAATGTACTAATAAATCAATGCATGAATTCATCATTCTTGTTTATCACTAAATCCCTTTATTTGTAACACATGATCCGCACGCGGAGCATGTCTTAAAAAAAAAGGTACTGCAATGAAAGAAGAAGAGACGCCATGAAATCTGAGGAAATATCATGGCCCACACCATGGTATCCCCCCCCCCAGTCCCACCCCCTCCCTCTTGGCCGCCCCCCGACGTTCGGGACGACCCAGGCACCCCCGCAAGGGCTCGCGCGGCTATAGGCGCAGCGGCCGGGAGGCACTTGCCGAGCCTGGAGGGCCGCCGAGAACCAGCGCAG
>CAUYUJ010005497.1:17500-34836 GCA_963575745.1 Prorocentrum cordatum | reverse complement strand
CCCCGAGGAGCTCCGCCCGCCCCGCGGGGCTCCACAGTCCAGCCCCTGCAGCAGCCGGGGCAGCCGGGCGTAGCGGCCCTCCGCAGGGCCGCCGCCCTGCCGCCCCCCCGCCCTGCCGCCGGGGCTGGCGGGGCTGTCCGGCCACTCGGAGGGGCCGGAGGGCTGCTGGGCCTGGCGAAGGACTGCTGATGCTGATGCTGATGCTGATGCTGATGCTGATGATGATGATGATGATGATGATGATGATGATGATGATGATGATGATGATGATGATGATGATGATGATGATGATGATGATGATGATGATGATGATGATGATGATGATGAGGAAGAGGAGGAGGAGGAGGAGGAGGAGGAGGAGGAGGAGGAGAGACTCCCGCATGTGGGGCCCGAGCAGCTGGGGCCGAAGGACGGCTCAGCCTCGCCGATGCAGCAGGCGGTTCGGCTGGATGCGAAGCCGACGATGCATCCCAGACCCCCTCGAGTCATGAACAAAAACACGACGGGAAGTTTTTCGTTATGGGCCTCTGGGGGCCACCGCTGGGCCTCGGGACCGTCAACGAAACGACTCGAGATGAAGAATAACGGGTCATCGGGAAAGGGTCGAGACAGCTGGGGGTCAACGCCATCAAAATTATCCTGGCGAAAGACTCAACCATAAGCAATTGTTGGTAACGCGTTGTGGGTGCCGCTTTCGGTGGGGCTCCATATGGGGCCACGAAGCGCTGCCTTGGATAGGGGGAACCGCATGCGGACTGCGCCACCGGGGCGGGCCTTCGGTGGAGCTCCCTATGGGGCTACGAAACGCTGCCCTGGGTGGGGGAACCGCATGCGAACTGCGCCACTGGGGCCTTCGGTGGAGCTCCCTATGGTGCCACGAAACGCTGCCCTGGGTGGGGGAAGCGCATGCGAACTGCGCCACGGGCTTTCGGTGGAGCTCCCCATGGGGCCACGAACGCTGCCCACCGCATGCGAGGGCACCCCCTGGGGCCTTCGGTGGAGCTCCCGGGCCACGAAACGCTGCCCTGGGTGGGGGAACCGCATGTGACACCCCCACTGGGGCCTTCGGTGGAGCTCCCTATGGGGCCACGAAACGCTGCCCTGGGTGGGGGAACCGCATGCGAACACCCCCACTGGGGCCTTCGGTGGAGCTCCCTATGGGGCCACGAAACGCTGCCCTGGGTGGGGGAACCGCATGCGGACACCCCCACTGGGGCCTTCGGTGGAGCTCCCTATGGGGCTACGAAACGCTGCCCTGGGTGGGGGAACCGCATGCGAACACCCCCACTGGGGCCTTCGGTGGAGCTCCCTATGGGGCCACGAAACGCTGCCCTGGGTGGGGGAACCGCATGCGAACACCCCCACTGGGGCCTTCGGTGGAGCTCCCTATGGGGCTACGAAACGCTGCCCTGGGTGGGGGAACCGCATGCGAACACCCCCACTGGGGCCTTCGGTGGAGCTCCCTATGGGGCCACGAAACGCTGCCCTGGGTGGGGGAACCGCATGCGAACACCCCCACTGGGGCCTTCGGTGGAGCTCCCTATGGGGCCACGAAACGCTGCCCTGGGTGGGGGAACCGCATGTGGACACCCCCACTGGGGCCTTCGGTGGAGCTCCCTATGGGGCCACGAAACGCTGCCCTGGGTGGGGGAACCGCATGCGAACACCCCCACTGGGGCCTTCGGTGGAGCTCCCTATGGGGCCACGAAACGCTGCCCTGGGTGGGGGAACCGCATGCGAACACCCCCACTGGGGCCTTCGGTGGAGCTCCCTATGGGGCCACGAAACGCTGCCCTGGGTGGGGGAACCGCATGCGAACACCCCCACTGGGGCCTTCGGTGGAGCTCCCTATGGGGCTACGAAACGCTGCCCTGGGTGGGGGAACCGCATGCGAACACCCCCACTGGGGCCTTCGGTGGAGCTCCCTATGGGGCCACGAAACGCTGCCCTGGGTGGGGGAACCGCATGCGAACACCCCCACTGGGGCCTTCGGTGGAGCTCCCTATGGGGCTACGAAACGCGTGAGAGGTGTGCCGAGAGCAGAGGCAAGGAGGGGGAGGAGGGAGGAGGGGGAAGAGGAGGAGAGGAGAGGACGCGGGCACCGTCTCTTCAAAACGAGGACCCAACACCACAGGATGGTTGGGAAAAATCATGAGGATGAGGAGGAGGAGGAGGAGGAGGAGAAGGAGGAGGAGGAACAGGAGGAGGAGGAGGAGGAGGAGGAGGGTCCATAGTCCAGGGTCTGGGGATCACGGCGCGATGCCTTCACCGCGGGCGATCCTGCCCTGCGTCGGGCCCCGGGGCCACCGCAGATCGATCCGGCGCGCAGAGTGCCGCAGAGAGAGACAGGGCCTGTGTCTCCGGTTGAGCCCCACCAGTCCTCTGGGCGTGGGTGTTGGTCCCTGATACCGCGGGGATCGTTCAACCTTGAACGATCGGCCGTTTCCAGAACGTCCGATCGTTCAACATCGACTGATTCTGGGTCGCCAGCGGCATTCAACGTTGAACGCCGGCGGCGGGGTCGCCCACGGTCGGCACGTCACAGACCTACCGTAGGGAGGTTCCTCTTCCACCCCCCCTTCTTCCCCTTCGGGGAGGAAAGTACTCCTCGCCCGGAGCCCCCTCCCGTGGACCTGGGCGGGGCGCCCCGCGGGGTGCCAGAGGGGACTTGTGCGCCCGAGCTGGCTCCAAGAGGGCCTCGGAGAGCCCAAGGTGACCTCCAAGATGGCTCAAGATAGCCCAAGACGCCTCAGGTCGGTCGGCTCCGCCCGCACGCTCGCTTCTCCCCAGACGTGCGCGCGCCGCGAGCAACAAAAAAGCGCGGCGCAAGGTCTTTGGCCGTGTTTGGCCCCTGGGGGCCACTGGTGCGGCGGCCCGAGCGGCTGGGCCTGTCGAAGAATAGAAAGAGTCCCCAGCGAAGAACCCCAATAGCAGCACGAGGTGAAGGGGCGGATAGAGGAGTGGGAAGCCGGCGAGTGGAACCATGCCTTCCGAGGCATGCCCAGGTATTCCTAAGGTAGTGAGCTTTTTGTGGCGGTGTGACACGGGTGAGAGCACGGCCATGTGCACCGTAGCCGCTGTAGCGTATGCTTTACTGGGGGTCGTGGCCTGTCGAAGAATCGAACAAATCACGACGGAAGGCTTTTGGCAAATGCTTCGGCCTCTGGGGGCACGCACTGGGTCCCAGGACCGTCAGAGCACAGCTCGGGACGGAAAGCCGGTCCTGGGGAAGGGGTTCGGACCTCTGGGGGGCCACGGCTGAGAACAGAATCACGGCGGAACCAGCTGCTGTGGGCCTCCAGGTAGGCACGAGGCAAGGCCACACCACCACCTCAACCGGGGCGAGGGGCCAGGGGTGGTCCCCCTCCCCGCCCCCCGGCCCCCGACGCGAGGACTCTTTCATGACGCCCACCCCAAGAGGTCTGGACCCATGCCCCCTGGACCGGAGTCTCACCCTCACTCGTTCGCGTGGACGGCCCCGAGGCCCGGTGGGGGCCCCCCCGAGGCCGAAGGCAGGGAAGCGCCTCCCGTCGTGATCTCTGTCCATGCCTCGGCGGGGGGCCCGGGCCCCCGCTCGAGGCATCCCCCGTCCGGCCCCCGGCGCGGCGAGGCACATCGCGGGCCTTCCTCGCCGCTGGTGGCCCCCCCTCGGGGGCCCCGCCGCGGGGCCTCGGGGGCCCCGCGGGGAGGCCGGCAGAGGCCAGGGGCGCGGCGGCTCGGGCTGCCGGGCCCGTGGAGGAGGCGGCGTGCCTGCAGTCCTGGCGCCGCGAGATGTGCTTCCACGACGGGCTGCCTCGCCCTCTGTCGAGGCCGGAGGCCCCCCGTCGCGGATAAAGTCCAGCTCGGGAAGTGCAGGGATCGAGAGAGAGAGAGAGATGGGATCCAGGCTCCAGTCGATGCTCGGCGGCGATGCCTGCATTCTTAGCGGCGGCGGGTCTCGGGGTTCGGCGATGGTGTGTGTTCAAGTCTGGCGTCTCCCCACGCTTTCTGCAACCGGGCCCCAGGACCACCAGAGAGGCGTCTGGGACGGAAGACTGGCCCTGGGGAAATGGTCGGGAGCTCTGCGACCGCGGACTGACAACAACAAAAAAACAGATCGGAGGATGGCTGGGAGAATCGGGTGCGCCGAGGAGGGGGGGGCAGGGAAGAGGGGGCTCGAGCTGCTGGGCCGGTAGAAGAATCGCGGGCGCCGAAGACCCTGCCATCCTCGCGACCCGAGGGACAAGCACGTAGGATCGGCCACAAGATCTTCGGCACGGCCTCCCGTCGAAGCGGCTGGCCTCCCCTCGACAGTCTGGTCAGAACGCGCCCCTGGAGAGGTCCGGGGGTCGACGTCGACCCCCGGTCCCAAGCCCCGCTGCGTCGTGAAAAAGCTGCCGTGTACGGAAGCTCTTTGGCTGTCTGCGGCCCCCGGGCGCCCTCACGCCGAGCCCCCCGGGGGGCCGTCCCAGAGGAAGCTGCTCGGACGGAGAGGCGGGTGCCGGGCATGGGGTCCAGAGCGCTGGGGAGCCACGCTGCGAACAGAATCGCGATGGAGGACGCCTGGGAAGAGGGGGACTGGGAAGAGGGGAGTTCGAGCAGCATAGCCCGAGGCACGTGCGCGGACGAGGGTGGGCAGGGGAACGCAGTGAAGGAAGAAGAGAGGGCCATGGGATCTGGGAGAGTTCATGGCCCCAGCCATGATATCTACCCCCTCCCACCCTCAATGGCCCTCACCCCACTGTTGGACACCCCCGAAGAACTAGGACTTTCCATACGACCACCCTTCGGGTGATAAGGAGGTTGGTTGGTGGAGGGGGAACGAACCAACTGCTGGCAAATGCGATGAGTGTGATGATGACGATGCTGGTGCTGGCCCTCGAGTGAGCGACGACGCGTGATGGCGACGTTGCGCTGCGATGTAATGTCACTATCGTCCCCCCTTTCTATCTCACAACCAATTACACGATGACCCTCACTGTCGATCTCACTACGTCTCCATCCCATTCTAGCGATCCCAGCGTCTACCTCACCATCGACTGCACTATCGATCCCAAGACGGGACACCTCCGGCCACCGCCCGCCCACCGCCCACGGAACACCGAGGGGACACCAAACGGGACACCAGTGGGACACCACCACAGGGCACCACGGCGAGGACACCCCGGGCCACCGCACCCCCACCGTGGGGCCGTGGGGCGGTCCACTGCACCCGAACCTTCCCAGCGACGGCGGAGTCTCATTCCCTTCGCACGCCCACGCCAGCTTCGCCTCGCCCGGGCGCACGGCACGAACGCGAAAAACCGAAACCGATCTCCCGGTGGGGAGGGCTCTCCGTGTCACTGCGATGTCGCCCCCCTGGGCTCCGACATGAAAATAGAAGCTTCCGGAGGTCGGCGCGGCGTTCGTGGACGGGAGCTGGACCCCCCTCTCCGGCGCACGGCGCGCGCCAAGGGCGGCGCCGGAGGCGCAGCCCGGGGGAGGGCCCCGGCGCCGAGCAAAGGAATCGGCGCGGACATCCGAAAGCCTATGCTTGCGCATCTGCTCGTTCTTCCTTCTAGAGGCCTCCTAGATGGGATCGTAGCAGATGGGGTCGGAGGATCGCGCCGCACCGACAATGCATCGCCGATGCATCGTCGACGTCGGCGACGCATCGGCGACGCGGGCGTGGAGAATTTTCGGCTCCGCATCGAGCCGCATCGTCGGTGCATCGGCGATGCGGCGCGATCCTCCGACCCCATCTGCTCTGGCCCCAGGCCCAGATCTTGGCACTCGGGGCCCCGGGGCGGTGTGGTGACGGACTGCGAGGCTCGGCGACCCTGCGAGCACGAAGGGCCTCACCGCAGGGGTCCGCCGCCGCACGGTGCCACGGGGGCCCTGGGGGGCCTCCGTCCCTCGCGCCCGATGAGGCGCGCGGAGGACGGCCCCGCGGGCCCGAGCACCGCGCGCCGGGGGGCCCCTCGGGTGCCCACCGTGGGGCTCGCCGCGCGCGGGGGGCGCCACACCGTCCGCGGGGGGGCCCCCGCCGAGCCTCGAGGGAGACCGCCGGGAACTGCCGGGCCAGCTGGGAGGCGCCCTGGCCGGCGGCGGCCAGCTTCTGCGCGGCCACGGCCTCCACCTTTCGGCGGCGAGCCCCGGGGGGGGGAGGCGAGGGGAGAGGTTTGGGGGGGCAGCAGGCCTTGCCAGAGGGCGCCGCGGGGCCTCTCGTCGACGCCCTCGCGCCTATCTCGAGGAGCCGCCTCTGCGGCCTCGGAGACTCTCCGGCCTGCAGGGCTCCGCAGGAGGCGCGGGGGCTGCCCATATGGAGGCCCCGCCGTGCCCCGAGGAGAGGGCCTCGCCCCCTCGCCGCGTCCCCCCCTGCGGGGTCGCCGCCGGACCCTCTTCATGCGCCGCACGGCGTCCTCGTAGAGCCGGAGGAAGCAGGACATCTCTTCGCTCTGCATCGTGTCGGAGAGCTTGGACTCCTCCAGCATGCTGTCGATGAGGTCGCCGTGGCCGGCAGCCCGCGACACGTCCTTCAGCTTTGCGATCTGGCCGCTCAGCTTGTCGATCATGGACAGCATGCTCAGCTTCTCCTTCTCGAGCTCCTCTTTCCTGGCCCTCAGGCTGGCAATCTCCGCCTCCTTCTCCTCGAGCCCCTGATTGTTTCTGGAGCCCCCCTGACTGCTTCTGGAGCTCTTCTTTTTTGAGGGATCCATCTTCGATGAGCGAGGCGGGGAGTTGTGCACACCCACCACCGAGGGAAGCGATGTTCTGGGATCCCAGAGGGGCGGCGGAATTGACTTGTTGTGCATGTAATTGGTTTGTTGAACATGGAGGAACCCCATTGATGATAATCAGGTGACAGTTTCCGATGCGTTCCAAATGATTTCAGGTGATACTCGTGGGGACCATCCGGGGTCCTTAGGCCTCCGAGGTCTGGGAAGATTGTTCTCCGAGGCGGTGGGTATGGATGACTCCCGGCCTCGGATGACGGACCGCAGCAGTGAGCGCAAGCCCTGCCGCACTTGAAGCACTCTCCCCCGTCGAGGCTGCGGAGCCGCTCGACCTCCGCCAGGTCTTTAGCACTGGCCTGGAGCTGGTGCATGAGCGAGTCGAGCTCCTCCCGGGCGGCGAGCCCAGGGTGGCAACGAGGCAACAAATGCTGTCCCAAGCCAACAGCGGCCGCTGTTGGGCAGGCGGCCTTCTGTCCCAAATGGACACAGGCCGCGGCGACACCGACAGCGAGTCCTGTTCAGAATGAACAAGAGCTGCTGTTGAGCATTGTACCCATTCTCTCCGTACCCATGTCGGTCGTCCCGAAGAAGGGGCGGGCCTTCTCGGAAGGCTCGCACGTCCCCCGGCCTTCTGAGAAGTTTCCGAAGCCTTCCCGGAAGGCCGAAAACAACTTCTCAGAAGGCGCGCGAGGGCTTCTGAGAAATCCCGCCGCCTTCTGAGAAGGCCTTCTCCCAGGGCTGAACTTAAACAATGTTTTTCGTTTCCGTTTTGTGTTCGTTTTCCCTCGCTTTTGTCTCGAATCCGCCTCTACCGCAAAACGAAGTCGAAATGAAAACGGCCCACGAAACCACCAAAAACACCGTTTAGGTCCAGCCCTGCCTTCTCCTTCTCAATTCCCCCCCTCGCTCCCCGCCGATCCTCGGGAGACAACATCTCTCCTCGGAAGACGCCGCCCACCTCGCCAGCTACAGCGCCATCGGCGACAGGCACGCTGCGGCGCTGTCGCGCCACACGCGACCCCAAACTATGCGCTCTTGCGCGCCGAAACGGCTACGGTCAGGTCGGGCATGTCCCCCTACAGGCGGATTTTCGACGAAAACTAAAACATGCCCCAAAATATACAAGAATCCAAACATACTCCAAAAATCGTCCCCAGACTATGTTTTGACTGTGTTTGAATACTCCTCCTGTAAAGGGACATGCCCGATTTAAAAGGCTATGGATGAACCCGAGGTCGACTTTGTAAATATCTTACCTTGCCACTGCAGACGAAACGCGTTCGGGCTCAAACGCAGACTCCCGGCACCCTCTGAAGACGGCGGGGCAAGCGAAAAAGACCAGCGAACTGGAGGTCGACACAAATCTGGCTGTTACAAGCTGCCTGATGCCCGCACGGATTCAGATTGTGGCTCCTGAACGCGTGGGGAGAGCAGAACTGAGCCTAACAAGTGGCGACTGGTGCATGTTTGTGCGCACGAAATAACGAAGAGAGGGAAATATGGACAGATAGTGTTGCTTTGATTTTTTCAGATCAACACATAGGATGATTAGGTGGATGAGAAGAACGAGAGAAAGAGAGAGAGAGACGGAGATAGGAAAAGAGAGAGAGAGAGAGAAAAAGAGAACAAAGAAGCGCCGTCTCTCTGTCTATCTCTCTCTCTCTCTCCCTCGCTCTGTCCACGTGCGCTTCTTTCTACCAATACAGTCGGCCCGTATCATCAGGATGAGCGATAAGGATGCAAGGGCCTTGGACGCCGATTTCGAGGCTTTTCGAGCGGGGCGCGGCCAACGAAAGTGGCCAAGGATGGACCGAGGAGGCAAGGATGCAAAAGTACCCTTGGGACAGGGTTTCATCCTTACTATACGGGTTGACTGTATCGCTCTGCCTGTCTCTCTCTCTCTCTCTCTCGTTCTCTCACTCCCTGCGGACGTCGGAAACTCACAACGCTGCTCGCGTGCTGCTCCCATTTGAGGCCACGAACGCCCCCCCAACGCAGACCTTGCCTGCGAAACGTGCCCGGGGTGCCCTCCCCACCTTGCCCTGCACGACCTCTGAGCGATACGGCGAGCCCCGGGGGAGAGGGAGAGGAGGCAGGCCTTCTCAGCGGGTGGCGAAGCTTCTCGGGGGAGCCCCCGCGCCTCCCGAGGAAAGCCGTGTAGGCCTTCTCTCCGAAGCCACAGGCGGCTTCTCGGACTGCGCGAGGGCGCCCGAGGGGCCCAGCCGCCCTCAGAGAAGTCCTGCCCCCTCTCACGTCCCCCCTGGGCGCGCCCGAGGCGCCGCCGGGGGGCCCAGCGCGGATCCAAGAAATCCGCGCGAAGCGTCAAAAGTTTCTGTGTATGCCATTTTTTCTTCTGGAAACGGATCCAGGTCGACCCAGGATAGCCTCCCGGATGGCACCCAGATGTCCCAAGCTCGACCCAGATGGCCTCTGGAGTGCTCGAAAGATGCCCTGGGACCACAACGAGACAGCTCGAGGTGGCCGCGGAGACACCCCAGGATGCCCCCCAGCGGCAAAAATCGCTCAATACACATTTGTTTACGCTGCCCTCAACGAGATGACCCTCGCACACAGCGATAGGCTACCCTGGACTTGTAAACTTCGTGATCTTCTGCTCCCAGAGGCGCATGGTAAAACCAAATGCGCACAGCTCGCCCATGAGTCTGCGCAGCCCCTCCGCGCACAGTTGCAGGCATCCCCCCTCAAGCCGCCCAAGGTCCGAAGTAGGCAGGCCTGCCTCGCCGCCTGGCAGAGACTGCACCTCCGTGGTCACCGCACTCAACGAGGCATACCGCTGCAGAGGGTCTTCGCTTTCCGCGGGGAGCTCGAGCAAGCTTCCAACCCGAGCCGACATCACCGCAAAGGCCGCCGGGGAATCCCAGTCAGACTGTGCCAGCCGAGCGACCTCTGCATCACTGCTGCTTTGGGCGGCGCCTGCCAAGAAATAGCCGTAGAGCCCTGCACCCATGAGCAGTGGCGCCAAATTGGCCCTGGTCACTTGCAGCCGCGTGGCCGCACCCAGCGCCGGCACGGTGGCCAAGACGTAGCCCCGCACTTCCATAGCAACTGCAGCCGGCAATATCTGCAAGGAATTATGAAAAGCAGCCTGATCAATACCAGGCTCCTGGCCGACAGGTCCAGAGGCAAGGACGAGGCCTTCACTGCGCAGGCGGTAGACTGTCCCAATGTGTAGAAGGTCTGCCAAAATCTGTTGCTGCCGCTCCTTCCTGACGACGCCTTCAATCCGCTGCTTGAGCAGGGCGGTGTCATCCAACGCGGCGATCACTGGCGCTTCCGGTGTGCTGCGCAAGCTGAGCAGTGTCGACTGAAGTGCGACCATGAAGGAGTCGTCATCGCTTTCTTCCATCTGGCGCAGGAGTCCCAGACCCACGTCTGTGCTGCAAGGGAGGTTATCCTGTGCAGGCGACAGCGGCGCCTCCCAACCTGCAACCTTCGCAAATGATTCTCGCATACCCTCTAACCACTGTTCGAACGACGATCGTGACGCACACCCACCTCTTACGTCAGAAAGTCGAGCTGACGGGACTAAACCAAAAGCGAATGGGCACACGAGCCTAACACTCAGAAAGGATAGGAAAGCCAGGCTGATGCACCTCTTCATTTGGCCCAAACCTACAGGCACAAATGTACGTCGGCTCATCCAGGCTGGCAAAACGATCGATTGAGGGAGTGGCGAACCCGCGGCCTGAGCGTGAACCAAAACTGGCTACGGATAAAAACATTATCAAACCTGGGAGGTCCAACGCTTTGTCTACTTGTCGTCTTGTGGTTTCTGATTGGCTTTCGAAACCTCAGGATGGTCTCAAGATGGCAGACGAGAGCTCCAAGACGGGCCCCGATGACTCCCAACAGAGCCCCAAAAAGGATTCCCGAGAGCACACCCAAGTTCCAAAAGCGCCCCACGGAGGCCTTCAATCCTTCGAGAGACGGTTTGTCTCGCTCTAGCGGGGGGGCGAATGAGCCAACCAGTTTAAACAGGAACAGATCGGGCAAGGACGATTCCAGCCGAACCTAGGCCAGAAGCACGCCCTTCACGAACATGAGACCCTCCGCCGGCCAAAACACCCCAGATCATAAGATCACAGAGGGTACCCTACCCCAGGATGCACAAGAGCATCCAACAGACACGAAGAACATCAGGGCACCCTCCCAGAACAATGGGCATCGCAATCGTGCAGTCGTGCGTCGTCTGCGGTCGTGCAGTCTGCAGTCGTACAGTGCCTCGGTCCGACTGCAGTCGTGCATCGCCTGGGCTGCTGGCTGCGGCCCGGCGGCCTCGACTGTGACGACGACGAACCAAGAACCTGTGTGTTCAACCGTCCGCCTCCCAGCAGGGGCGCTGCGACTCCCCTCCCCCTCTTCCTCCTCCTCCTCCTCCTCCTCCTCCTCCTGCACCCCAGTCTGGATTGGAAAAATGCACTTCATCACCTAGAAGTGCTCCCGTTGGTGAAGTGCTGTGTTTTTGTTCCACGCTTTCCTCATCCTCCTTTCCCTCCTCTTCCTCCCCCTCCGCACCGCTCGGTCGCATCAATTGGAACCGCCATGTTGCTTGACGGGTAGCCTCCAGGATGGCCCCAATACGTCCAGTCAGACCCAGGCCAGAAGAACATCCCCCAAAAACATGAGGCCCCCCACCGTCCCAGACAAACAGAACATCCCAGGGTATCCTCCCCCAAGATGTACAAGAGCATCCAACAAGCACGAAGTACAGTAGAACACCGTCCCGGAACCGACCATGATTGTATACCTCGGTCCGACTGCAAATGGAACCGCCATTCTGTTTAACTGGTAGCCTCCAGGATGGCCCCAAGACTTACGCAAGAGGGCCCTGAACGCCTCCAAGGGAGCTCCAAGACTGCCCCTCACAGGGCCTCGCGGGTCTTGAAAAAGGCTCGAGCATAGCCCGAAGAGAGCTCCAAGACACCGCAAAGAAGAAGAAGAAGGAGGAGAACGGCAGCTCGCCTGGCCATCGTTTCTGGATGGCCTGGTGAAGATGCGCGAAGCGTCAAGGATTCTGGACAAGGACACCATTCGGCAGTATTCTGGGTCCGTGAGACAGCTAAAGGGAGCCTCAATTCGGCACCCTCCCCCCGCTCCTCGAACCCCATGGCCCCCCAAGACCACAGGCGAGCCCCCAAGAGGCCACAGAAGAGACTCAAAAGCGCCCAAGAGGGCAGGGCCCCCAAACCACCCACGGGACGTCCAAGTGGGCTCAAAGAGAACCCAAGAACCCCACAAACATACGCGCAAATGCCCCAAGAGGCTCCCAAGACGGCCAGCCTCAGTATCGTCGTCATCCTCCTCCTTCTACTCCTCCTCATCCTCATCCTGCTCCTCCTCTTGGTACGCCTGACATGATCAAGCAAAACACGATGTCAAACAGCAACAATCCTTTAACCCAAACCGAGAACGGCCGCTGTCGGGCAGGCGACCCTGTGTCTCAAGTGGAGAAATGTCGCGGCGACTCCGACAGCGAATCCTGCTGAAAATCGGCAGGAACGGGCGCTGGTCTCCGCCCCCCCACGGCGTCAGAGGCACTGCCGAGGGGGGCCCAGCGCAGATCCACGAAAAGCGTCCCCAGACTACTTTGTGACTATTCTGGGATACTCCTCCTGTAGGGGGACACTCCGGCGAAAGGTCACTCCTGCGTGTAGTCGGCCGAGCCTAGGGCGGGGGAGAAGGGGGGATGAGGAGGTCCTCCTCCTCCTCCTCCTCCTCCTCCTCCTCCTCCTCCTCCTCCTCCTCCTCCTCCTCCTACCTATGGTCGTGGTGGTGGAAAAAGGGCCCATCAACCTGGTGCTCCCGCACGGCCTCGCTGGGGGACTGCCCTGAGCTGGACCGCGCCAAGCGACCACCGGATCGGCCAATGGGCGGCACCAGTGGGGTGTCGGCAGCGCGCGCGGCCCCGCCTGGTCCCAGGGCAGCTTCTTGTTCGCGGGGCCCCTCGGCTCCTGGAAGGACCAGTCCACCGCGACGGTCTTGTGGTTCCTGTAGGGAGCCACGCGCGAAGCCCCTCCCTGCATACTATATTTCTGGAAAGCCCACCGGGCTCCAGAGTTTGGAGGACGTCTGTTGCCGAGTGAACCCCGGCGGGGGTGCCCGATGCCCAGCGCCGTTTGTACTCGCAGGGGTAGGGCTCGCTGATGGTCGCAGATCCTGCGCCGGCGATGCTCCGAGCTGCTCAATACGCACACCTCTACGCCACTCGACGGCCGACACTGGCCCCCCGACGCGCATTGAGCCCGCCCCCGCACGCTATCCACCCGCCACGCGACGCGGCGATGGAGACAACCCATTACTCCCCCCGCCACGCCTAGTGAACAACTCGCACTGCGTTGGTGGCCTCCGCCGGGGGAAGACAATGCCGGGTGTTGGTGCCGCCGGTAACCTCTCGGCCACCCGAGAAGCCCGAGTAGGACCACCGGCACCGAGATCGGGTTCGCCTCCCCTCGGTGGAGACAACCCCTCGGTGGAGGCAACCGCCGATACCTGACAAACGAACAGCACACACACACACACACACACACACATACACACAGGGGCGGGGGCGCCTGCTCGGACGGGAGCCTCCCCCAGGGTCCGTCAACCCGCACCCGTACTCCATAGCCAGCCCCACTCCCTCCGACCCCCCGATGGGTACGGGTGTGTGCTGTTCGCTCGTCGGAACTGGTGTTGGGTGCCAACCTCTAGGGGGGCAACCGAAAGGTAACGATACCGCTACTCCCCGGACCTCTCCAGGGGCGCGTTCTGACCAGGATTTCGAAGCGAGTCCAGCGGTGGCGACGAAGGCCTCCCAGGAGGCCCCCGAGGCGAGGGTAGCGGTATGGGCACGGTTTCCTCATCTGAGAAGCTGTCATTGGTGCCGACGTCTAGGCCTCCGAAGCCATCAACTTGTTTGGGGGCGCAATCGGGCGCAGCGTCCGCTGCATACCGGACCTAGGCCAGAAGAATGTCCTTCAAGAACAGGAGGCCCTGTGCCAGCCAAAAACACCCCAAGCCACAAGATCAATCGAGGGTACTCTCCCCCAGGACGCACCAGAGCTTCCAACAAACACGAAGAACATTTCGGTGGCAACTCATGGGAGCCTCCCATACCATCTTGTCGGCTCTTGCGAATCGACGCTGGTCGACGCTAGTCGACGTTAAATCGACGCATATCGACGCTAGCCGACGCGAAAGACGGAATCCATAGGGTACACCAAGCTCCCATGACTTGCTGGCGTACCATTCGGGTGCCCTCTCCGAACCGACCTCGGTCTTGTACCTCGACCCGGCCGTGCCAGCAGCACGCCTCACGCGTGCTCCGCCAGGCCTGCTCGCCGCGCCCGCGCGGCCGCTCCTCCACCGCGCGGCCCCGACAGCAGATAAGCACAATCGGACCTCGGCCAGAAGAACACCCTTCAAGAGCATGAGGCCCTCGGCCAGCCTGAACAACCCAAACCCTAAGATCATTCGATGGTACCCTCCCCCAGGGAGCATCATATTCACCAGGCACGAAGAACATTAGGATACCAACCCCGGACAAACCTCGATCCTAGACCTCGGTCCGACTGCACTGGTGTGAGCACCACAGGGAAAATAAAACACAGCCAGGAACCGTTGTTCCCTCAAGACGTCGTCATGAAAACAAGGCCCGAGCACAACGATGTTTAAAACGCGCTGGCGTTTAGAACGAAAAACGAACCCGACCGTTGTACAACGACCGTCTAAAACGAAACTGGTGCAAACGAAAACGGAAAAAAGGAAACGAGGCCACCGCTCATAGAGAATGCAACACGAAACACGGCACGAGCTCCTCGGACCGCGAAAAACCTTCCACGAATACATGGGACGACGGCTGGGGCCAGGGCCGCAACCCTCCCAGACGATCAGCTTTAGACCAAGCAGCCCAGATCAGACATCCCCCGAAAATCAGACCACCGCCCGTCGATCGCGAAGCCTGCAGCAGCGCCTCGCGGCGGTGGCCCCGGCGATGCGCTGCACCCCGCGAGAGGGCGGCGAGTGTCGCGCCCCTCCGCGGGGGCGTGCGTGCTCGGACAAGCTCGGGACGATGCCAGCGGACAGCGTGCGGCACCGAGGGCGTAGGTGGTCTAGGGAGTTTCCTCTTCCAACCTCCTTCTTCCCCCTCGACGAGGGGTTTACTCCTCCCCTCTACCCCCTCCCCTGGGAACTGGACGGGGGGGGCCGCGGGTGGCTGGAGCGTCCAAGATGGCCCAAGACGGCTCCAAGAGGGCCTCGGAAAGCCCAAGATGACCTCCAAGATGGCTCAAGATAGCGCATGATGCCTCAAGATGGCTTCCAAGATGCTCCAAGAAGCCCCAAGAACGCTCCAAGACGGCCCACGGAGGCCTCCGAGACCTCCGAGAAGTTCCCCAAGAGGCCAAAATCCTTCAAAAACCTCAGGATAATCAATGAGTTGTGCTGTCTCGCCTTTTCGCTTCCGAAGGCCATCTGAGGCCTCAAGATGGCCCCAAGATGGCTCAAGAGGACCCCAGAAGAGGTCCAACAGAGCCCCAAGACAAAACGGCCCCAACAGCGCCCAAGAGCGCTCCAAGAGCGCCCCAAGAGCGCACCAAGAGGCAACTGTTGGGCCTGCCGAGGGGGGAGGCTAATTGACGCGCCCCTCTTGTTTGATCGATGTCCTCCAATACGGCTTCAAGAGCGCCCCTCAAGCTCTCAAGAGCGCCCCAAGAAGGCCCCAAGAGGCACCCAGACGCCTCCAAGAGGCGTCCAAGAAGCCTCCAAGAAGCCCGCAAGAGACCCCCAAAAGGCCTCAAGAGTGCACGAGGCTTCTAAATCGCTCAAAGACGGCACTGTGCTCGCCAAGATGCCCCTTCTCCTCCTCCTCCTCCTCCTCCTCCTCCTCCTCCTCCTCCTCCTCCTCCTCCTCCTCCCTCCTCCTCCTCCTCCTCCTCCTCCTCCTCCTCCTCCTCCTCCCTCCTCCTCTCCTCCTCCTCCTCCCTCCCCTCCTCCTCCTCCTCCTCCTCCTCCTCCTCCTCCCCTCTCCTCCTCCTCGCCATCCTCCTCCTCCTCCTCCTCCTCCTCCACCTCCTCCTCCTCCTCCTCCTCCTCCTCCTCCTCCTCCTCCTCCTCCTCTTCCTTCTCATCATATTCCTTCTCCTCCACCATCCTCCCCCTCTTGGGGTATCGAACGGTTTCCCCCGCCCTTTGTTCTTCGGCATGCTCCCCCACTTTCCTGATCACCTCAACTCCCCTGGGCATCGTTGCTGTGTGGGCTGGTGGGGATACACGAAGCGTCAACAATTTGGAGGATCGGAGGAGGATAGGAAGGACAGAAGGAGGGTAGACGGTAGGAGGATATGGGAAGAACAGAACGACAGGAGGACAAGATTGCGATTGGACCAAGATGGTGGGAGGACCAGGGAAGGAGGTGCGACCCCCACACGCCACCCTGCGACTGCACCGGAGGCGTGCCACGGCTCCTGAACTCCAGTGTCACGCGCTTCTGCGTGCCCACCAGCACGCGGCCGAAGTCGACCGAGCCAGAGGAGATCAGGAAGTCCTGGCGCCCTCCCCCCCTGCACGAAAGAGGGCGAAGGGTAAAGGGTACGAACGGGGGCAGGACGGTGATACGCTCAGCGCTCTGGCTCAAGGGGAGGCCCACGCCCTCCACCGGGGGCGGAGGAGGGAGTGATGACGAAGAGGGGAGAGGGGTCTCGCTGGCGGAAGCTTGCGGGCAGGACCCTGCCCGAGATTGCACAGGGGCGGGCCGCAGAGTCAAGGACGGAAGGGCACCCTTGCAGGGGCAAGGCATCCTTCACTGCATGCTCGAGTGTAAGGAAGGGGCTGCCGAAGGAGCAGAAGCCCCCCCCCCTCCAAACAAATTCACAAACAAACAAACAAAAACTGGGATGGACGGGAACGAGGATGTGGACGGGGGCACGGGCGGGGACCTGGCCCCCTAGATGCAGAAGACGGAGACGTGGACGTGGAAGGAGGCCGCGGCAGGATGAAGAGGAGGGAGAGCACGAGGCGGCGAAACTTCGCAATATTGCTCACCTTCAAGATACGTTGTTAAAGACGGGAGGGACACGTCCGGGAGACATGACCTCGAGAACGCAGGATGCACGCCGAGAAGTGCGGACCACGGGGCGGGCAGCCAGGACATCAAAGAAAGCAGCCACTGGAGATGGCGATGAATGGGGCAGGGATGGGTGACGAATATGAGCGTTGACGGCACTTCACAAAAAATCACCATGGACAGAGGAAAAAGTCCGGAAGAACAAAGTTGGCGACCATGCTAATCTTGTACAGCGGCCCGCCTCTGATGGGGACGAACCAGTCGAACTCCACCTGAAGGCCACGTTCCGTCGCTTCTGTCGCAACACCCGTGCATTCCGTCTGGCCCCTCCATCCTCCTCTTTCCCCCTTCCCTTCCCCTCCCTGCCATCTCGCCACTCCCTCCTGATCCTCCTTACCCTCCTCCTCCTCCTCCTCCTCCTCCTCCTCCTCCTCCTCCTCCTCCTCCTCCTCCTCCTCCTCCTCCTCCCCCTCCAGTTCTATCCCGGGTCAAGTATGCCCCCCATTTGGCAGCGCCCATATTGACCTCCAAGGGCTGTCAAAAGGAGACCCGCTCGTAGACCTGAGAGATTCGCCAGT
>CAUYUJ010005497.1:0-15000 GCA_963575745.1 Prorocentrum cordatum | reverse complement strand
GGAGGGAGGGAGGAGGAGAAGGAGGAAGCGGAGGAAGAGGGAGGGGCGGAGGAGACTGTAGAGAAGGAGGAAGAGGAGGAGGAGGAAGAGGAGGAAGAGGAGGAGGAGGAGGAGACTGTAGAGAAGGAGGAGGAGGAGCAGAACCAGCAGAGGACGGGAAGGAGGGAGGATTCTGGGATTCTAGGTGTTGGCCTCGCGCGCGCCCGCGTGAGGGCACGAGGTCCAGGTGGAGGGAAAAACAGGGAGCCACCAACAACGTCGGCGACGGCGGGCGAGGCGAGGCGGCGACGGCGGCTATACGAGCGACCGACGAGCGACGAGACGCCCGCAGCGACGCGAACGGCGACGGCGGCGGCGGCGGCGAGGCAGCTGCTGCTCGCGCGCGGCGGGTGCGGGGAGGCGCCCGGGGCGCGCCGGGAGGAGAAGGGAGGAGGAGGAGGAGGAGGAGGAGGAGAAGGAGGAGGAGGAGGAGGAGAAGCAGCAGCAGCAGCAGGACCAGCAGAAGACGGGAAGAAGCAGAGGTCAGACGGAGAGGGAGGCCTCGCATCAACCTCCCTCCCACCTGCTCCTCGTGAGGCAACAGGAAAGGGACGAGGAGGATATGGGGCAAGGAGGAGGGCAAGCAAGCCGGCGGAAAGTGGGGCGACCCGCCGCCGCAGTCGACCTGGACCCACCGCGCGGGCTCCGACGAGGCCCAGCCCCGCACACAGCAAAGCACGGAAAACATCCCTGACAGTCGGCTACACGCAAGAGTGGCCCTAGGCAAGAGTAACCGTTGGTGCTCTACGACGAAACCAGGACGAGGATAACATCGGGTGAGGATAAATCGAGAATATCTGAGATCTGGCGGCTCTGGCGGATGTCTCGGGCACCGCAACCTCCTTAGAGCGTTCTGGAATGCTTTGAAAGAGTTCCAGAAAGCTCTGGAACGGATTTGTCCTCGTCCGAGCCCCGTCCGATGCTCTCCCCACGGGGACCGCGTGAGGGCCAAATCCAAGCACGCAGACCAACGCTGGCGCAGTCCACGCGGGCCCACACCAAAACTCTCATGCGCAGCCGAAACGGGTGGCCCGTTCCTACCTCGTCGAGTCGAGCCGGTGAGCTGATTGGCCTCCCCGCCCCCGGCGGAGGCCAGTGGAATGCGACGACGGCAGGGTGAGGGTATAAGTGGGATGAGGATAGATCGGATGCGTAGAGGATGGGTCGGGGATCTCTGAGAGTCAGTGAGTCTGGAGAAAAGATCGGCTGATGGGTCGCCGCGGCCGTTTCAGAACGCTCCAGGGCGCTTCGAGAGCGTTCCAGGACGCTCTGGAGCGACTCATGCTCACCCTAAGCCCCTGCCTGGGGAGAGGCCAGCGGAAACCGCCAGAAACAGAACACCCGATTCCGCCAGCGAGATTCCGGCGGACGCTGGCGAAAGCAGAGGCTGCCGTCCCACCAGAAGTCCGGGCCAGCGCAGGCGTAACCGTTGGGTCCGGAGCAGGCCGAATCATGCCCTGAGAGGTCTGCGTGCGGGGATGTCTGGTGAGCATGCTCCTCGGTCACCGAGCTTCGCGCCCCGCGCCCCCCGCGGGGCGCGACGAGCACAAGTAGTGCCCTCCCGCCCTCGCGCCCCCGCGCCGCCCCCCCCTGGGAGCTGGCCCAGAACCGCGCCGTGGGAAGCGCGAGTTTCTTGGCGCCAGCGCGGGCGCCCCGCATGCTCTCGGGCCGGAGGGAGGGACGCTGGGAGAAGCGGGGAACGCCGGAGCGAGGAGCGAGGAAGCGAGGAGCGAGGAGGGAAGGAGCGAGGAGACTCTTTCCGCGCGCGGCTCACAAGGCGGCAGAGCTCCTCCTCCTCTTCCTCCTCACTCACGGCTGCCTCCTGCAACCTTTACAGCTGTCACGACCCACACTGGATCGCTGCGGCCAGGATCTGGCGAGATGTCGACCGAGAGCACGTCCTGCCAACCGCCCGCGGGGTTGAAGTGGAAGTAGTTGCCAACGATCTCGCAGTGGCCAGGCCCGTCGTTCATATCGGCGACCCACATGGCTATCGCCTTGGTGGGAAAACAGCGGTTACTGAACGAGATGATGGCCAGGCCGCCAGGCTTGGTCACCCGGTGCATCTCCTGGAAGACCTCCCTGGTAGACAAGCGCGTTCCACTACTCGCAAATGGCCTGGCTCCGCCGCAGGGGATCGACGCTCCATTACATCGAGGCAAGCCTGTCTTCCCCTGACGGCTGCGAGTAGGCACTTTGCGAGCAGTGGAACGCGTCCCGTGACCTGGGCTTGTTGAGGTAGTCCACGCTGACCACGTTGGTGACGAAGTCAAACTCCTCGCTCCCGAACGGCAGCCGGGGCTCCACGTTCAGGTCTGCCACCACGTGCTCCGTGGCCTGCCTGTTCGCGGCCAGCTCCTGCCCGTTGATGCCGGTGACGGCCACCCTCGCGGGCCGGAAGAAGAGCGGGTAGTGGCTGACCCACGAGCTGCACACGTCTAGCACGGCGTACTCGCCCGCGGGCGCCGCGGCGAACTGGCACGCGTAGAACCTCCGGAGGGCGCCGATGGCCCCGTCGTCGATGTGGGTCAGGAAGCGCGGCTGCCGGTAGAAGCCGGTGTCCGCCCGCTCGTCCTGGCGGCGGAAGTCCCCCTCCCCGTACGGCCACTCCGGCGGCCACTCGCGCTCCACGGCCAGGGCCGCGCCCGCGCGGCTGTCCGCGAGCGCGAGGGGTTGGAGGCGGCCTGGGGGGTCTGGGTGGAGCCCCGAGGAGCACCGATCAAGGAGGTGGGTATGTGGGGGGGGGGGGCCAGGGCACATCCGCTCAAGACCGGTCTCTGGACCTCTCCTGGGGCCCATCTGGTGCAGCCTCAAGACCAGTCTCCGGACCCCTCCTAGGGCCCATGTGGTGCAGCCTTTCACCCCGGATCCGTCCTTGACGGCCCCGGGGCCCGAAACCGGCCCCGGGACACCTCAAGAAGGGTCCCGAACCTGCTCGTGAACCCAGAACCTCTCGACCCTCTCCTCTCCCCCCCCTTCCCGCTGGCCGGCCCTCGTGCTGGGCCACCTGAGACCCCCGGCCGACTCCAAGCCAAGGGCACCCACACGCGCCGCCTACCCCAGCCGACCACCTCCGCCCCCCGCCGCGGGCCCCCGCGGGCCTCGGCGGCCTCCCGCGCCCCGCGCTGCGCGGCCCCGTCGTCCGGCGCCAGCTCCAGCGCCCGCGCGTAGCATCCCGCCGCGGCCTCGGGGCGGCACAGCCGCAGCTCCGCCAGCCCGGCCCGCGCGTGGCCCCTCGGCCAGTCTGGCCTCAGCTCCTACAGGATCGGGGAGGCGTAAGACTCGGATTGGGAGGTGGGGGGCTCGGGTTGGCCTGACGGGGCCGTCAAAATCCAGGACGCGCTCATAAAAAAAAACCGTCGGCAAACCCGAGTCCCGGCGCACTCGAGTCTTACGTTTTCCAGATAGGAGGCCTCCCAGATGGGGTCCGAGCAGATGGGGTGGGAGGATCGCGCCGCAGCGCCTCACGCATCAGCGATGCATCGGCGATGCATCGGTGATGCAGCGGCGAGGTCGGCGATGCAGCGGCGACGTTGCGGCGTGGAGAACATCGGGCTCCACATCGAGTCGCCTTGCCGAGGCAGCGGCGACGCGGCGGGACCCCCCGACCCCCATCTGCTCGGACCCCGTGTGGGGGGCCTGGAGCTCCACGCACGCCCGCGCGTCCGCCAGGGCCGCCCCGAACTCCTCCAGCGCGGCCCAGCAGGCCGAGCGGTTGGAGAAGAGCACGTGGCTGGCGGGATCGTGCCCGACGACGCCACCGCCAGGGGGCGCAGCCACGCCAAATGCCCCCCCCCCCCCCCCCCCCCCGGAGTCCCCCGCCCCAGAGCCCCATGGGGAGCCCGTGGGCGTGGGCGGCCGACCCGCCCCACTGGAGGAGGCGGACAGGGCTCCACTCCCACAAACTGCTCCTCGAGGACCCCCCCCTCGCTCTCGTCCTCGCCCCCGCCCTCGCCTTCGCCCTCGCCCTCCTCGCCCTCCACGCCCTCCTCGCCCCCCTCGCCCTCGACCCCTCGCCCTCGCCCTCGCCCTCGCCAACGCCTTCGCCCTCCTCGCCCTCCACGTCCTCGCCCTCCTCGCCCTCCCTCGACCCCTCGCTCTCCTCGCGCTCGTCGCCCTCCTCGCCCCCGCCCCCCTCGCCCTCCCGCCCTCCCTCAGGGCACGACCCCGCGGCGGTGGACGTGGGCACACCCTGGCGGTGGCCATGGCCTCCGTGAAGTGGGCCACCGCCTCCTGGTACTTCTTGGCGCCGAGGGCCGCGTCGCCCCGGGCTTTGGCGGCGGCAGCCGCCTCACGACGACGACGACGACGACGACGACGACGACGACGACGACGACGATTCCGACGACGGCGACGATCACGACGAAGACCTCGACGGCGACGACGAAGACGACGACTACGGCGATCACGACGATCACGACGACGACGACGACGACGACGGCGATCACGACGACGACGACGACGACGACGACGACGGCGACGGCGACGGTCACGACGACGACGACGGCGACGACGACGGCGACAACGACGGCGACGACGGCCGCCTCGTGAGGCAGCTGGCCCGCAGCGCCCGTGGCCATCCCGGAGGGCGGCGGCCCATGGCCCGCGGCCACGGCGGGGCACCGAGCCGGGGAGCCGCGCGTCGGAACGAGCGGCGGCCTGGGAGGAGCAGGCGCCGAGCAGGGGGTCCAGAGTAAGAAGGGTGCAGTCGTTGTCGTCGTCGCCGTCGTAGAAGATGCAGAAGAAGCAGAAGAAGCAGAAGAGGAGGTAGAGAAAGAAGAAAAAGAAGAATAATAACAAGAATAAGACGCACAATCACAAGAAGAACGAGAAGAAGACGAAGAAAAAGGAGCCCGGCGGCCCCGCCAACAAGCAAAAACGCAAGCTTTTACTTCCGCCCGCCGTCCGCCGGCGTTGGCCGCCCGACATGGGTGCGAAGAACATGCGCACAACGCCCGGCGACAAATGTTCCCCCAAACCAACGCCTGCCGCTGTTGGGCAGGCGGCCTTCTGCCTCGAATGGCCAGCGCCCGCGGCTGTGCGGACAGCGAGCCCTGCTCAAAACGAACAGGGCATGCTGCCGGTCTCTGTACCCATTCCTGTCCCTGCGCCGGCTTCCGCTGGCCTTCCGCGGCCACAGGACATGCTGTCGGTCTTTGTACCCATTCCCATCCCTGCGCCGGCTTCCGCTGGCCTTCCGCAGGCCCCCCGCTGGGCAAGAGGTCTCCGTGTCTCCATCCCTCGAAGGCGGGGCCCTCCTCTGGAGCACCCCAGATGGTCGGGAGGAGTCCAGGGGAAGGAGTTTGGAGAGCGGCAGGCGAGGGAGGGGGAGGAGGGAGAGGAGGAGGAGGAGGAGGAGGAGGAGGAGGAGGAGGAGGAGGAGGAGGAGGAGGAGGAGGAGGAGGAGGAGGGGAAGGGGGTGGCGAGGGGAGAGGTCGGGGGAGGGGGTAGGGAGGAGGGGAAGCGGGGGAGGGGAAGGAGAGCGGGGAAGTGGGGGGAAGCGAAAGCGGGGAAGCGGGGAAGGAGAGCGGAAAGGGACAAGGGAGAGCGGGGAAGTGGGGATGGGGAAGGGGGAGAGGAGAAGCGAGGGCGGGGGGGGGGAAGGGGTTGGCGGGGAGGAAGGGGCAGGCGGGGGCGGGTGGGAAGTGGGGCGGGGGAAGGGAGGGAAGGGGAGGGGAGGGGAGGGGGAGTGCGAACTGACACTCGGCCCTGTTTATCGCCACGGCTCATGCCGCCGTCCCAGGCCCGTTGAAGTTCAAACACTGCGCTCCAAACAGTACTCGCTGGATGCGGGTAACTTGGCACATCGCGCTCGCGACGTGATAAGAAAGGCAGCTGATCATGGTCACTGTATACCTGGCGTCGTCGTTGCCGTCGGCCACCAGGTTGTTCCCGGCCCCATATGTATGCCACCGCTGCGCAAAGAACCATGGAATGACCGAACTCCGAGAGGCGGCTGAAAAAGAGGACGTTCTTCTCTATACATCTGGCCGGGATTCGTAGACACACGGTGCGCCACGGGATTAAGGAGAGAGTTCGGGAAAAGAGCGAGGGGAAGGTGGTTGCCATGAGGCGAAGGGAGAGGCAGAGGAGGAGGAGGAGAGGAGGAGGAGGAGGAGGAGGAGGAGGAGGAGGAGGAGGAGGCTGATTCGCACATCTCCAATCCTACGATACAGCTGGGAAAAAACTTGAAGGACACATACGGCCAAAACTCGGGAGAAGGAGGAGAATAACGAGGAAGAGGGGGAGAATAACGAGGACGGCGGAGAGCAGATGGTAGAGGCAGCGGAGGAGGAGCCGCCAGCGCCGTGGCGGGCCCGCGCCTGCGACCCCCTCGCGGGTATAGACCTGACCTTGTCTGGCATCACGGTGACGCCGTGCTCCGTGAGGACCTTCTTGTCCATCACGATGCTGACCGCCTCCCGTGGGCCCGAGCGTGGCTGGGACCGACCCGCGGAGGCCGGCAAGTGAGCAAGAGAGGGACCCAGACGTCCGCCCGCTCCAGAGGTCGCACCTCCCCGGGGCCTCTTCGATGCCTGTGCCCAGGAGGTCTGGACCACCTCCTTGAGCAGGGGCCGACCGTCCCGGCATTCCTATATGAAGGGGCCCTGGGACACACAAATAAATACACACAAATAAAACGATTCCCCATATTTTCCCATATTTTCTGGGTGTTTGTCTTCCCCCCACTTCCCATATTTTCCCATATCTTCCTGGGAGTCGGCGATTAATTGTGACTGTGTGTTTTTTCCCTCCTGACTATAGGCCTACCACGACATGTGCTTAGAACCCGAAAACGCTCTAAGAACAAAAACAGTGTTCTTAGAGCATGAGCCCGCTGTGTTAAAACAAGACAGGCTCAGGCAGAAACGTTCTAAAAACAGGTCGTGCAGACCACAAGAGGTTCTTAGAACAGTCTTTGGTAGGGCCGATAGGAAAAGCCGGGACGCTTCGCCACTGCTCGACCGCCCCAGGGTCAATACTTCGCCCTGGGTCGCTCCTCCACGGCCTCGCGAGGCGCGGCGAAGACCCCCGGAGGCCGACACAGACTGGCCGCTCCCGGGGAAACCAAAGAAGGCAAAGGAGGAGGAGGAGGAGGAGGAGGAGGAGGAGGAGGAGGAGGAGGAGGAGGAGGGGGAGGAGGAGGAGGAGGAGGGGGACGAGGAGGAGGAGGAGGAGGAGGAGGAGGAGGAGGAGGGGAGGAGGAGGGGGACGAGGACGAGGACGAGGACGAGGCGCAGTCTGACCAAGACTTCGAGGCGAGTCCGGCGGTGGCCACGAGCGTCTCCGAGGAGGCCGAACGAGAGGGGAAAGCGGGCGAAGCGTAGCGGCACCGTGGTGCCGGCCCTGAGATCCGACGCTGAAAAAAAATGCAGCATCGCAAGAAATCACGCCCGGAGCGCCAGGCCCCATATTTCTGCGTCATCTTTCGAGCTGGATCGATCTGTGAGGGTCCAGGGGCCGCCCCGAACGGAGCGACGACGCCCGTTGCCACAAAACATGTGCAGCGCCGAGCTCTCAGGAGGTGCCTCTCCCCTCGAGCTCCAGCTCTTCCCGAGCGTCGGCTCTCTGGGCAGGGCGCACCCCTCGCAACCTTCGACCGTGCGCGCGGGGGGGTGCCGAGAGCTCAGGAGGTGCCTTCTCCCTCCCCTCGAGCTCAGGAGGTGCCTTCTCCCTCCCCCGAGCTCCAGTTCCTCCCGAGCGTCGGCTCTCTGGGCAGGCGCACCCCTCGCGCAGCCTCCGAGCGTGCACGCGGCGGCCGCCGGCGGGGCCCCGCTGAGGGGAGGGCCGCGGCGTCGCGGGCGCCCGGCTGCGAAGGCCCCGGCGTTCCGTCGGGCCTGTCCCCCTACAGGGGGATTTCTCGACGAAAAGTAAAAAGATACCCCAAGCATAATCCAAAAATGCTCCCAAAATAGTCTGGGGACTAATTTTTTGTAGGTATGTTTGGACTATTTCTGGTGTATGTGTAGGGTATTTCTTATTGTTCGTCGAAGATCCCCCTGTAGGGGGACACGCCCGACATAACCCTGGCGTCTTCTCGCCCTGGGAGTATCGAGGCCTCCCAAAGGGGGTCCGAGCAAACGGGGTCGGAGGATCGCGCCGCATCGCCGATGCATTGGCGCTGTCTCGGCGCTGCCGGCGACGCATCCACGAAGTCGGCGTGGAAAAAATCGGGCCCCACGTCGAGATGCTTCTTCGATGCATCGGCGATGCGGCGGGATCCTCCGGCCCCATCTACTCGGACGCCATCTGGGAGGCCTAGGGAAGATCACGGCGGAGAATGTGTGCCAATAATGTGCTGGCTGCTGGCCCATCGCGTCCTGCAAAAATCGCGACGTAGGTTTTTGCGTCCCTGTTTTAAACCTCCGGGGGCCCTCACCAGGGCCCCGAGACACCGCCATGGGACAAAGAGAGGCATAAGAATGCTATGTTCTCCTTGGAGGCGCACGTCCGACCCGAACGTATAGTAGACTCATATTGTAGTAGATCGTTTCCCAAGCGGTGTGGCCAGAAAGCGCCCGCCACGAACCGCACGCTGTGAGAGTTCTCGGTGCGCGCGTCGCTCCTGCGGGTTGTGAGCCCCCGCGGGGTCTGCACCTTTGCGGCGCACGCGGGAGCCCTGGCAGTCCAGGCGAGGCACTCTGAAGGCCGCTTTGGGGCGAAACTTCGAGGCGGCCGGGAGGTGCGGGGCCGGGAAGACAGTCGAGCTGGGCACCAGCAAGAAGGTGCGCGACCGTGCGAGACCCCCTGGTGCTCACAGCCTGGGGGGGGCGACGACCCACACACAGAACTAGCACGCTGGGAGGGCCCCGGGACCGCCAAGCAGCTGTGCCCAGGATGGGCGGCCGGTCTGGGGGGGGGGGGGTCCAGGCCTCTGAGAGTCTGGGGGGGGGGGGGGGGGGCACGTCGTGGTGACAAGAAATCTCACGGCGGAGGATGTGCAACGGAGGCCAGTGCACAAGAAGCCTTCCACGAGAAACCCAGTCCCGAGACCCCTGGGCGCCCGTCGATGTTTGGTGTGGGAGCGTCGCGCTGTCCGTCGCGGAACCATCGAAAGCGAAGAAACCCAGGGCACCCTGGAGGCAAGCAGGGTGTTTCTCGGCACGGGCCCCCGCTGCATGGGGAGGCACGCGCAGGATGCCTGTCACAGCAAAGTCGACGCCCGACGGCGGGCACTGGATTCTGGGCTGGTGTGGTGCAGGGGCCCAGGGAGGCACAAACAAATAGACACACGCACTCCAGGATTCCCCCCATGTGTGTCAGACGTTCTGCATGTTCGTCTGCCCCTCCGTGTCCCATCTGTTCCAATCCTTTCCTGGACACCGACGTAGACTCCTGTCCGCTTCATCCTTACACTCCCCTACGGTTACACGATGCTAATACTAGTCACCTCTCTCCCCCGAATATGTCCAGTGAGTGTCCTGAGAATAACCACCCCCTCCGCGTATTGTGTTTTACAAACATGTCGTGCGCGAGCGAGCTTGTCCTACGTGTTTTCTAAATTCGATCGGCTGCGCTCCTACCAAACTGGCGCTCCCGCTGAATCGTCGGTACTAGTTCCGCGTTCTCGATCCTTCCAAAAATGGCGCCCCCGCTGCAGCATAGGCATTGGCCTCGTATGCGCGTTCGCGCTCCTTCTAAATGGTGGTCCCTCTGCCTTGCTGACCTCAACCTGCGCTTGCTTGACCCTGCCGAGTAGTGGTCCCGCTGTGCTGTTCCGCTACAGCCTTGGCCTCGAATCTGCAATCACCGACGCCACCGCTGCCGCCACCGCCGCCGTCTTCGATGTCGCCCTCGTCATCGCCTTCGTCCTCATCGCCGTTGTGTTCCTTTTGATCCTCCTCCTCATCCTCCTCCTCTTCCTCCTCCTCCTCCTGCTCCCTGCCTCCTCCATGTCCTCCTCATTTCTCTCATCAGTGGTTTCCATCCTGCCCCTCTTTCCTCGTTCATCCCCCTCGTCGATGTCCTCGTCGTCGTCCTCCTCCTCCTCCGTCCCATCGTCTTGAAGGAGGTCCTAAGCGAGAGCGCGATTCCTGTATAAAATGCAGGGAAGTCTCAGGCGGGAGCGGGGGTCCTGGCTAAATCGTGAAGAAGTCTCAGGCGGGAGCCGTTGTTGTTGTAACCCGGGGGCCAGGGGCGCAGTTTGAGCATCAAGGCTTTCCCCGTCAAAAAAAGGGTGCGAGCGTCAAGGGGCACACTTTGATTGAGAAAATACAGTATGCACTGGTGAGGGGGATCAACAATACCTATTCTTCAAACATGAGAATTCAACAACAGCGATAGAGTCAACAAAAAACATAACAGCCGCACCACCAACAACAAACAACAACACCAACAACAGCAACGCCGACATCAACAACGACAACAACCACAACAGCAACAACCGTACCAACACCAACATCAACACAAGCAACCACAACATCAGCAACAGCCACAACAACAGCAACGACAACACCAACAGCATCAACAACAACAGCAACACTAACAACAACTGCAACAACAACAGCAGCAGCAGCAACAGCAGCAACAGCAACAACACAACGACCATCACCACCAACACCACCGTCATCATGATCAGCATCATCATGATCATCAGCAGCAGCACCACCACCATCAGCATCATCAATATGATATGTACGATCGGCATCACCAGCAGCAGCATCAGCATGACCATCATAACTACCATCATCAGCAGCATCATGCCTCATCCCTTATCATTATCCCCCTCCGCATCCTCCCCCATCCTCACTCTCCTCCCTTCTTCCTCCCTCCTCCTCTCCTTCCCCTCCTCCACCTGATCCTCCTCCTCCTCCTCCTCCTCCTCCTCCTCCTCATCATCATCATCAGCAGCAGCAGCAGCATCACCATCATGAGCATCATCATCAGCAACATCATCAACATCATCACCATCACCAGCATCCGTATCATCATTACGATTAGCATTAGCATCCTCATCATTGTCTGTAAGCTCGCCATCACCTGTAGCAGCATCAGCATCAGCATAAGCATCATCATCATCATCATCATCATCATCATCATCATCATCCTCATCCGCATCCTCCTCCTCCTCCTCATCATCATCATCAGCAGCAGCATCATCATCATAATCATAATCAGCATCAGTATCAGTAGCAACTGCATCCCTCATCGTCCCTCATCCCTTATCCTTCTCCCACTCCGCATCTTGCTCCTCCTCCTCCTCACTCTCCTCCCTCATCCCTATTATCTCCTTATCTCTCTCCTCCTCCTCCTCCTCCTCCTCCTCCTCCTCCTCCTCCTCCTCCTCCTCCTCCTCCTCCTCCTCCTCCTCCTCCTCCTCCTCCTCCTCCCTCCGTGGCCATCATTCGACAAGCGGCCCCGCAGCAAAGGGCCATGTGGCGCAGGCCAGCCTCGGCGCACCCGTTGTGGATGACGACCTGCCTGTGGCTGGTGTGCCCGAGGGGCAAGTGCCCGAAGTCGCAGATGTAGTGCGCCGCCGTGACCGCAGGGGCCTCCTCGCTCGATGCGCGCGGGGGCGGGCCGGGAGGAGGCCCCGGCGCCGCCGCGCTCCGGATCCCAAGGGATGAGGGGGCGTTGAGGGCGGAGAGGGAGGCGGGGAAGGAGGAGGCGGGGGGGGGGGAGGGGGAGGAGAGGAGGAGGAGGAGGAGGGGGAGGAGGAGGAGGAGGAGGAGGAGGAGGAGGAGGAGGAGGAGGAGGAGGAGGGGAGGGGGAGGAGGAGAAGGAGGAGGAGGAGGAGGAGGAGGAGGAGGAGAAGGAAGAGGAGGAGGAGGAGGAGGAGGACGACGACGACGACGGGGGAGTAGGAACAGGCCTGCGGTCAACAGAGCAACACTCTGATGCGTTGCCAACCGCAGCGAACCCTCCTGCCCAGCCGCAGACACCCCTGCGAGCCCTCAGAGCTGAGCCGACCGGGCCGCAGACACCCCCCTGCGAGCCCTCAGAGCCCAGAGAGAGGCGCCTCCCCAAGGCCACCGACGCCCCAACCCCGCCCCCCCCCCCCCCCACACCCCCCCCCCCCAGCGGGCCGCCGCCGGCCCTCGCCGCCCGCCGCCGCCACCCGCCGCTCGCCGCCACCGCCGCTAGTCGGCCATCGGCCGTTGGCCTTCGGCCGTGCGTCGAGCGGCCTCGAAGAAGAACAACAAGACAGACAGAAACGCAAGCCTAAATTTTCGGGGGGCCGCGCGGATTTCTCGGATCGGCGTTTGTGCCCCCCCTCCCCTGGCGCTCGGAGCGCGCCCGGGGCCCAGCCCCGATCCGAGAAATCCGCGCGGGCCCCGGAAAGAGAATGTTGATGCCTCGATATCAGGGATGTGTTCACAACGTGGCTCTACAGAGGTGTGGACCCCTTTCTGTGGACTCGTGTCTCGGCCTGGGCCATTGTTTGTCAGGCGAAGGTCCCCGCAGGCTGAATTCCACCAGCCCTCTGGTCGTGGGTGGTTTGACGAGTTGTGTCTCTCCAAAATCCCTCCGTCCCCTGCTAGGGGGAGGGGTTATCATTGTTCCCTACTCGTATACACCCCCTCCCCCAGGCGACCGGCAGCCAAACAGGAACGATGCCGACTCGATGGTCACCCCCCCAACCATCCGTGTCAAAAAACGATACAAACACACACACACACACACACATACTCTGATCCAAGCTCGGAGCATGCGCAACCAGCCCGATGCGGCTCCCATCGCACCAGCCCTGTCAAAAACAATACAGAGTACACTTTGCGGCAAAGTCTTGAGTCATGTTCGTGAGGCCCGCGAGCTCAGCAGATTGCCTGCTGTGCGCAGGACCACCATCCCCGTCAAGAGACAATACATAATGACGACAAATGCACCTCGCGGCTAAATCTGGATCATGCGCCGCCACCCCGAGATCACTGCCAAGTGGTTTTTGTCAGGGACGGCGGGGGAATGGGCATGTGGCCTGCTGGGCGCAGGCCCGCCAGACACAATGATGGGCATTGGATTTCGACAAGGATGGTGGGGGCCGACATGTTTCCCGATGTGTGCTGTCACGTGCGCAGGCACACCTGACACACTCTGCACGTGCCCCGAACGTGGCGCACCTGGCCCGCCTGAAGTATGCGGCACACCTGGCGCACGTGGAGCACGTGGCGCATCTGGCGCACCAGGCGTGCCTGGCACGCTCGGGCCCCAGGGGTGCCTGGCGCGCGTGGCGAGCCTGGCACGCGTAGCGCACCTCGTCCCAGCGTCGCGCACATGGGGTCTGTTTTGGTTCCCAGTAGCTGCACATCCAAAGACGACCGCTGAACAAGCTGAGGCTCGGGTGTTACAGACGGGTGGGAGAGAGCTAGACGGCTCGCTCTCTAGAAGGGTGTCTGACCCCCCCCTCCCCCCTCCCCTGGGCCTGGGAGGGGGGTCGCGAGGCGTTAGAGCCCCCAAGATCGCCCGAGATGGCTCCAGAAGGGCCTCAGAGACCCCAAGATGGCCTCCAAGATGGCTCAAGATAGCTCAAAATGGCTCAAGACAGCCTCCGACGCACATACAAGAGGCCTCAAGACGGCCCAAAGACGGTTTCAAGTGCCCTCCGAGCCCTCCAAGGACACCCCCACGAGGCAAAAATGGCTCCCAACCCTAAGGAACATTTATGATGATTGCCTTCTCGCCTTTGCGCTTCCGATGGGCATCGGAGGTCTCATGATGGCCCAAAGATGGCCCCAAGAGAGCGCCCCAACACGGCCCCAAGACGCCATGTTTGAGCCTCCGACGGGGGGGGGCTGAATTTACGACCAGGTCCTTTTTAGAACACTGAGCCCAGAATTGCCTCAAGAGGGCCCCTGGACAACCCAAAAGAGCCAAAAGGGCCCCAAGAGTGCCCCAAGTATCTCCGCGAGGACCGCGAGAGAGGCCCAAGATGGCTCCAAGAGGCCTCCGAGAAAGCGCTTCCAAGGCGGTTGGTACACTGCATGTTCCTACACTTCCCTGACCAAGGCCACTCGCCTGGCGATCTGTTTCTGAATGGGCTGGTGGCAGTACACGAAGCGTTAGCTCGGGCATGTCCCCCTGCAGGCGGACGTTGGATGAAAATTCAAAAATATTCAAAAAATGCTCCAAAAAATATGCAAAATTTGTCCAAACATCGTCCCCAGACTAGTTCTTGACTATTCTTGAACATTCTCCCTGTAGAGGAACAGGCCCGACTTCAACGAGGCGTCAAGAAGTTTGTTCACGACGCGAGGTGGCATGGCCTCTGGGCCACGACTCGGGTCCACGGCGGCCGCTCGAGACGACCTGCACACCCCCAGAACGGGCCCTCGGGGAGGCACAGCGGCCGGAGAGCAGCCCGAGGCTGGAAAGTCTCCGGGAGCGTTCGAAGAGCGGCCGAAGCCCTCGAACCTCGAACCTGACTGCCTACAAGACCACCCCAACCCAACCCGAAGACCCGAAGTTAACCCGAATGTCGGGTTGGGCGGGGGTGGTACGGGCTCCATGTGTGTTTTCCATGTTCCCGGGCCCCGACCCGCCCCCACTGGAGATGAGGGGCAAATTGAAGCCTTCGGGTTGGGTTGGGGTGGTTTGGTGGGTGGTGAGAGCCTGCCGGGACCCCCGACGAAGTGACTGTCCCACCCTGCGACTCCCGAAGCCTCCACCCGCTCCCTGGGACAGGCTCTGCATCCCGAGCCGCTCCTCGACGGCACCGGGGCCCGGCGAGGGCCCACACGGGCCCAGGCTTGGCAAAAACCCTCCGGATCTCCGACGACCTCGAACTTCGAACCTGGTGAGCGTTTTTGTCCCAACCCTCCTGGGCTGGGGTTCTCGTTTTGAATAGGGCAGTGTGGTCTCCACCTCCTCCTCCTCTCCTCCCCTCTCCTCCCCTCCTCCCTCTCTCCTGTTTCCTGTGTTCCCCTCTCCTCTTCTCTCGTGCCGTCGGGCTGCGATCTGCGCGACTGTCGCCACTGTCGTGGGCTCCCGGGAGGCCCACCGGAGGTACGTCCCACGCGGACCACC
>CAUYUJ010005496.1:40000-60881 GCA_963575745.1 Prorocentrum cordatum | reverse complement strand
ACGTCTGGTACTAGTATGTCTTTGTGCGTCCCATCGGAACACTCCCGGAAACGCTTGGGAACTCGCGGAGTCCTCCGTACACCTTTCGAGGAGTTTCCGAAAGCATCCGAACATCTCCGGAGGCTTCGGGAGGCCTCGGTCCCCTGCAAACCCTCGAGCAATCATCCAGGAACGTCGGAAGCGTGCGCTAACCGACGGAAGCCAGTGGGAACTTCAAGACACCCCCGGTAGCTCCCGAAAGTCGCCGAGAACCTTGAAGGGAACCCCATCGAGGCCCGCCGCTCGCGCGCGAGAGTGCCTGCGGGCAGGAGCCGTGGAGAGGCCCAGGTCCAGCGTTGCTGGAGGCCCAGTCCTGGCATGGCCGCGCGCCGAAGGCCACTTCGCAGCGCGGGCTGCAGCGGCGAGGGCGGCGACGAAGGCGGCTCCGGCAAAACACCCTGACGGCAGGATGCCGTTCGCTCCCTTGTGAGGCTGCCGGCAGTCGAAGGAAAACAGTGCCATAAACATAGACTTTTGGCGCTCCGCGCTGGGGCTCCCGGGCGGCGCCTCCAGCGCCTCCTGGCGCGCTTCGCGCGCCAGGGAGAGGGGGTCCAGCGCAGATCCGAGAAGTCCGCGCGGAGCGCCAAACGTTTCTGTACATGGCGCTTGTCCTTCTTCCAGCGAGGCTCCTCGGAGGCTCTTGGGAGGCCCCTGGAGAGGCTCCTGCTGCGCTCCTGGCAGCCTCTCGCCGGCTCTGCCGAGAGCGGTCCGGGCGCGGCCCCGCGAAAAAACCGCCGCCGCCGGCCGCGCACAGAGCCGCCCGCGGCCCAAGGCAGCCGCCGCGGCCCCCCCCCCCCCGTCCCCGCCGTCAGAGCCCACGCCTCGGGGAAGAGGCGCAGCTCCGCCCTCGCTGGGCAGACGCCGCCGTCGTCGTCGTCGTCGTCGTCGTCGTCGTCGTCGTCGTCGTCGTCGTCGTCGTCGTCGTCGTCGAGGGGGCAAGGGAGAGGTGGAGGGAGGGTTGTGGAAGTGGGGGGAGTAGGAAGGAAACCGGTGAGGGGGAGGGTCTAGGGAGACTTCCACTAGGTGTTGGAAACTCTTGGAGGCCCCTGGACTTTTCTGACTTCCGATTTCGTGATTTTTGTTACGACCCGCCTCCCCCCGGAGCTTTCGACCTCCCCCGTCTCAGATAGCCTTGGACAGCCGCGCGGGGCCCAAAACGGGCCTCCCGAGGACAGAGGCAGTGAAGCACTTGTAGCTTGTTTTTCTGGTCGCCCCCTCCCTGCGGCCGCCCGCTCCGTCACTCCTCCTCCTCCTCCTCCTCCTCCTCCTCCTCCTCCTCCTCCTCCTCCTCCTCCTCCTCCTCTTGCATGCTGGCCAATTCGCTACGACGGGGCCCCCGTTTAGTCAGCTTCTTCCGCCGGCGCAGGCGACCCCTGCTTAGCCGCCGACGCAACAAGTTCTTCGGGTCGCCAGGATGTTTCTTGACTCGCTTCGCTGCCTCTGAAGGGCCGCCCGCTGCCAGGCTTTGGGCTTCAGGAGAGGGGCGGCCCCTCCTGCTGGCGAGAGGCCCTCGCCGGCGCACGTGCCGCGCTGCGGTGCTCTCGCAGCTTCGGGCCACGAGAGCTGGCGCTGTCACGATCGCAACGGCCGCCGCGGCGGGGACGATTCGGCCCGAGGATTGAGGTTCAGCGCTGGCCCAATTGTTACCGACGCCTCGACCTCGGCATCGCGCCGACGGATCGGGTACGTATCGCGAAGGCCTTGCGGCCGGTCCCGCCGACGCTGAAGGAGGACGACGACGGCGGCGGCGGCTGCGGCGACGACGACGACGCTGACGCGCTCTGGAGGCCTTCTTGAGGCTCTCTTGGCAGCCTCCTGGGCTTTGTTGCGGGGCCTCTTGGGGGACTTCTTGGGGAGCTCCGCGGTTTCTTGGAGCCGCCTCGGAGCGGATCTGAGGCCTCTTGGAGGCATGTCGGAAAATCTGCGAGTCAACCGCGACGTTGTTGGATTTCTGTCTGGCTGGATTGCTTTCGGAGGAGGGCCCAGGCAAAGGGGGGCAGTGGCGACGACGACGACGACGACGATGACGACGGCTGCGGCGGCGGCGGCGACGACGACGACGACTCGAACGGAAAAGGGGGGTGGCGATGGTGACGGCGACTCTAAAGGAAAAACATTTCACACACGCCGACAGGGTCGGCGGATTTTTTGAGAATAGTGTTGGCCAGCGTGGACCTCAACCAGTGTATTTTTAGCAATTCATTCCCGGATAGCTCTCTGAGAGCTAAGAGGGCTTTATATTCGAAGCCAGCACCGCAGGGTTGCCCCTGAGCTCGTTCCGGCTTCCATGAAAAAACACCTCGGCGCGAGTTGCCTGAGCCCGCAGCGTGTTCCGGCAGGCTTTTCTAAGCATATCCCATGCGTCTGCACAGAATCTCTTCAGCAATTCTTCCAGAAGCTCCTTCCAGGAGCTTCCAGAACTTTCTCCAGAGGCTTTCGGAGGATCTTTTTGGTGCTCGGCTATCCGGGTTTTGGACTTCACAAGTGCTGTGCAAGCCATGTGGAGCCATGTGTGTAGTGCAATTTCTGGGCTGCACTATCAGTTGTGCAACACATGTGGTACAATATGCGTGGTGCAGTTGAGTTTGTTCGCGGTGAGTTGTCAACTCCATCGCTCGCGCAATCATCGTACCCACCCACCCGCACCCCTGTCTGCAAAACCCATGAGGCGGCAATTGTGACGCCTGCCTGCCGCTGGCTGGCGCATCGCTGCGGCCGCGCCAGCCCGCGCCTAGGGGAACAAAAAGTGGCCTAAACATACAAACTCGGAGGTCCGCGCGGATTTCTCGGATTTCTCGGATCGGATCAGTGCGAGTCGCAGATTCGGGCGGGCGCGGTATCATGGTGACGTCGACGACTGCACACACGATGCTGATTGCAACGATGACGATCACGACGACGACGGGACGGCAAATGACGGCGCCGATGCTGATGACGTCGATGACGATGATTGTGTCCACGCGTCGGTGATGAAGGTTTCGGAATGATTTCGGCAAGTCGCCCGCGGCCGACGGGCGCGAGGGGCCCGCATGCCATTATTTGACAGGAGTCGTATCCCCCCCGGCGCGCGCGCGAGGGCATTCGACTAATTTCGACATGCGCGCGCGAGCGACCCTCTTGGAACCATGTTCTGGCCTCGGAAGGCCATCGCGAGCAAAAAAGCGAGAAAGCGCTACATTCATTGTTTATCCGTAGTTGTTTGAAGAATTCTGGCCTCTTGGCGGCCTTCTGGGGAGGTTCCGTGGCCACTTGGAACTGTCTTGGAGCGGTCTTGGGGTCTCTAGGAGCATCTTGGAAGCCATCTGGAGCCGTTTTAGGCTATTTTGAGCTATCTTGGAGTCTTCTTGGGCTCTCTGAGAGCCTCTTGGAGCTAACTTGGGCCATCTTGGATGCTCCAACGCCTTGCGAGACCCTTCCTCCAGGTCCGGGGGACGGGGTAAAGGGAGGGGTAAACCTTTGCCCGAAGGGGAAATAGGGGGGTTGGAAGAGAAAACCCTCTAGACCACCGACGCCCTCGCCCGAGACTTTTTCGCAATTTGCTCAAGGTGGTGAAGGCCGGACTGAGACGACAACGGCTCCCGTTCGATCATTCTTTGTACTTTCCTCGCGTGCGCCTTGGCCACCTGCATTGTCACGCTCAGGAAGGGCGTTTTCGCCCGATACCTCCTCGTAAGGCATTCGTGTGGGCACAAGCCCAGCTACGACGGCAGTGGTTCCCGCTCGGTACGTCCTCACAGTTATCTCTGAGACGCCCTGGAGGCCCCACAAACTCAGGAACGGTCTCTGGAGACTTCCTCGCAATTCGCTCGAGCTGGCGAGTTGCCCGCAGGCGCGACAGCTCGCATGATGATCATGGTATCGCGGTGCGCACACAGCTTGCACTGCTGAGTGCTCCCAGGAGCTGTTGTGGAATGGAGCTCCCCAAGGAGGATTTTTTGTTCGTAGACTTAGCGGGCGGGTATAAGGGAGAGGGAGAAACCAATGAGGGCCAAAGCAGCTTGTCAGATCACGTGTTTGCAAGAATGCCGTCGTCGTTGTTGTTGTCGTCGCCGGTGTTTTCGTCGTCGTCGTCGTCGCCGTCGTAGTCTTCATCGCCGTCATCGTGTTGAAGAAATGACACCGTTCCTGGAGTGACAGCGCCCTGCAGTCTTCGTCGCCGCCATCGCCGCCGCTGCTCTCGTCATGGCCGCTGCCATCGCCGCCTCCGTCGTCATCGCTGTCATTATCGTTGTTATCGCCGTCGTTGCCGTCGTCGCCGTCGTGGTCGCCGTCGTCGTCGTCGCCGCCGTCGTCGTCGTCGCCGCCGCCGCCGCCGTCGCTTGTCGTCGCCGCCGCCGCCGCCGCCTTCGTCGCCTTCGTCGCCGCCGCCGCCGCCGCCGCCGCCGCCGCCGCCGCCGTCGTCGTCGTCGTCGTCGTCGTCGTCGTCGTCGTCGTCGTCGTCGTCGTCGTCGTCGTCGTCGTCGTCGTCGCCGTCGTCGTCGTCGTCGTGGTCGTCGCCGTCGCCGTCGTCGTCGTCCTCTGCCCGCCCAGGGGGGCGCGGGCGCGCCCCCAACGGGCGCCGCCGCCGCCGCGGCGGCCCGGGGCTGCAGCCCGCCGCGGGAGGAGGCGCCCCTGTCGGCAGGGGCGGCGGCGCCTCTGCCCGCCCGCCGCCCCCGAGGGGCCTCCGCTCCTGCCCGGGTGTTCCTGCGGGATTCATCCCTACCTTTCTCGTCCTTCTCATCCTCCCTTCCCTTTCTCGCCCCCCTCCTCCTACCTCATCCTCTCCGCCCCTCCTCCTCCTCCTCCTCCTCTTTCTCTCATCCTCCTCCTCATCCCCCGCCTCCTCCTCCTCGCCCTCCTACTCCTTTTCTCCTCCTCCTCCTCTCTCTCCTCTCCTCCTCCGCCTCCTCCTCTCCTCTCCTCCTCCCCTCCTCCTCCTCTCCTCCTCCTCCTCCCCATCTCCTCCGCCCTCCTCCTCCTCCCCATCCTCCTCCTCCTCCTCCTTCTCCTCCTCCTCCTCCTCGCTCCCGCCCCCTCCTTCTCCGCCGCGAGGGGGCGGGGCGGGCCTCTCGTCCTGCCGCTCGGGGCGCGCCGTCGCCCGTCGCCGTGCCCGCTGGCCCGAGCTGGCCTCCCCCGCTCGGCACGCGTGCCCTGCGGGGAGGCGCAGCGGCCTGCGCCCCCCTCCTCGCGTCTCCTTCGCCGCCCCGCTCCCCCGTGGCGTCCCCGCTCCCGTCCCCACGTCCATCGCCGTTTCCACTCCCGTCCTCGTGCCTGCCCCCGTGCTGGTCCCTGTCCTGTCCCCGTTCCCGTCCCTCTCCTTGCCACCCTCTCCGTTCATCTCTACCCTCATCCCATCCCCGTCCAATGCCTGTCCCCATCCCTGTCCCCATCCCTGTCCCCGTCCCCGTCCCTCCCGTCCCACCTCCTTCCCTGCTCCCCCGTCCTTTTGCATCTCAGGGCCCCCGGAGGGGGGCGGGGAGAAAGGCAGGAGAGGTAGTGGGACATAGGGAGGCGGGCCCAGAGGGGTGGACAGGATGGGGGGGGGGACGAGAAAAGCCCAGAAGGGGTGATGAAGGAGAACGGGGGAGACCCTACGGAGGAGGACGTGGGTAGAGTGGAGGGGGGGAGCCTAAGAGGGGTGCACTGGAGGGACATGGAAGGTTGGGGAGGAGGAGAAGGAGGAGGAGGAGGAAGAGGAGGAGGAGGAGGAGGAGGAGGAGGAGGAGGAGGAGGTGGTGGAGGTGGATCATGAGGAGGAGGAGGAGGAGGAGGAGGAGGAGGAGGAGGAGGAGGATCAGGAGGAGGAGGAGGAGGAGGAGGCAGGAGGAGGTGGAGGAGGAGGAGGATGGAGGAGGAGGAGGGAGGAGGAGGGAGGAGGAGTAGGAGACACTTCGAAAACGATTTTCGGTCGTACGGAAAATGGTCAGAGGCGAAGGAGATGGTGGACGGAGGGGGAGAGGGATGGGGGATGGAGGAAGGCGCAGGGGAAAGGAGGAGAATGAGGGGGTTGAGGAAGTGGGAGAATGATTCGGAGGAGGAGGAGGAGGAGGAGGAGGAGGAGGAGGAGGAGGAGGAGGAGGAGGAGGAGGAGGAGGACTACGACTAGGACTAGGACTAGGACTAGGACTAGGACTACGTAGGACTAGGACTAGGACTAGGACTAGGACTAGGACTAGGACTAGGACTAGGACTAGGACTAGGACTAGGAGGGAGGAGGGAGGAGGAGGAGGAGGAAGAGACGGAGGAGGAGGAGGGAGTGACGAGGAGGGAGTCAGGAAGAGGAGGAGGAGGAGGACCAGTGCAAACCCAAGACTCATCGACGATAATGCACATGGATTTCCATCCAAGTTCCCTCTTCATGGGCTCCTACACGGATTTATTATCACTAAGGGAATTGCCCCGTTGGAAGACAATTGTTTGAAACTTCGCAATCGTGCCAAAACGCCATTCCGGGGACTTCAACTCCGCGAGCCAACGTGACGGTTGCGCCCTGACATTCTGACATCGTGCCGAAACGCCAGTTCTGGGACGTTCGCCATGACAATGTTTGAAATTGCTGCAAACTCTTGAGACGAATGTGCGCGGCGCTAAGGCGAGGGCCACATGTTGAAAAGGAACCGCCCTCCATCCGTGAAGCTCTTGCAAACCTTAAGCGGCGAATGTGCGCGGTGCTCAGGCGAGAGCCACATTTTGAAAGCGGGCCGCCATCCATCCATGAATCTGTTGCAGACTCTTAAGACGAGTGTGCGCGGCGCTCAGGCGAGAACCATATTTTGGAAAGGAGCCGCCCTTCACCCGTTAAGCTTCTGGAGACTTGTACGACGAATGTGCGCAGCGCTACGGCGAAAGCCAACTGTTCACAAGGAGCAGCCCACCATCCGTGAAAGGTTTGGAAATGTCAGGCTCCAGAACCATAAGTTGTAAGGACCTCTTCCTAGGCGCAATGCCCGGCCCGCCCTTTCAACCGGCCTGGGGGTGCGACAGGGAGGAGTTCTCTACAAGGAAAAGGAATTGAAATGGAGGAGGAGGAGGAGGAGGAGGAGGAGGAGGAGGAGGAGGAGGAGGAGGAGGAGTAGCAGTTTTTCCAGCGAGGCGAACCAACGACCCTCTGTACGAAGAAAGCTTCGCAAAGGCAAGATGCGTCTGTCACGGGATACCTCTTGAAGGTGGTGAACTTCTCAAATGGTATGTGAACATTGTATGCCTGATGTGATCAAAGCTTGGCTCACATCGAAAAGGTTGCTTGAGGATGCTCGTCGAGGTGCAGTTTAAGATCAATAGCTCGCAGAGCGAGAATCAGAGAAGTGGATGTGATGTAGGCTTGTACGATCTCGTTTGCGGGGTTCGCGGCTTATCATTGTGCGGGCAGTAAGCCAGGGCCCGCGCCCCAAAGCATACGTTTCGTCAATCTTCCACTGCGGAGGGGGAGGAGGGTATGGAGGAGGAGCAGGAGGAAGGGGAGGAGGAGGACGAGGAGCCCAAGACGCATCAACGATGTTGCAGCAAACCCTCCCTCCAAGTTCCCTCTATGTTTTCATTGCGGGAAGTGGCCCGTCAGAGGACAACCGTCTGAGAGTCGTCGACCGTGCCAAAACCCCTTTATTGGGACTTCCACGCCGCGGATCCACGTGACTGATGCGTCCTGGCAATCTTACACCATGGTCGAACACCGCTCATGTCATCATCAACGAATCATCGTGATTTCTGCGTGCTGATTCTAAGTCGTTCCAGATAGCACTTCCTGTGATTTCGGCCATGCGAATCCTTGGAACGGATGCAAGCGTTTAAAAACGAATTTTCACGGAGCCGCATTTTGCAAACGACCCACACTCCGTTTCTGAAATTGCTGCGAATTTCAAGGCGGCGTTATGGCGAGAGCCACGTTTTGGATTGGACGCGCCCTCCATCAGTGCTACCGTTGCAGATTCCAAGCTTCAGGGTCACAAGTGGCGAGGCAGTCTCAGGCGAAACGCCTGACCTGCCCTGCCGACACGTCTGGGAGCGCGACAGAGAGGAATCATGCATAAGGAACAGCGAAGGAGGAGGGGACAGGAGGAGGCGGAGGAGGAGGAGGCGGAGGAGGAGGTGGAGGTGGAGGGGGAGAAGGAAGAGGAGGAGAGAGGAGGAGGAGGCGGAGGAGGAGGAAGGGCGGAGGTGGAGGAGGATGGGGAGGAGGAAGGAGGTGTGAGGTGAGGAGGAAGGAGGAGGAGGAGGAGGAGGGGAGGAGGAGTAAGGAGGTGGAGGAGGAGGAGGAGGAGGAGGGAGGAGGAGGAGGCGGAGGAAGGAGGAAGGAGGAGGTAGGTGGAGGAGGAGGAGGAGGAGGAGGAGGAGAGGAGGAGGTGGAAGGAGGAGGAGGAGGTGGAGGAGGAGGAGGTGGAGGAGAGAGGAGGAGGAGGAGGAGGAGGAGGAGGAGGAGGAGGAGGAGTGAGGATGAGGAGGAGTGAGGAGGATGAGTGAGTAAGGAGGGCGCAGGCGGCGGCGGTGGAGGCGCTCCAGGATGAGGAGCAGGAGGTGGGCGGTGGCCCGGGGGCCAAGGCGCGGACAGCGCCGCCTGCCGATGGTCTCGTTCGCTCAGCCGCTCTTCTGGCAGATCCGGTACCTCGTGTCGAACCTGTCCAAGAAGAACTGCAAGTCCAGCGTCCTGCGCCCAGGGAGGGCTCCAGCGGCTCTCGGTGGTCGGGTCGGACGAAGGGGAGAGTCCGTACAGAGGGGGGGGGGGGGCAGCGCAGCAGCTCACGCAGCTGGTCAGCCCAGCGCCTCTCGGCGCAAGAGGCGCCGAGGTGTCGGGAAGGGCGCCCCGCAGAGGGGGCCGCGGCCGGCCGCACGCTGCAGATTTCGTGCCCCCGCCCTTTCGGGCGTCTGCCGTGGGCCTCGGCGGTGGTCGGCGGGCCCCTGGTTGGATCTGAAGGGGCCTCGTGGAGTCTCGGGCGTCCGTGAAGGTTTCTGGCCGTAGCTGCCTCGATGCGCCTGTTTTGGAACGCAACACGTGCCGTGCTTAAAGCGTCCGTGTGAATGCGTTGCGTGTTGGCTCAGCGTATTGGCGAACGTATCGCGTCATACTTACATGTTTCCGTCTACGTGTTGAGCTCCGTATCGCTAAGCTACGTGTCGCGTGTTGCGTATCGGGGCAGCTCAGTTTCTGGCAGATGTTTGGGAGTTCGTGGAGGTCCGTGGGTCGATGTGTGGCGAGGAGGAGGAGGAGGAGGAGGAGGAGGAGGAGGAGGAGGAGGAGGAGGAGTGAGGAGGGAGGAAGGAGGAGGAGGAGGAGGAGGCAGGAGGTGGAGGAGAGGAGGAGGAGGAGGAGGAAGGAGGAGGAGGAGGAGGGAGGAGGAGGAGGAGGAGGAGGAGGAGGAGGAGGAGGAGGAAGGAGGAGGAGGAGGAGGAGGAGGAGGAGGAGGAGGAGGAAGGAGGAGGAGGAGGCGGAGGGGAGGGGAGGTGGGAGGAGGAGGAGGAGGAGGCGGAGCGAGGGAGGTGGAGGAGGAGGAGGAGGAGGAGGAGGAGGAGGAAGGAGGAGGAGGGAGGGAGGAGGAGGAGGAGGAAGGAGGAGGGGGAGGGGGAGGGGAGGGGGAGGGGGGTGGGGGAGGGGGAGGGAGGGGAGGGGGCGGGGGAGGAGGAGGAGGAGGAGGAGGATGGAGGAGGAGGAGGAGGAGGAGGAGGAGGAGGAGGAGGTGGAGGAGGGAGGAGGTGGAGGAGGAGGAGGAGGGAGGGGGAGGAGGAGGGGAGGAGGAGGAGGTGGAGGAGGAAGGAGGAGGAGGAGGAGGAGGATCAGGAGTGAGGAGGAGGAGGAGGAGGAGGAGGAGGTGTGTGGAGGAGGAGGAGGAGGAGGAGGAGGAGGAGGAGGAGGAGGAGGAGGTAGGAGGCGGAGGAGGAGGAGGAGAGGAGGAGGAGGAGGAGGAGGAGGAGGAGGAGGAGGAGGAGGAGGAGGCACGCTGCATAGATGCCTGGGGAGTTCGTGGAGAGGTTCGCGGGGCGGGGTGCGGCGTGGAGTGGCCCCCGGCCGGGGGGTGCGCCCAGTTCTCGCGGCCTCCCGGGGGCCTCGGGGCTCGTGGGGCGTGCTCTGGCCGCCACTCGCGCCTGCTGGGGAAGCCGGGGGGGATCAACCATACACCTTGGGCGATGCTGAAGAAAACTTAAGTTTTCGGCCAGAGTCTTGATTATTCTTAACGTTTCAATGTAAATCTTAAGATTTGTATAGAACTGTTGGTTTTTTTTTATTCCAGTTCTGAGACTATGAATTTCTTAACCCATGATTTCTTAAGCATTTCGCAGGGTGTAGTTACTATTCAGAGATGAGATCTCAGCTGCAGCAACAGCAGCAGCAGCAACAACAACAGCAACAGCCACAGCAGCAGCAGCAACAACAGCAACAGCCGCAGCACCAGCAACAACACCACCACCAGCAACAGCAGCAGCACCAACAGCAACACCAACAGCACCACCAAAAACAACACCATCAACAGTTTCAGCAATACCAGCAAAACCAACAACAACAATACCAACATAAGCAACAACAGCAGCAACACCCGATTGGAGCTCTGCGTCCCTCCTGGGCCAGCGCGGGGTTCATCCCTGAGCTGGCGCCCGGCGGACCCAAACGGTCGGACCGAGCTATAAGGTCGAGGCCCGCTCGGGGAGGGTTCCCTGATGTTCTCCGTGTTCGTGGGGTGCTCTTGTGCATCCTCGGGGAGAGCACCCTCGAAGGTGATTCGGTTTGGCTGGCGGAGGGTCTCATGCTCTGGGAGGCTGTTCTTCCGTCCTGGGGCAGGCAGCACAAGGTGGGGGCGTTGGTGAAGGAATGTGCCCAGGAGGCTCCAGACCCTGGAGCATTCCTTACCCCCTGAGGGCGGCGGTGATGCCCATGGCCGATCCACGATGGGAGTTCCACTGGCTTCTGGACCCTGGGATTCCTCGTCTGAGGGTTCCTTCTTCAATGCCCCCCACGGCAGCGTTCTCTCGCTCGTGTCCGCCGGAGGCGGCGGCCACGGTGCTCCCCGCGCCCCCCCTGCCAGGGGCCTCAGAAGGGGCAGACGGGCGCGGCGCCCCTCCCCTCCCCTCCCCTCGCCTCCCCTCGCCTCCCCTCCCCTCCCCTCCCTCCCCTCCCTCCTTCTCCCTTCTCCCTCCCCTCCCTCCTTCTCCCCCTCCCCTCGCCTCGCCTCCCTCCCCTCCCCTCCCTCCCCCTCCCTGCACTACCCCCCCCCCCCGGATTTTCCCTCCCTCCCTCCCGCCTTCTCCCTTCTCCCTCCCGTATCTCTGCCTCCCTCCTCAGCGCTCCCTCCTCCCCACCTCCCTCCTCCCTCCCTCCCTCTCCCTCCTTCTCCCTTCCCCCTTCTTCTGCCTCCCTCCCTCAGCTCTCCTCCCCCCCTCCTCCCTCCTCCCTTCCTCCATCCCCCTCACCCCGTTCCTCCCTTCTTCCTCCACCTTTCTCCCCCCCTCCCGGTGACGGGGTGTGCGTCGCATGGGCGGGCAAGGGCGCGGGGCTGGGGGTGGGGTCGGTAGCACCAGGTCCTGGGCTTCATGACTGCACGAATCATCAAAGAGGCCTGGCCCCTCACTCGGATCCGCAGCTCTGCTTGCCTCGCTCGACGCTCGGCTCGACGGCCAACACACCGACCACGGGAGCCCTGTGCCAGCAGCAGCATAGAGCCCCATGCAGATGCTGATGATGCTGATGGAAGTGATGGATCATGCTGTAGATGCTTTGAAGGAGGTGATGATGATGAGGAGGAGGAGCAGCAGGAGGAGGAGGAGGAGACGGGAAGGAGGGAGGGAGGGAGGGCAGGCGGGGAGGAGGAGGAGGAGGAGGAGGAGGAGGATGAGGAATGATGAAGATGCTGATGTTTATGCTGATGCTGATGCTGAGGATGACGATGCTGATGATAACGATGATGATGATGATGATGATGATGATGATGATGATGATGATGATGATGATGATGATGATGATGATGATGATGATGATGATGATGATGATGATGATGATGATGCTGCTGTCGCTGATGCTGATTATGATGATGCTGATGATGATGAAGATGATGATGATGATGATGATGATGATGATGCTGCTGCTGATGATGATGATGATGATGATGATGATGATGATGATGATGATGATGATGATGATGATGATGATTATGCTGCTGCTGCTGCTGATGATGATGATGCTGATGATGATGATGATGATGATGATGATGATGATGATGATGGGAGTGAGAATGACGATGCTGCTGCTGCGGCTGATGATAATGATGAGGATGCGGGTGATGATGATACCGATGCTGATGCTGCTGCTGATGATGATGGTGGTGGTGATGATGATAATGATGACGATGCTGCTGCTGCTGCTGCTGCTGCTGCTGCTGATGATGATGATGATGATGATGATGGTGATGGTGATGACGATGATGTTGCTGATGATGATGATGTTGATGATGACGATGATGAAGAAGACGATGATGATGGTGCTGCTGCTGCTGATGATGCTGCGGCTGATGATGCTGATGCTGCTGCTGATGATGATGATGATGAGGAGGAGGAAGATGAGGTGGAGGAGGAGGGAGCATAATGGGGGAAGCTATAGTGCTCATGCCACACGTGGCCTCATCCTACTTCCTCTTATCCCTTACCCTTCCGTCCGTCAATCCAGGTGCCGAATCATAATGCACTGATCCTTGAATGTCATTTTGCGAGGGAACCAGGGGCCAGGCGAAAGGGTGTTGGGGTGGGACAAGGAGGAATGAGGGAAAGGAGGAAAAGGAGAAGGATGGGTAGGAAACCAGGGCGGACGACCAGTAGGAGGAGGAGGAGGAGGAGGAGGAGGAGGAGGAGGAGGAGGAGGAGGAGGAGGAGGAGGAGGTGGAGGAGGAGGAGGAGGAGGGAGGAGGAGGAGGAGGCGGAGAAGAGGAGGAAAAGAGGAGAAGGATGATGATGATGATGAGGAGGAGGAGGAGGAGGAGAAAAAGGACCACGGCAGAGGAGAGAGGGGAGAAATGGAATGGGAGGGTCAGGGAGGAAAGCCGAAGAAAAGGGGCAGGAACGGGGAATAGGGGAGCGCGAACGCAGAGGGGGGCCGATGGGTGGGGTGGGAGAGAGCGGAGGGAGGGGTAAGGCCGAAGAGGAGGGAGGAGAGGGGGAGGGAGGGGGAAGGAGAGGGGCGCGGCCGGCCGCCGGTACGCTGGAGGTCGCGGAGCTTCACCAACTGGTCTGTCTCTACGGCTACGACGCGCAGGTTGAGCCCCCCGCCGCCAGGGGGTCCTGGGCAGGGAGCGGAGAGGGAGGACGACGGGGAAGAGGAGGAGGAGGAGGGGGAGGGAGGCGGAGGGAGAGCTGCCTCGATCCGTGAAGCTCTTGCAAATTCTTTAAACGAATGTGCGCGGCACTTAGGCGCGAGCCACATTTTGACCGCCCTCAATCAGTGAAACCTTGTCAATTTCTAACACGAATGTGCGCGGTGCTAGGGCGATGGCTACATTTTGAAAACCACCCGCCCTCAATCCGTGAAGCTCTTGCAAATTTTGAAAACGAATGTGCGCGGCGCTAAGGCGAGAGCCACCTTTTCAAAACCACCCGCCCTCCATGTGTGAAACAGTCGTCACTTTTTGAGCTTCAGAGTCGTAGGTGGTGAGAAGTCTCAGGCGAAAGGCCCGGCCCGCCGAAAAAAATGGCCTCGGTGTGCGACCGGGAACATCTTTTTATAGGGAGACGGAGAAGGAATGGAGGAGGAGGAGGAGGAGGAGGAGGAGGGGGAGGAGGAGGACGAGGAGGAGGAAGGGGAGGAGGAGGAGGAGGAGGAGGAGGAGGAGGAGGAGGAGGAGGAGGAGGAGGAGGAGGACCAGTGTAAACCCAATCGGCATCACAAATGTCGGAGTACACCCTCCCTCCAAGCTCCATCTTCTTAGGCCCATACATGGTTAATTCTTACGTAGCACCCCGCAAGTGCGGATAAGAGTGAGGGGGCGGGCGCGGGCGACGCGGGCGTCGTCGAGCCGGCGGATCTCGTGGCCCCCACCTTCCCTGTCGATGGCGCTCTCCTCCTCCTCCTCCACCTCCTCCTCCTCCTCCTCCTCCTCCTCATCTTCCTCGTCCCCGTCCTCATCGTCATCGTCATCCTCCTCCTCCACCTCGTCCTCCTCCTCCTCCTCCTTCTCTTCTTCCTCGTCCTCCCTCTCCCCCCCTCGTCCTTTCATCATCGTCCTCCCATTGTCGTCCTCCCCCTCATCGGCCTCCATCATCGTCCTCCCATTGTCGTCCATCATCATCATCCTCCCCCTCCTCCCCCTCCTCGTCCTCCTCCTCCCCCTCCTCCCCCTCCTCCCCCCTCTCCTCCTCCGTCCTCCCTCCTCTCCTCCTCCTTCCTCCTCCTCCTCCTCCTCCTCCTCCTCCTCCTCCTCCTCCTCTCTTCTCTTCCTCCTCTTTCTCCACATTATCCTTACATCCTCTCTTCTTTCGCGTCCTCCTCCTCCCCTGTTTACTCCTCCTGCCTCCCTCTCCTTTCCCAAGATAACGGCAACGCAATCCTTTTTCCACTTTATGCTCCCCGACTTCTCTGATCAAGGCAACTCGCCAGGGCAAAGTTGCTGGACGGGCTGGTGTGGATGCGCGGGGCTTGAAGAGGTCCTTGCGGGCTCAGACGGCATGCAAAAATCCGCCGCCGCGCTTGTGCGGCATTGGTTTGTTCAGTGAACGTGGTTTGGGTCGCGGGTGGGTCGCGGGCTCTCCACCTCCACCTGGAAGGATGCAAAAGCAGCCCGCCGCAGGCGCCGAAAAAATTGGCTTGTACACTGAACGTGGAATGGGTCGCGGGTGGGCCGCGGGTTCTCCACCGGGAACGAATGCAAAAGATGCCCGCCGCAGGCGCCGAAAAATTTGGTTTGTACCCTGAACGTGGTCGCGGGTGGGCCGCGGGCTCTCCACCTGAAACGAATGCAAAAGATGCCCGCCGCAGGCGCCGAAAAATGTGGTTTGTACCCTGAACGTGGTTTGGGTCGCGGGTTGGTCGCGAGTTGGTCGCGGGGTGGGTCGCGGGCTCTCCACCTGGAAGGAATGCAAAAAAAACCCGCCGCAGGCGCCGAAAATGGTGGTTTGTACCTTGAACGTGGTTTGGGTCGCGGGTGGGTCGCGGGTCGGTCGCGGGGTGGGTCGCGGGTGGGTCGCGGGTGGGTCGCGGGTGGGTCGCGGGTGGGTCGCGGGTGGGTCGCGGGGTGGGCCGCGGGCGGGTCGCGGGGTAGGTCGCGGGTGGGTCGCGGGTGGGTCGCGGGTGGGTCGCGGGGTGGGTCGTGGGGTGGGTCGCCGGATGGGTCGCGGGTGGGTCGCGGGTGTGTCGCGGGTGGGTTGCCGGGTGGGTCGCGGGGTGGGTCGCGGGGTGTGTCGCGGGTGGGTCGCGGGTGGGTCGCGGGTGGGTCGCGGGGTGGGTCGCGGGTGGGGTCGCGGGTGGGTCGCGGGGCGGGTTGCGGGTGGGACGACGACAACAAACAACAACAAAGAACAACAAACAACAACACCAACAACAATGAGAATCCGCACCGCGGAATCCCACTTCAGCCACGCACCCAGGGACAGTGAATGACCGTTCGGCCCCCTCACTCTGACTGAGTGAACTGCTTTGTTGGAAGACAAGTGTTTGTGAAGACCCTGTAGCATGCCATGACATTCTTTTTGGGATGCCAACGCCACGAATCAACCTGACTGTTGCGCCTTGACGATCCTCAGTCACGCCAGAACGCTGTTCCTGGGACATGAACGCCGCGAACCAACATAATTTGTGCACCATCATAAGCTTGAATCCTTCCCAAATACCATCACTGGTACACTGATCATGGGCATCCGTGCAACTCTTGCAACATTTTATAAAGAATATGCGCGGCGCTGAGGCGAGAGCCCCATTTTGAAAAGAAACCGCCCTTAAGCTGTGAAGCTCTTGCAATTTTGTAAGACGAATGTGCGCGGCGCTGAGGCGAGAACCACATTTTGAAAACCACCCGCCATCCATCTGTGAAGCTCTGGCCAATTTTAAGCTCCAGAGTCGTAAGTGGTGAGGAAGTCTCAGGCGAAACGCCCGGCCCGCCCTAAATACTGGCTTCGAGGTGCGATTGGGAGAAGTTGCTTATAAGGAAAAGGAATGGAGGAGGGGGTGGGCGCCGGGCGGTTGAAGGCAACCCCCATCAGTCTAAGGGAGCGGCCGTCGAAACGCCGAGACGAAGGCCTGCGTGCGCACGCGACGGCGCACCGTAGCCGCACTGCAGCCCCACGCGTCGGCGTCGGGGGGCCTCCCGGCGAGGGCAGCAGATCACGCGCAAGGAGTGAAACTCAAAAAGTCTCCGTCCCCCTCACCCTTCGCCTCCCGAGTGGCGTCTGCGGGGAACACCTCGGGGCGACCTGCCGCGGCATGTGCAAGGAGTGGCGCACGATGCAGCAGGCCCGGCGCCAGCCACCAGCTTGTGGCAGTGCGCGCAGGCCCAGCGGCGCCCCGCCTTGACTTGCCGCCTGCCAAACCACCCCAGCCCAACCCGAAGGCCCTGATTTGCCCTCCGTTTCCAGGGGGGGCGGGTCGGGGAACATTGAAAAACCACAAATTGAACCCGTACCCCCCCCAACCCGAAATTCGGGTCTTCGGCTTGGGTTGGGGTGGTCTGGCAGGTCGTCAAAATGGGGCAGGGTCGATGGGGTGGGAGGGACTGCCCGAGACGCCCCGATGATCATTGTGAAGGAACGACTCCACGCCTCCCAAATGTCACCACGCACCACACCACCCCAACCCAACCCGAATGCCCCGATTTACCCTCCATTTCCAGTGGGGGGGGGCGGGGAACATGGGCAAAACACATGGAAGCCTACCCCCCCCCAGAACTTGGGTCTTCGGGTTCGGTTGGGGTGGTATGGTAGGTAGTCAGCAGACCACGCGCGCTTCGAGGCTTCACCCGCGAGCGCGTCGGCTGCGTCGTTCCCCTGGGCCACCTGCCTCTCCCACTCGGAGGGGGGGTCGGTAGGGTCGACGTGGCGGGGGGCCCCACCGACCTTGACCTCCCCGCCGGGAGAGGCTAGGGCGGCCTTCATGAGGCGCCAACGGCCGGCGTTCGCACCGCTGCAGGTGCGCTGCAGCCCCTTCTCCCATCCTCGCAGGAGCGGAGCGCGGTCAGTGGCGTAGAGCATGGGCCCTGCGACAGGCTGCAGCGCAGCGAGAAGGCGCGGAGCTCAGCCCCAGGAGCCGTCGGCCTGCGGCCTCCGAGGCCGCAGGCCGATCTTGCCAGGCGTTCTTGGGCCGCGGTCGGTGCGTCGCATCTCGACCGCCGCTGAGCCAACGCGACGTCTACGGACGTCGCTATCGTTTTGATCGCCTGGGCCGTCACCAAAGACCACTCGCCTGGCCTCGAACGACCAGCCTTTGGCCGTCAGGTCGACCGTGCGTGAGCCTAGGAGTGGGGGGGGGAGGGGAGCACCCGTGCGAGCGGAACGTCCGACTCGGGTGAGCTGGTCCGAGGGCACTTCACGGTGCATCGGCAGTTGGAGCCGAAGCCAAAGCTGAAGTGCACAGAGAAATGGGAAGGGCCCACCCTGCAGGTTTGGTTGACAGCACATCGGTGAGCCCAGGAGGGGGAGAGGAAGGAGGAGGAGGAGGAGGAGGAGGAGGAGGAGGAGGAGGAGGAGGAGGAGGAGGAGGAGGAGGAGGAGGAGGAGGAGGCGGAGGAGGAGGAGGAGGAGGAGGAGGAGGAGGAGGAGGAGGAGGAGGAGGAGGAGGAGGTGGAGGAGGAGGAGGAGGAGGAGGAGGAGGAGGAGGAGGAGGAGGAGGAGGAGGAGGAGGAGGAGGAGGAGGAGGAGGAGGAGGAGGAGGAGGAGGAGGAGGAGGAGGAGGAGGAGGAGGAGGAGGAGGAGGAGGAGGAGGAGGAGGAGGAGGAGGAGGAGGAGGAGGAGGAGGAGGAGGAGGAGGAGGAGGAGGAGGAGGAGGAGGAGGAGGAGGAGGAGGAGGAGGAGGAGGAGGAGGAGGAGGAGGAAGAAGAAGAAGAAGAGGAGGAGGAGGAGGAGGAGGAGGAGGAGGAGGAGGAGGAGGAGGAGGAGGAGAAGGATGGGGAGGGTCAGGAGAAGTAGTGGTGGCAGGATCAGCGGGAGGCTGAGGAGGGGGAGGGCGAGGGCTTCTGCCGGCCAGCCCCTGGCCCCTCAGCTGGGGGTCCGTCCTGCGGTCCATCGGCGAAGGGAGCGCCCGCAGGTCTTCCTCCTGCGGGCGCTGATCGAAGAGGTGCAGTTCCAGGAGCGCCCTCGCCAGCGGGCGGGGCCGCGAGAGTCGAGCGCCTCGCGCTGAAGGGGGCGGGGCGAGGGGGTGGGGCCCTCTGAAGAAGGCAGGGGGCTTCTTGGATGCACTCCTGCCTTCAGAAGCCTCTGATCCCTCTCTTCGCCAACGTCGCCGTGGACCTCCTCCTCTGCAGTTACGCCGGCTTGGGCGATCAGTGGCCGCAGCGCCTGACGAGTAAGGAGAAGGGTAGCAACACGCAGCAGCAGCGCTCGATGAACGCACAAGTAAGTGTCGCACCGGACAGGCTGAGGAGCCTGCAAGGGCACGCAGATGCGGTGCAAACTGTAATCAAGAGCCGGAATATGACTCCTCGTCGTTGTCGTCCTCTTCCTTCCAGCTCCTCACGTGAAGGCTTCGAGCTGGGATTCTTCCCATGCGCAGAGTGTCTCGCTACATGCAGATCCTTCAGCCCCGAAGGACTGTCTCATGGCGGTTTGATGGCTCGTGGGCCTCGGCACTTGGTCAGTGATCCTTCCCCCTCCTCATTACACACGAGGCCCGTAGCCTTGTCCTCGCAGCCTCTCTGGCGGCCAGCGTGCTCGCGGTCGCCACTCTGCCGTGTCGGTGCGCAAGGGGATGGGGGCATTCAGCTCGGGGTTGATTGGCGCCCTCTCTTCGCCGCTTCCTCCTCCTCCTCCACCACCTCCTGGAAGGAGGGTTTGGGGAGGGGGGTGGGAGAGGATAACGACGATGATGATGAGGATGATAAGGCTGATGTTGATGTTTGTGTAGGTGAAGGTGTTGATGATGGTGGTGGTGATGGTGCTGATGATGCTGATGATGATGCTGCTGATGATGATGCTGTTGATGATGGGGAGTAGGACAATAATGATGACGATGATTTCGATCATGATGATGGCGATCATTGTGATGGTGGGTATGGTGATAGTTGCGATGGTGGTGGATGATGATGTCGGATGATGATGGTGGTGATGTGGTGATGATGAGGATGATGAGGAACAGGAGGAGAAGGAGGAGGAACATGATGGTAAGGAGAGGGGGATGATGAGGATGAATGAAGGATTAGGTGAGGGGGAAGGGATGAGGATGATGAGCCCATGAGGAAGATTATGATGAGGAGGAGGAGGAGGAGAAGGAGGAGGAGCGGGACTCGGGTGGTGGTGATGGTGATGGTAGTGAGGAGGAGGAGGAGGAGGAGGAGGAGGAGGAGGAATCCGATTGTTTTGCGCCTGTAGCGACTTCAACTTCAAAAACCTCGCAGACACACAGGATACTGGTGCATCCTCACCATCATCATCCTGCAGAGTAGCGAACGCACCATTGCATGCGTCGGCTCCAGGTTGGCTGCTGTTGCTCCCTCTCTGTCGCCATTGCCTTTCGGCTCGTGCCCTCGGTTGTTCTGTCGTCAAGCTCTGGGCCAGTGTTGGGGTGCCACCTTGTCTGTTGCAGCTGACGTGCCTGCGCACCCACACGTGCGCAGTCGATCAATGGCGTCGTTTCGCTGTGCGCGCTCGCCGCGGTCTCCTGCCGCTGCCGCCTCGCTGCTGGCGGAAGCCACAGCCCTCTGCGCCGAAGCGAACGCGTGCTTCCCGTGGTGAGCGTCGTCCTCCTCGGCTTGCCTCTCCTGCCCCTCCGCGTGGCCAGCGCTCTTGTCCTGACGCTCCGCGTGACGAGGCCAGATGCCTGCCCGTCATGCGTCGGGCGAGCGGGTCGCAGCAAAAGGCGGGCTCGACTGTGCCGGCACTGGCGCGCAAGCTGCCCGCGCTGGGTCGCGCGCAGCGCACGCGCCCTGGTGTAATGCAAGAGGATTTCCTTTTGTGGTGGGTTGCGAACGAGTTCCTGTTGCGGCAGAATACAAAAGGAACGCTTCTTGGGCGGGGTGCGAACAGATGTCTTTCGTGGCGGGATAGAAACGAATGTCTTTGGTGGCGAGGCACACAAGGATTCCCTTTTGTGGCGGGTTGCTCAAGGATTCCTTTTGTGGTGGATTGCATAAGGATTCCCGTTGCGGCGGAATGCACATGCATTCCCCCTGTGGCGTAACGGAAAATCCTTCTGTGCCGCGTGAGACAAGAATTCCTCTGGCGGCGGACTACAACCCGATTCTCTTTACGGCGGGTTACAGAAGGATTCCTTTTCTGTGGCGGATTGCGGAAGGAGGGTGAGGAGAAGGCGGGGACGAAAGGAACAAGGCACTTTTGCAGCAATCCACCGCGGCGTCCTTACACCGCGGGGCGAAACATCCTGGTGCTCTCCGCATCGCCCGGAGCGGCCGGCGGGAGCCCGAGGTACGGCCCGGGAGCCAGGCTCCTCGCCCCGTGGGCCGCCGCTGCGAAGACAGAGCCACGGAGGCCGCCCAGGGAGACGAGCCACCACGTGTGGTCATCAGCATTGCCGTTCTCATTGCCGTTTTGCCTCTCTCCGCTCGTGCTTCCATCCTCTGCCTCCCCTGCTTCGTCACGAGCGGGGCGCGGAGACCTATGGCGGTTTGCCGCGATTCGCGAGTGTGCCTCCTTCCGCACGGGCTTCAGCGCTGCCGCCGCTGCAAACAGAGAAGAAGAGGAGGAGGAGGAAGAGGAGGAGGAGGAGAAGGAGAAGGAGGAGGAGGAGGCGGAGGAGGAG
>CAUYUJ010005496.1:22500-35000 GCA_963575745.1 Prorocentrum cordatum | reverse complement strand
ATGCCGCGCCAAGAGCTCCAGAGAGCCTTTGGATGATTCCATAGAGGCAAGGCCGCTGGACCCGATGCTCTCGCCAATGACACGTATCTCGCTGACCCTGTTGGCCTGGCGAGAACATGCCACCCTGTGTTAAAGAAGACGAGTCTCATTGGGCGGCGGCCATGCTGTATGAAGCACGGTGTGTGTGTGTGTGTGTGTGTGTGTGTGTGCGTGCGTGCGTGTGTGTGTGTGTGTGTGTGTATGTGTGTGTGTGTGTGTGTGTGTGTGTGTGTGCGTGCGTGCGTGCGTGCGTGCGTGCGTGCGTGCGTGCGTGCGTGCGTGCGTGCGTGCGTGCGCGTGTGTGTGTGTGTGTGTGTGTGCGTGCGTGCGTGCGTGCGTGCGTGCGTGCGTGCGTGCGTGTGTGTGTGTGTGTGTGTGTGTGTGTGTGTGTGTGTGTGTGTGTGTGTGTGTGTGTGTGTGCGTGCGTGCGTGCGTGCGTGCGTGCGTGCGTGCGTGCGTGCGAGCGTGCGCGCGTGTGCGCGCGCGTGAGGGGTTATCGAAGAAACGCTGCTGCCCAGCGTGGTATTCTACTAGGGAGCGCGCTTGCTGAGGTCCACCGCGTGTTTCTGAGACAGAGAGTTTGGGGATTCTTGGAGCAGTGCATGGTTCTGTCGCAATGTGCGGGGCCCCACGGCAAAAGCGCCGGCGTCGCCGCGCACTCGGTCCAATCCAGGCTCGGTGCTCGGAAGCGGGAGGGCCTGAGCACCATGGGCCCCGTTTAAGATTTAATGACGGCCTTTTATAAGGTTGCAAAAGTTTGCGATGCGACTCCCTTGGGGGGAGGAAGATTTAGGGCAGGTGCTGAGTGGCGTGCAGATTCCAGAGGCACTTTCTGTCGGCCTCCTTGGCTCGTGTCAACGAGGGAAGATTGGATGCTGTTGTTGACGGCGAGCACCCCGTGGGGTTGGCGAGGGGGACTCATGCGGGGTGGCGGTGGAATGTGAGAGGTGCCGCAAGCTGTGTGCGCCCCATATTCGGGGCCAGGCCAGGCACGATCCCGGCGACAAATGGTTTCAACGTCGCCTTCAGCCCGATTATCTCTAGCGTCGATGTGCGCGCGAGGGAATGTGAGCTCCAGTGGAGGGCCCGCCCGGTTGAACACCGTTTTTTTTTTGCGAGAGCGCCTGGGAAACATTAGACTGTTCAGAGTTCTCGGTCGACGGTCTGACACTAGTCGCGGCTGTCAAGGATGCTGCCGTGTTTCCGCAGAAGGCGGTGCAGCTCATTGACATAGTACATGAGTGTGTGTCCAGATACGGACTCCAACTCAACTCCACTGTGACGTACCTGATCATGTCCTTCGTTGGACCCAGTGCACAGAAGACCAGACAAGCCATGGCCATGGCGGGCGAGTAGACTATCGTGTACGAGCAGCATGTGGCTCGGGTGTTTCGGGCCAAGCACGTAAAAGGCCTGGGGGCGGTGCTCATTGAGAACGGTAGCCCCAACCCCGAGGTGGCGCACAGGATAAGTCAAATGCGCGGAGAGCTCCGTCCTACACAAATTGCCGTGGGGAAAAAAGAGAGCTCGACGTGAGTGTCAAAACGACATGCGCTGATGCTCATGCGTTGTCCAAATTTTGATTCAATGTTGCGGTTTGGGAACCGCTCCCCACGCGTGCCCCGGAACGGTTGCTTCCGCGCAAGCCATTGCGTACAGAAAGGACCTCATGCCAAGATCGTGCATCTAGCGGGTGAGCTGGGGCACAGAGCTGTATTAGAATTGCCAGGCTGCGCTATCTCACCAGAGTTAAACAAAAAACAACGGCCCGACAAGGTCTCAGAGTATGCCTCGGCACCGTGTGGAACGATGAGGGCAGTTAGGTTGATGGGGGTTTACAGTGGTTGAACGGGATCATGGACAAGAGACATGTCCCAGGGAACGGCAGATATCAGGATTGCATCGAGTTTGCCAGAGCTTGCAGCAAGAAGTTGCGCAGCCTATTTGCCGAGGCCGCCAAGAGAGAGAGAGAGAGAGAGAGAGAGAGTTGAGAAGGCAAAGGCCGAGCTTTTGCGCTTCTGAGGCTGCCAAGGAGCTGACGGCTCGTGGGCTGGAAGAGGAGATGCAGGCAGGGGAGGCTTCGGAAGGGGAAAATGGGGAAACAACAACGTGGGGGGGGGGGATCCATGTGCTGTGACTATGGCCACGTCACTGCCACCCTGAGAGGGATGGCTACCCACCGAGGAACGTATCACAAGGATGGAGCAGATCATGCGAGCTGGGCCGTTGGCGCGTGCTGCAGCGCGCGTATTCTGCAATTGCACATATGGGAGGCTTGTCAAACATCCTGAGAGAAATCGAGTGAGTGTGCTGCTGGCTATGTCGGGACTGGCAAATGTGTGGGCCCCGAAGAGGTCAAGTTGTGGAGGGAGGGGGACTAAGGGGCTGCAGAGGAAACGCCGAGCCCCGGGGAAGCACGAGCTCGCTGTCAAGCGCGCGACATATAAGGCTATAGGACCACCCATTTGGGCCAACGTTCAGCTGGATGCGCCAATGGTCTGTTTGCCGCCTGCCGCTCCACGTGCTGAGCCTAGAGAAGTGCCCTCTGTGGAGCAAGCTTGCGCGAGAGAGAGGGAGAGAGAGAGAGAGAAAAAAACAAAAGTGTGTATTCTTTCTTCTTGGTCGTTGGCAAGTGCCAGCGAGCTCGAACGGGTTCCCAGGACAAATCGACAGCACCTGCACTAGACATGGAGGAGGAGGAAAGGGAGGAGGAGGAGGAGGAGGAGGAGGAGGAGGAGGAGGAGGAGGAGGAGGAGGGAACTGACGGAACTGACTATGTTAAGTCCGTCAGAGTACCTGCTCGGCGCGCGGCCGTCGGGCCCGCCCCGACCCCAGGGGGTACACCTTAGGCGATGCTTAAGAAAACCTAAGTTTTCTGCCAGAGTCTCGATTATTCTTAACGTTTCAATGTAAATCTTAAGATGTTAATAGAAATGTTGGGTTTTTATTCAAGTTCTGAGACTGTGAATTTCTTAACCCATGATTTCTTAAGCATTTCGCAGGGTGTACCCCCCCGAGGCCACTCAGGCCTTCCGCGGCTCACGAAAACTCGTTTTCGCGAGCCGCCACCTGGATGAAGATGTACATCCGCATCCTCTTGAGGTAATCGCGAACTGCTTCGCGTACGCATCCAAATCCTGAATGCTCATCTTCTGGCACGAGCCAACCAAGATGAGGCAGACTGTCCTGCGTCGCAACGTGCTTCACAGACACATTCAGATGCAGGATACGAAAACTCCCAAAACGACTCGCAACTGATGAATATCTGCTGCTTCCAAAACTTGCTCCACAGGGCGCCCCAGTCAAGATCCGACTCGGAGATCCCGAACATCTCCTGGCAAATCGCTCTCGAAGTGCTTCTTCACTCAGCTCAAGAGCTCTACCCACGTGCAGCCCCCTCCCTGCTCCTGGATGATCTTGCTCACCTATGCTCCTCGACTTGTTCCAGGAAGCTGACGATGTCGACGCTGTGCAGATCGCGCAACTACTGGGCCTTCTGGGTCTCGTTCTTGACCGGCTCGTCGTCCAGCACCTCCTCAAGAGACGGGAAGGGCGGAATCTCGGGAAGGCCCTCCGATTCCGCGCATTTCTGCCCGACTGGTGTCACTGCCCAGGCGCCACTGCGCGTAGCGCTGCTCCTGGACCGCCTCGGTCTTGAGGAACACCTCCGCGTTGGCCAGCAGGACTCCGCTGAAGTCGTGGTCCTGGCGCTGGCGCTCGTAGCACTGCCTCGTGCTCTCCTCCACCTGGTGAACCTCGGGCTTGAAGATGTCGCCATCCTCGGCCTTCAGCTCGCACTGTTCCTTGAAGTCGTAGCTATCCACGTTGTTGCCCTCCTCCTCGCCATCGCTGTCAGCGAGGTCGTACCAGTCGGTGCGCACATAGCACCCCAGGTAGGCTAGTCCACCACCAGCGGCTCCGAGGACTCCTGCTGCTTCATCGCCTTCTTCACCTTCAGGCTCCTCCTGGAACGCGCCCTGGCACTGCGCGACCTGAGCCTCGCCTGCGGGGGACTTGGTGGCCGCGTGCCATGCCATCCCAGCGGCGCCGGTGCCAGCGGCGGCCCCATCCAGTTGCCTGGGAGCGGGGCAAGCGGCTGGCCTGGTGAGTGCCTCGAGCTGCGCCTCTCCCTCGGTGTCCCGCGCGGAGAGGTCGAAGGCGGCTCCGGGACCTCTTTGTCCTTGATGGCCAGGAGTGTTGGCGCTGGCGACGGCCGCACCGATGGCCTGGCCGTCTGCCTGGCGTTCGGCCCTGGCGCCGTCTCAGCGTCGGCAACCGCTCTCACAGCTGCGGCCACCGCCGGGGCCACCGCGGCTGCCACTGCTGCTGCCACCATCGCTGCCTCCCGGGCGACCGGCGCTGGCCTCTGCCTCCACGGGGCCCTGCCGGCCGCTGGAGTGTCGCCCCATGCCATCGGCTCCGCGCCGCTGCGCCCCCACGATGTGCGCGGCGCGAGGGCGCCCTCTGGCCCGCAGGGGCGGGGAGGAGGAGGAGGAGGAGGAGGAGGAGGAGGAGGAGGAGGAGGAGGAGGAGGAGGAGGAGGAGGAGGAGGAGGAGGAGGAGGAGGAGGAGGAGGAGGAGGAGCAGGAGCAGGAGCAGGAGCAGGAGGCGGAGGCGCAGGAGCAGGAGCAGGAGCAGGAGGCGGAGGCGGAGGCGGAGGCGCGGAGGAGGAGCTGAGGCGGAGGACAGCGGAGCAGGAGAGGGAGGAGCGCCGCCGCCGCCGCATTCTCCGCCGCCGTCGCCGCTGCGCCGTGGCCGCCGCCGCCCGCCCGCCGCGGCAGGACGCCAGGCACGGCGGCGGCGGCGGAGGAGGCCCGGGCCCGCGCGCGCGCGCGAGCAGCCGGCGGCCCGGCCGGCGGGTGGGGCGCCGCCCCCCTCGGAGGCCTTCTGGTCCTCGTCGGAAGCTCGGTCCGGACGAAAGGGGGGGATTGGGAAAGGGGGGGTTACGAAGTTTGCTGCAACGCAGCTGGTTTCGGCCTCACCGAGGGGCCCATTCCTCGATGCATGGCCGCCTCCGGCGCCGGGAGGCGCCGGGAAAAGCAGCTATACGTTGGCTGATTCTCAATCCCCCCCCCCCTTTGCTATCCCCCCCTTTCGCCCGACCCGAGAAGCTTGCGCGCACCCACTCCCAGACCCCCTCGCGTGGCGAACAGCATCACGGCGGGAGGGTTTTCTCGCTATCTTCGGCCTCCGGGGGCCCTTTTGCCGGGCCTCGGGGCCGTCAAGAAAGACGACCCAGGACGAAGAACAGGTCCCGGGGAAGGGGTCCAGACCTCTCGGGGTCGACGTTGTGAACATAATTCAGGAGGGAAAGAAACACACAGACACAATTAATCCTCGATTCCCCAGAAAATATGGGAAAATATGGGAAGTGGGCGGGAAGACAGAAACCCAGAAAATATGGTAAAATATAGGGGATTATTTTATTTGTGTGCATTTATTTGTGTGTCCTGGGGCCCCTTCAAAGGACCTCCCATGGTCGACCCATTGAGCGTACCCATGAAGCAGCGCCCAAGCTCCACGCCCAAGGGCCACCATCCTCAGCGGGAGGACGCCGTCACCAGTGCGATCGGCATGGGTACGGAAAGAATGGGCACGAGCACCAGCACCGGCTCCTGCCCATTGGGACGGGGTTGGCTCTGGGTGTCGTCGCGGGAGTCGTCCATTCCATATGAGACGAAAAGGTCGCCTGCCCCAAAGCGGCTCGGTTTGGGACAACATTCGCTGTTGGGCATGGTACCAATTTTTTCCATACCCATTTCGGGCATCCAAATCTGCATTCGCCGTCTCGGCACGCGTTTTTTTGTTTCTGGCGAGAGGTTTTTCTTCTGGGCCTCCCAGCTAGGGTCGGGAGCAGATGTGGTCGGAGGCTCGCGTCGCATCACCGATGCACCGTCGATGCATCGACGACGCAGCTCGACGTGGAGCCCGACTTTCTCCACGCCGACGTCGCCGATGCATCGGCGATGCGGTGCAATCTTCCAGCCCCATCGACTCGGACCCCGTCTAGGAGGCCTCCAGTCCTGCGCTCGAGATGCCACGGGGCTCGTTCGAGCGCGGCGCGCTTCGCCCGCAGGAAGAGCGGCTGCGGCCGCGTGGTGCGCAGCAGTGCTTGGCGTGACCGGGCTTTGCGGGGGTGCGCCGCCCCTTTCCGAGGCTTGCCTCAACAAGGCAGTCTTGGGGGGACCGGTGGGCGGGTGAGAAGACTCCACGACGGCGATGCCGGCGTCTCAGTTTCAGGAGTTTTTGCATGTGTCCGGAGGTTTTGGTCACCGCGGCTGGGCGCAGCTCGACAAGCTTGCCAGGATGATTGGACCCCGGGGGGGTCTGGGAACCGATTTCGAGGGGAGCGTGGCCGGTCCTCCACTGTCCTCCTCCTCCTCCTCCTCCTCCGTGTCCGCATCCTTCCTCCTCCCCTCCGTTTCCCTTCTTCTTCTCCCGTCGTCATTCTCAGTCGCTCCGCTTACGGCAGCCACCGCGTCAGCATAGCCTCAGAGCGGATGATTTCCGGCGGCCCTCACGTACAGCGGAAGCCCATGCCAACAAGCACCCTGCTTGCCTCCAGGGTGCCCTGGGTTTCTCGGGTTTCGATGGTTCTGCTTTTGACGGCGCGACTTTCCCAAATCGGGGGTCTGGGGAATGCGTTTCAGGAGGAAAAGAAACACACAGATACAATTAATCCTCGATTCCCAAGAAAATATGGGAAAATGTGGGAAGTGGGGGGGAAGACAGAAACCCAGAAGATATATGAAAATATGGGGAATATGTTCATTTGTGTGTCTTTCTTTGTGTGTCCTGGGGCCCCTTCAGCGTTGCTTGACACAGCTGCGTGCGGCGCACGGTCAGGAGCGTCTGTTTGCCGTGTCGCTCCGCCGGCTCCGGCCGACCACGGTGCGCCGCGAGACGCGAGCCGCGCCCCAGTCCCCAGGAGACAACGCCCCGAGCTCTTTCCCGCCTCCCGCCCCCGTGGAGCGGAGCGATACGCCATCCGCTTGCTACGCATGACGCGTCGCGGGCCGCCGCATCGACACGCTCAGCAACACGTCCTGACCGTCAGTCGGTACCTCCAGGCCTCCTCGCGGTGAACTTAGCTCCTCCCAGACAGCGCCCCCCCCCCCCCCCCCGACGCAGTTGCGTTTCCAGACCCCCGCCTGGAGACTTCGCAGGCATTTGGGTTCAATCCAATCCGCATTACCTTGACCCACTCACTCCACTGTACATCAGCCGAAGCTGAATTCTTGTTCGAACTCTCCGCCTCTGAGTTTTAGGAATGCTGGTCCACAGGGCGCCCAGTTGCCTGTGGTTGGTGGTGCTGTGTCTCCGAAGCTTGCCCACCGCGACCTCAGTCCAGCTGCACATGAACACCGACACGATCACTAACATGACCACGCCTTCTTATCCTGCGGAGCCGTACTGCTACAACGTCAACGGCGTCTGTTTCATCTGGGCTTCTCCATGCTCTGGCGTAGTTTGGTGCGGCGAGCTCAATGCCCTTTCTACTTATGACTGGTTCTGCCCTTGGGGGTTGCGCTACGCCACCCAGTCTGAGTGGGATGCTGCATACGCCACTCTGGACTCTAACAGAGACACGTTCTTCCAGAAATGCGCAGCCAGTCAGCTGGACCCGCGGCACGACCACTGCGACTACTACAACACTTTCGTGCGGGAGCCGGACAACTCATACAACGAGCTGGTCCTGGTGTGCCCCCCAGCGGGCACCGCGACGCCCAGCCCGACGCCCAGCCCGACCGTGGCGGCCGGCTCGCCGACGGCCAGCCCGACGCCCAGCCCGACGTTCGACCCGACGGCGGTCGGAACCGGTGCTTATCCTGCGGAGCCGTACTGCTACAACGTCAACGGCGTCTGTTTCATCTGGGCTTCTCCATGCTCTGGCGTAGTTTGGTGCGGCGAGCTCAATGCCCTTTCTACTTATGACTGGTTCTGCCCTTGGGGGTTGCGCTACGCCACCCAGTCTGAGTGGGATGCTGCATACGCCACTCTGGACTCTAACAGAGACACGTTCTTCCAGAAATGCGCAGCCAGTCAGCTGGACCCGCGGCACGACCACTGCGACTACTACAACACTTTCGTGCGGGAGCCGGACAACTCATACAACGAGCTGGTCCTGGTGTGCCCCCCAGCGGGCACCGCGACGCCCAGCCCGACGCCCAGCCCGACCGTGGCGGCCGGCTCGCCGACGGCCAGCCCGACGCCCAGCCCGACGTTCGACCCGACGGCGGTCGGAACCGGTGCTTATCCTGCGGAGCCGTACTGCTACAACGTCAACGGCGTCTGTTTCATCTGGGCTTCTCCATGCTCTGGCGTAGTTTGGTGCGGCGAGCTCAATGCCCTTTCTACTTATGACTGGTTCTGCCCTTGGGGGTTGCGCTACGCCACCCAGTCTGAGTGGGATGCTGCATACGCCACTCTGGACTCTAACAGAGACACGTTCTTCCAGAAATGCGCAGCCAGTCAGCTGGACTCGCGGCACGACCACTGCGACTACTACAACACTTTCGTGCGGGAGCCGGACAACTCATACAACGAGCTGGTCCTGGTGTGCCCCCCAGCGGGTACCGCGACGCCCAGCCCGACGCCCAGCCCGACCGTGGCGGCCGGCTCGCCGACGGCCAGCCCGACGCCCAGCCCGACGGCCGGCCCGCTCCCGTCGGGCGGGACCTCGGGCGGGACTGGTGGGCCCGGACAGGTGGACCCGTCTGGAAAAGGCGATCCCCACCTGCAGAACGTCCATGGTCAGCGGTTCGACTTGATGAAGCCGGGCAAGCACGTCCTGATAAACATCCCTCGCGGACAGCGCGCTGACAGAGCACTTCTTCGCGTGCAGGCCTATGCGCGCCGACTGGGTGGGTGCGCGGATATGTACTTCCAAGAACTGAATGTTACTGGGTCTTGGGCAGAGTTCCAGCAAGCTGGAGGATACCACTACACCGTATCGGACCCATCTACTAAGAAAGCGGAATGGCTTGCCTTTGAGCAGGTGGAGCTGAAAGTTGTTCATGGACGGACGAAGAAGGGTCTCGAGTACTTGAACTTCTACGTCAAGCACCTGAGCAAAACCTCGTTCTCGGTGGGAGGCTTGCTGGGAGAGGACGACCACACGGCAGTGACGATTCCATCGAAGGAGTGCTCCCGGCGTGTTGCACTCATGGAGACGCCATTGGGAGGCACAGATGGCCGCGCCGAGTCCTCCGTTGCGGTAGCAAGCCCGTAGGCGACCGCGGCCACGATCACGCGGCTGTGCAGCAGCCGTCCTCCCAGCCTGGGTGCGCGGGCCTGGGAGTCCCAGGCCCGCGCACCCAACGGGCGGGTGTCGCTGGCACCACGGAGGGTGCCGACCGCAGCCCGCACTGACGGCAGTCTGCACCGACTCTGCTCGGACTCGTGCTCCGACTCTGCAATAGGAAACAACCAGATCAGGAGAGAAACATTCGGCGGCGAGCCCAGGGGGGGAGTGAGAAAGGGGCGGACCTTCTCAGAAGGCACAGAAGTCCCCCAGCCTTCTGAGAAGTTTTTGAAGCCTTTCCCGAACACGCAAGAATTATCAGAATGCTGGAGGCTTTCTGAAAAGTTTCGTCGCCTTCTGAGAAGGCCTTCTTCTTCTTCTGACTTTCCCTCCGCGCCTGCCGCCGAAAGATAGACACAGACACAACCAAACGTCGATCTCCAGAAACGGATGAGAAAGTATGAAGCGGCGGGGGCATACGACGCTCCACAAAGCATGAAGACTTCGGGGGGATCCTGGAATCTGTGTTGAGTCGGGCCTGTCCCTCTAGAGAAGGGATATCCAAAAATAGTCAAACAATAGTCGGGGGACGATTTTTGTTTTTTTTGGTATTGTTGATGACTTTCGGGGTATTTTACCTAACAGCTTTTGCTGATAGGTTTCTAGTGGTGTCAAAAGAGAGCATATTGACGCCCCAGGGGGGTCTGGGCGGGAACCGGATGCGGGAACCGGACAAAACCAGCAGCCCCAGGAATCTTTAGGAATCCTTCGAAATTCTTAAGGATCCTTAGGAATCCATTCCCAGAACACCATTCCTAGGCCACATTTTGAATGCCCGGAGCCAAATGTAGGCCACTTCGTGTTCTTCGTGTTCCCAGAACACCATTCCCAGGCCACATTTTGAATGCCCAGAGACAGCTATAGGCCACTTCGTGTTCTTCGTGTTCCCAGAACACCATTCCCAGGCCACATTTTGAATGCCCGGAGCCAACTACTGTAGGCCACTTCGTCTTCTTCGTGTTCCCAGACACCATTCCCAGGCCACATTTTGAATGCCCGGAGCCAACTGTAGGCCACTTCGTGTTTTTCGTGTTCTCAGAACACCATTCCCAGGCCACATTTTGAATGCCCGGAGCCAGCTGTAGGCCACTTCGTGTTCTTCGTGTTCCCAGAACATCAGTCCTGTGCCATATTTTGAATGCCCGAGCTGAGGCAGGCGAGGCCGAGGCAGGCTGAGGCCGAGGCAGGCTGAGGCTGAGGCTGAGGCACGCCGAGGCAGGCTGAGGCTGAGGCAGGCTTAGGCTGAGGCTGACGCAGGCTGAGGCCGAGGCAGGCTGTGGCTGAGGCTGAGGCAGGCTGAGGCTGAGGCAGGCTGAGACTGAGGCTGAGGCAGGCTGAGGCTGAGGCTGAGGCTGATGCAGGCTGACGCTCAGAGGCTGACGCTGAGGCTGAGGCAGGCTGAGGCTGAGGCTGAGGCCGAGGCAGGCTGAGGCTGAGGCAAGCCGAGGCAGGCTGATGAGGCTGAAGGCAGGCTGAGGCTGAGGCTGAGGGCTGCAGGCTGAGGCAGGCTGAGGCTGAGGCTGATGCAGGCTGAGGCTGAGGCTGAGGCTGAGGCAGGCTGAGGCTGAGAGGCAGGCTGAGGCTGAGGCCGAGGCAAGCGAGGCAGGCTGAGGCTGAGGCTGATGCTGAGGCAGGCTGAGGCTGAGTCAGGCTGAGGCTGAGGCTGAGGCAGGCTGAGGCTAAGGCAGGCTGAGGCTGAGGCCGAGGCAGGCGAATCCTACGGAATCCTTAGAATTCCCTGGGATTCCTTAGGAATCCCTAGGAATCCCTAGGAATCAGGTTTACTAAGGATTCTCATGGATTCCTAAGGATGCCTAAGGATGCCTTAGGAATCCCTAGGAATCCTTAGGATTCCATTGGATCCTAAGGCCGTTGCCACTGCGACTGTCATTGCGAATGCGATTCGACTGCGAGAACAGCAGAATTCTACAACTGGATTCTCACCTGAATCTTAAGGGGAATGCTTCCAGATATGCTTATACACATCGCTGTTAGGTTGCTTTGCCGGGATAAGTTTAATCTTTCGGACAGCATCCCCCTGTAGGGGGACAGGCCCGACCTAAAGTTTGTGCGCACCCGTTTCTGCCTTCCTTGGGCCCCCCTTGAGCGAAAGAGCCCCGGCGGTGGCGCGCCCCCGGCGCCTCCCGCCGCGAGGGCCCGCTCCAGGACGCCCTCCGCGGGGCGCGGCGCCGAGCGGGTGCATGCAGCGGGGGGCCGAGGGCCCAGGCTTAGGTCGGGCCTGGTCCCCCTGCCAGGGGGATTTTGGACGAAGGATAAGAGCGTGCCCAGAAAAACATCAAACATAGGCAAACATAGTAAAACAAAAATCGTCCCGATCTTATGTTTGGACTGTTTTAGAACATCCCTTCTGTAGAGGGACAGGCCCGACTTAACAGTCAACCCGCATGGTGAGGGTGGGCAGCCCTCGCATCCTTGCCCCTTCGGCCCATCCTGAGCGAGCGACTCTCGCTGGCCAGCCGCGTTCGAGAAGCGCTCACGTGGCCCTCCAAGGCCCCTGCATCCTTACCGCACATCCTCCTGATACTGGTCGACTGTGTTAGAGAGGCCTTACGGCCAGCGCCGCCGACCCTGAAGGGGCACGACGACGACGACGAGGCCCTGCGGTGCCTCTATTCGTAAGTCGGGCAGTTCCCTCTACAGGAGAAGTGTTCAACAACAGTCAAAAAATAGCCAGGGGACGATTTTTCTTGTATTTTTGACTATTCTTGAATTTCTGGAATCTATTTGTCATTTCCTCCAGCATCCGCCTGTAGGAGGACATGCCCGACCTAACCCTACTCGTGCGGGCGCTGGCCACAGAACCCTATCCATGCGGGGACCGGACCCGCCGTTCGGCCCGCGACTCGGGGGAATCTCGCTCGACTTGGCATCAGATTGGACCTGCCGAGGCCGGCGCCTCTCGGGGGAACGCCCCGCTCTCTGGGCCAGGGCCGAGGCCCAGGGGGGAGGGCCCCTCCCCCCCCCACCCCTCGCGCTCCCCGCCCTCGCCGCGGCACGCGAACGAAGGGAGGGCCGGACGTCGAGAGGAGCCCTGCCCGCGCGCAAGGCGTGCCGTCGAGGCGCGGGCGTGAAGAGCACCACGCCTTGGGCTCCAGGAGGGGGGGCTCTCGGCTCTCCGGTGGTCGGGCCCGTGCCC
>CAUYUJ010005496.1:0-17500 GCA_963575745.1 Prorocentrum cordatum | reverse complement strand
AACACGGCCCAAGAGATTGCTCAGGAACCCTGATGGAGCCACTGGAGGATCCCTACAGGTCGGAGAGGGCCCCCGAAGGCCCCAAGACGGGCTCAGGTCCCCATAACGGGCGAAGAGGGACCCGGAACGGCCGAACTGGGCTCCCAGAAGGGCCAACAAAAAGCTTCCCAGGACTCCCTGAAGACGGTCCAGGAGGCCGCTGAGAAAGCTCCCAGGTGCAACAAAGCTATCTTTTTCAATGGAAAAACGTAAATTTCTATGATATTCACTTCTTATGTTCCATCGGCGGCCACGTCGGCCCCAAAGGCTCCTCGAATCGGCGCCACACGGTCCACGAGTCCCCCAAGAGGGCTCAAAGACAGCAAGAGAGCGTCGAGCAGCACAAGAGAGCTTCAAAACAGCCCGAGAGAGTCCCCAGGGGACCCGAGGGAGCCACCACAAGATCCCTACATGATCGGAGAGGGCTCTATGAGGGCCCCAAGACGGCTCAGCTACCCATGACATGCCAAGATGGGCGTGGGACAGCCGAAATGGGCTCCCAGACGGGCCACAAAAGGCCGAAAAGGACCCCCCCACGACAGTCCAAGAGGCCGCTGAGAAGGCCCTCCAAAGGCAACATCAAGCACTTCCTATTGAAAGCGTATATTTCTGGGAGCTTCGCTTTTCAGTTCTACCAGCGGTCGCGACGGCCCAAGAGGGTACCAAAATGGGCCCCAGACGGCCCCAGAGGCCCCAAAGAGGGTTCCAAGATGGGCTGAAGAGAGCCCAAGAGAGCCCCCAGGAAGCCCGAGGGGGCCACCAGAGGATTCCTACATGGTCGGAGATGGCCCCAGGAGGGTCCCAAGACGGGTTGAGCTCCCCACGACGAGCCAAGAGGGACCCGGAACGGCCGAAATGGGCCCTCAGACGGGCCAACAAAGGCCCCAAAGGACTTCAAAGGAAGGCCCGAGAGGCTCCAGAGACTGCCACAATGCTTCCAAAAAGCCACCGGCACGCGTTCCAGTAGTCACCCGTGTACTGGGTGCGTTGAGAGAAGGAGTAGGAGGACAAGGAGTAGGATGATGAGGAGGAGGAGGAGAAGCAGGAGGAGAGGGCGGAGGATTGTTATGATTGTTATGGTGAAGGTGACCATGACCATGACGATGACGATGAAGATGACGGGGATGAGGATGACAATGATGACGATGATCGTGACCCGAGCTAGAACTTGAGCGCGCGCGAAGCGCGCGCGATGGTTCTAGTATGGCGGATCAATCGTGAGGATGGAATCGCATGGACTGTGAGGTTGAGTAACTAGTATGGCGGTCACTTGTGAGTGTCACTTGTGAGTAGGAACGCACACAACAGAAAATACATGAATATAGAATTGAAGACGCCTACGGCGAGTCACCGCTGCCCCCTGCGTTTTAGGAAACGCCCATGTGGCCAATCCTTTGGGCAACATTTTGCCATGCTGTTGGCCCTTCGGGAAGGGGAGGATAAGGAGAGGGAGTCTCGGCATCCTTCCACGCCTCAACGTGACAAGGGGCACGGTTGCGGCTCTAGGCAATACACATCTATGTAGGTAGTGCTGCACGCGTGTCTATATCTAAACCTGTATATCCACCAAGACATACACATCCACAATCACGCACACGTCCATACATTGTACATTACACGCGACCACACACGCATTAGATATGCATTGAGCAGTGCATGCCCACAGGCGTATCCGTGCTTACATACGTATATGAGCATACCTGTATGCGTACATGTATATGTGCATGCAGATGAACCGGGGGTTGTGGCCTGATGCGTTACACGTCATAGCAATTGAGAAGCGCTGTGTATACGCATTCGTATACGCGCAACTACACATGCATATCGGAATATGCACACGCATAACCACTTACACGAACGTATGGTGCATTTTCCTTTTCGTGCATGCGTATGTCTATGGTTCGCGAGAGAGAGAGAGAGAGAGAGAGAGAGAGAGAGAGAGCGAAAGAAAGAGAGACAGAGAGAGAAAGCGAGAGAGAGAGAGAGTGAGCGACAGAGAGAGAGAGAGAGAGAGAGATAGAGAGAGAGCGAGCGAGGGCGGGGGAAGAGGGGGAGGTGGGCTAGGGACGGGCGTGATAGGTGACGCAGGTGACAGAGAAAGAGGGCCACAGAGGAGGTGCCCTCTCTCCGACCCCCTGGGGCTGAAGCTGCGAAGCAAGGAAGGAAGGGCTCGCAGGACCCTGCTCTCCCTCACAGAGCGGTTGAAGCGCTTCCCGCTTCTGCCGCTCCTCCTTGCCATGGTTCTTGTTCTCCTCGCCCGCCCCCCCTCCCTCCCCCTCTCCCCCCTCTCCTCTCCTCGTTCTCTTCCTGTCAGTCGGGAGCCTGGGCCACATCCCTGGTGCCCAGGATGACCCTACGCATCGTATTCGGTACAATGCTGCATGGTGGGCGTTCTGCATAGAAACGTTCTGGAGCGAACGCCTTGTCTAGGGCCTGCTGTTCAGTCGCCGCGCATGGCTGATAGTTGCAGTTTTCCCTCGAAATGCAAACGCAGGCAAACATATTCACATTAGGTGTATGGTGTGCCTGGCCAGCAGAACAGGTTCTGGCCCTGACCACGTGCTCAGTCGTTTGGAAATAGCACGTAATTAGTTGCAGTGGTTAGTTCTGGAGGTGTCGCTAGCATCGGCGACGTTCGGTCTTTTGCTACGTCGGTATCATCCAATCCTTGCTCGTCCTATTCCGCCTCGCCAGAGAGTTGGCAGCTAGGGGGCCCTTCAATCCTCCTCCGAGGTCTGCTGCTGTTGCTGGTGCTCCCTCCTCCTTGGGCCCCCCCCCCTGTCTTTTGGACTTTCCTCGGAGGGCCAGGCCCCTTGCAGGTTTTCCTGGAGACGCGCGCAGGTTTCCTGCTCGGGAGCGTAGGGGCCCCCCGGAGGCGCGCGAGGTCGCGGCCTGCGCCTTCGGGGCTCCCCGAGGCTGCCGGCGAGGTCCTGCATTTTGACACCCGGTTGGCGTCCGCTTGGCTCTCTCGGGCCGTAAGAGCCGGCTACACGTGGTGACCTCTGGTGAGGGCCCACTGGGGTCCCCCGATCGCGGAGCGCGATGCTGCAGCGTGGAACGACGACTCTCGGAGCCTGCTGTTTCCGAGTCCGAGTCGTGCCGCCGTCGTCCTCCCCAGGCGTGCACGCCCACGCCAGGGGGCGGGCTGGGGCCCGTGCGCTCGCTTCCAGTGCCGGCAGAGGAGGCGGCATCCCAGAGGAACCTTGGGTGGGGCATGCTGGGGAATCCTGCGGAGCGCTGCTGTTGGGCTCGCTGGTGAGCGCGTTGGGCGGGTCGTAGCGTGACTTCGTAGCACGCCGCGGGGAAGACAGGTGAAGCTGCCTTCCTGTGGTCCCTCGGGCGCCAGCTTTTTGCCTGGTGATGCTGCGAGGCATCGACGGTCAGCGCCCTGGAGTCGTTCTATGTTCTATGTTATAGCTTCTCCTCCTCCTCTTCCATCGGCATCACCCAAACGTACTGCAGCCAACCCGCATGGTAAGGATGACCGACTTTCCAAGTTCGCCGTTGCATCCTGCCCCTTCGGCCCATCCTTGGCCGCTTTGGCTCGCAAAGTGTTGACATGGCCTTCCGAGGCCCTTGCATCCTTACCGTGCGTCCTTACTATCTGGGTTGACTGTAATACTATGTGTGCGTCTGCACCCCAGGGTCGACGCACGCGCTGAGGAATCCTATGATATGTGCTAAAAGATGCCTGTACTATTGTAGTGGCCTCTGGCCAGTGCCGCCGATCCGGGGCGCTCCTGATGCTCGTGGAACTGGGGGAGTGCGGGAGTATATTCGGAACCCTGGGGACTCTTGGGGGATCCTTGGGAACCCTGGGGGAATCTTGGGAAATCGTGAGTGCCCAAAGGAATCCTAGAGAATCTCTGTGAGAATTTGGAGAATCCTGAGAGATCCTGGGGGATCCTGGAGAATCCTGGGGGATCCTGAGGAGTTCTGATGCTGGGCTCGTTGGTGGGTGGTTGGGCGTTGGGCGTGTCGTAGCGTGAATTCGTAGCACCCCGCAGCAGCGGATAAGAACGAGGAGGGGACCTTCTGGGAGTGGGTGGCCCCTCCCTGTGGGCGGGGGGACCCGCCTGGGGGAGGAGGGGGTTCCGCCCCTGTGGAGGTGGTGCCGCGGACGCCAGGGGGGGAGCCTTCTTGCTGTGGACAGGGGGAGCCAGGGACGCCGGAGGGGGTGTGGGGGGGTGCTCTCTCCCCCTGGTTCTGGGGGACTCCCTGGGACCGCCCCTCACATATCATATTCGGAATCGGCTAATCAATAGTTGCCAAAATGGGACCCCCAGTAGGAGAGGCCCAGAAACGGGAGAGACCTCTCGGACCGCCTCGTTCCCCGGCAGAGCCACCCCGGCACCCCCCCACCAGAGCTGAAGGTCCCCCAGGGGGGGCCGGATACTGGAGGACCCCCCCCCCCCTTTCCAGGTAGAGCCCCCAGCCCCCCCGCCCCCCACAGCAGAGCTGAGGGTCCCCCAAGGGGGGTCCCGGAAACCAGGAGAAACCCGACCCGCCCCTCCCTTCCCCGGTAGAGCGCCCCCCAAGCGCCCCCCCCCCCTAGCAGAGCTGAAGCGCTCAAGCTCAGGCTCTTTTGAACTCACGCGCCAGATCGGCTCTGGTCGGACGCACGCCTCCAAGGAGGACACATCGCATCATATCTTTGGGAAGAGACATTCCTGGGAGCCTTGCCCAGCGGGCTTGTCCAGAGGGGTTGTCTGAATCCCCGCTGGTTTTTCCAAGGGGTTGTCCAGGTAGGTTGTTTCGCCGTCATTCTCCGCATGGGTTGTCCGGGTGGTTCGAGGGATTGTCCGGGGATTTACTGGATCGCATTATTTAATCGCTTCGCTCATTCCGCTGACCCATATTGCCTCGCCGCTGTCGTTTGTCGGGGTGTTGTTGTCAATGCGGTGCCGCTGGGCGGCTGCCATTTTTTGGAGGCGGTGAGTGGTGGGTCAGAGGCCTCATGGATGTTGGTTGAGCTCTCGTGGTTGGCCTCTCGGGGGCCTCTGGGAGGCAGTTTGTGTAGGCCTCTTGGGGGCCGTGTTGGGGCCTCTTGAGGTTTTCTGGATCGCATCATTCTCCGTTGAACATATTCCCAGACATGCGACGTCTGGATTTTTTTCAGGACGGGTTACCTAGAAGTCCCGACCCTTTCCCCGGGACCGGTTTTTCGTCCTGAGTCGTTTTTTTGACGGTCCCGAGGCCCAGCGAGGGCCCCCAAGGGCCGGAAATAGCCAACAAAACTGGCCGCCCTGGCCTTCTTACGATGCCAATCATGTCTGGGCTATAGTCTGCCCGTCTGCCTCCCGTTCCAGGCCGGGCGGGGCGGCGTCGGGGAGGGCGACGCGCCCGGCAGGCGTCGCGTGCCTCCAGTCCACCAGCGACGCCACCAGGCGCCGCCGCCGCCGCCCACGACCCGCGGCCCGCCGCCTGGCCTCGGGCACTGCCAGCAGGGGTCGTGTGGGGATCCCCGCCCCCCCCTCCCCCGCCCCCTGCCTCTGCCTCCTCCCCCCTCCTCCCTCCTCTCCTCCCTCTTCAGCTCCTCCTCCTCCCCCATTCTTTTCCTCCCTCGCTCCCCCCCTCCCTCCCTCCCCCCCCCCTCCTCCTTCCTCTTCTTTTCCTCCCTCCACCTCCGGCCTCCGACCTTCTCCCTCCTCCCTCCTCCCTCCTCCTCCTCCTCCTCCTCCTCCTCCTCCTCCTCCTCCTCCTCCTCCACCTCCTTTTCCTTCTCACCTTCCTCCTCCTCCTCCTCCTCCTCCTCCTTCCTCCTCTTCCTCCTCCTCCTCCCAATCACAAGCGGCCCGAGGCGTCTCCATAGCCATAGCCGTTTAGCATTTCGGCTGCCGGATTGCCTCGCCGTCGCGTCCCCACGCCTTGTCGCGGCGTGCCTGCAACTAATGGAATTGGCGGCTTTGGCACGATTTGTTGGTAACACGTGTGAGTCAGGCTGATTTTCCTCAGGAGGAGGAGGAGGAGGAGGGGGAGGAGGAGGAGAAGGGGGATGAGGAGGAGGAGGATGAGGAGGATGAGGAGGAGGAGGAGGAGGAGGAGGGGACGCTGTTTGAGAGGGACGCTGTTTGAGAGGGGGGACGCTGTGATCTTGGAGTCGTCGCGGACGCCGTAGCCATTTTGGCTCAAGCCATTTTGGCTCAAGTGTTCGTGCTCATACTCCTCTTGTATTTTCCCTCTGCCCCTACAATTTGTATTCCCATATTGTATATTTAGCTTACACTTCGACTTCGCATCCATGCCTTCTTCAGGTACCCCTGTGAAGCAGCTGTTCAAGATAGAGCAGCATAACATCGGTTCGCCGTTATCTACCCGATCGCTGGCTACGCCTGCAGCAAAAGCTGCTCGTGTTATGAGCCCGCTGAATGAGATGGATGGGCTGGACGTGCAATTTCCAGAACAAGGAGGAGCTCCAGGAGCAGCATCAGAACCAGGAGCTGGCAGCGCCGAACCTCTAATCACTCGCCAGTCACAGTTCGAGCAGGACATCGTGGCCGCTGCCGGCACCGAAGGTCAAGACAAAGGAAAGGGAAAACATACGGACGGACCTTTGATTTTGGCAGCTATTGGCGTGCTCATTGCAGAACACCTACGACCAATTCAACAAGACATAGCGGCAAGTAAGCTTCATGGAGTTTCCCGTAACGACTTGCTGGAAGCAACACGGCCGCTTAAAGCCTCGATCGAAGAAGTAATTACGAAGTTCGAGAACGAAAGTGAGGACATTGACATACGCGTTACCAACATGGAGAACAGCATTAACGAGCGCATCGACAAGATCCAACACGACTTGGAACACATCGCATCTTGCACTCCACGATCGGCGTCCGGCAAATCGCAACATTCTGCTGACACTTACCATTACAACGGCATCGCGCAGTTACAGCAGTAATTGGTAACTTAAACAATTTCGACGACGACGCGGCAGCAGCAGTTTTCTCCCCGACAGATTGTCGTCGATGGGCGGCCCTATCCCTAAAAGTATTCTATGCGAAAGGCGAATTTAGGAACATCATTTTCGAAGAGTTTGAAGCCACGCTGGACCAGGACACTGCCGTTGCGTTGTTGCGGAGTGCGAACATCAAGCGTGGCATGAACACTGTATGGCCGTCGCCGGACAGGGAGCCAGCAGAACGTGCCGCACGCAATTTTTGTTTCGGTCTCAAACACATTTTGAAGAACGATTTGGACAATCAGTATATTGTTCGTGTTTCTGAAGAGTTTCCTTTCCAAGAATGTGGGAGGGAGAATGGAAAACTTGGGATGAGTTGCGCAAGCACCCCAAGCTTATGGAACTAACGCAGAAATGCGATCATATTCTGCAGGGCACAACAACAAGTAGGAAATGCGGCGGGCGCTGGGTATCAGTTCGAACCATATGTTTTTGACGGCCAGCGCCAGAGCCGACCAGCAGCAGTCGAATTTGGATGTTTTTGCTATTGCTGAAAGGATTCTTGGATCATGTAGTTCCTTAAGGCGCGGAATCCGGATCCCTGAAAACCGATTGCGATTCGGACGAGGTCAAAGATGTCGATTCTGCAGCTGGCAATGGGACGAGAATGGGCAAAGATGCCTTCTTGCAGCCACCTGTGGGATCCTCAGTGCCTCGTTCCACCAGCACTGCCGCACCAACCACAGGCTCTTCATTGCAGCGTGTTCGTCCTCTACGCGCCCAGCGTGGGAACCTTCCTAACTGTAGCGTCTCCCGTGCTGGTTCCGATTGTGACTCTGATCCGGATGGAGTCCCTTAGTTTCCTAATCTTCAAGCGCAGTTTTATCCTCGAGAACGCCAGCAACCTCCTACATACCATCTCTCCAGTTGTCCCTACTTTTGTTCTTTCACATCATCGGCAGCAAGAGCGCCACCGGAAGCTGAAGGCACATGTCGTGCTGGATGCGGCTCCCGGCGCGGACGCAGATGGGCATGCCGTCGGCGAGTCCACCGATTTTCGTGGTCAGGGCAAAGTTACCTCCACCACATGCGTTTCACCATTTTCCTGTTCATCCAGATTCTTAGGCTTGCGCCACACCGCCGACCCCTTGTTTATGCCAATCTGGGGGTAGTAGAAGCTGCGAAGGGGTGAAAAGCGATTTTTGGAGCCACTTGGGGGCCGTTTCGGAGCCTCTGGGGTGCTTCTTGGGGGTTCTTTGGGGCGTCTGGGCGGCCTCGTGAGGGCCTCTGGGGGCCTCTTGGGGCACTCTTGGGGCCCCCTGGGGCTCTTGGGGGCAGAAAGCTAGAGTTTCAACATGTTTGGTCGCCCTCTTGGGCCCCTCTTGGTGCCGTCTTGGAGCCCTCTTGGGCCGTCTTGGGGACCTCTTGGGCCGTGTTGGGGCCGTCTTGGGCCGTCTGGAGGCCGTCTTGGGGGCCTCTTGGGCCATCTTGGGGCTTTCTTGGGGGCCTCTTTGGCCGTCTTGGAGCGTCGGGAAGCCGAAAAGGCGGAAAAGCAAAAAACATAGAAAAACACTATGGAAAATCAACAATTTTAGACTCTTGGGGTCCTCTTGGGAGGCTTGTTTGGGACCTCGGGGGCCGTCTTGGAGACCTCTTGGCCCGTCTTGGGGCCATCTTGGGCGTCTTGGAGCGGTCGTTTTGCGTCTCGGGGCCTTCGTGGGCCGTCTTGGAGGCCTCTTGGGGGCTTCTTGGCCCGTCTTGAGGCCCTCTTGGGCCCGGAAAAGCCCCGTGAACCGCTCGTCCCGGCCGTGCTGCGCTCGCGCCGGACCCCCCCCCCCCCCTCCAAATCGACCGGACCGGGCTCCCGGGGGAGGGGTTTGGGGAGGGGGAAGCATCTCGCACGCCGATGATCCCCAAGGGGTCTTTCACCATTTTCCTGTTCATCCAGATTGTCTTGGAGTAGTACCTCTAACATAGAGAAGCACGACACTCCGCCACATATTAACACTAGTTAGGGCAAGCCTCGCAGAATGTGCCGCCCGCTGCAAACGCAGACGTTCGCCACGTGGAACGTGGAAGGCCTCAGAGGGGATTCGATCGTCAAGTTTGTGGAGCTTACGGAGATGATGAAAAGACGATGTATAGCTGTTCTGTGCATCCAAGAAACTCATCTCCACGGTGCGGAATATTACACAAACGACAACGGATTCTTGGTATGTTTATCTGGGGAGCTGGACGAGGAGGCTCGATCTGACGCAGGCGTTGGTTTCATAGTTTCCCCACGGGCCTTTTCTGCAATAGTGGCTTTCCGGGCGTGCTCGTCGAGATCAGCATCTTTACGAATCAAAGTGGTGGGAGGTATGATCACGGTACTATCTGTGTACGCCCCGCATGGCGGGCTCGACGTGGACGACCGGCTGGACTTCTGTTCCGACTTCCAGGGGTTGGTCAGACCTACGACGTGCCATAGTACCACAGTGGCACTGGGCGACTTCAACGCCAGGCTATTGAAGCGAAGGGTCGGGGAACACAAAATACTTGGGGAGTGCGTTTTCGAATCGCATCCTTCGAAGAAGGCGACCACTGTTGTCACCAACCGCCAATTATTATTAGAATGTTGTGTTAGTGCAGACATGGCCATTGCAAATACATTCTTCGATTTACCAGCTGGCGAGTTGGCGACGTACCGAGATCTTGGGACATCCCCAACACAAGCGGTTACACCCGATCTTTTTGCTCAGTTGGATTTTGTTTTGTGCCACCAATCTATACTTCCACTGGTGGGGAGATGTCAAGTACGCCAGGAAGAAGCTCTCAACGCCCACCACTACTTGTTGGAAGCGGACTTCGCCTTTCAATTCCCTGCCGCGCGCAAATCTCACCCTCCACGGCGCGACGTTTCCTCTTTGGTTGGCCCGGACGTGGAAGCAGCGTTTATTTCAAGGTTTTCCGAACACTGGGAATATACTGGGGAATGTGCGACTTCAGACTCCATGGAGGCTAAATTGACATCTGCGTTCGCCGCGGCATTAACGGCGTTGCGAACACGTGCTGTCGCATCCCGGCGTCCATGGATATCCCAGCCCGCACTGAATTCGATTGAAGAGAGGAACAATCACCGACATGCCGGTAATTACGACGAGGAGATGGCCATGAACAAATCAATCAGGAATGCGGGCCAGAGGGATAAGCAAATTTGAATGGGACGGGCACTGGTTGGAGGGAGCTGGGAGGCAGTGCGGAAATTGCGAAGACCCGTTGCGAGGAAGCGCGCTGGCTTTCGACGTATGGACGGGCACGTGACGGACACAGCTGAACGACCAGACGTTCTTGCAGACTACTTTGAACAAGTGCAATGGCAAGTTCGTTTTGCAGAGTTGACGCCTGCAGCTAATCAAGTTTTGGGCCCGACTTTGAACGTTGACGTAACTGCTTTTACTATCACTGAGCTCCAGCGTACTCTCCCCAAGGTGAGGGGCAGAAAGGCGGCAGGGCCAGGCGATGTCCCCCCAGAGTTCTGGAAGATCATTGGTAAAAGCAATGGCGCCTGCAACGCGCTACTGGAGAGATGCCAAACGTGCTGGAGGGAAAAAGACTTGCCCAAAAGCTGGAAGAGAGCTAACGTAACTCTGCTATTTAAGAAGGGAGACGCGACGCTGCCCAGCAACTACCGTCCCGTATCTTTGCTTACTGTCGTGTACAAGACGCTCGCGGCGATGCTGCATATGAGGCTTCTCGGAGGAGAAGCAGAAGACATGATTCGACAATCTCAATTCGGCTTCCGGCCGAGACGCGGCACGGCGGCAGCATTATAGATAAGCCGGAGAATGGTGGACGCAGCTCATCGAGACAAAGGCAACGGATTGATACTTATTTTTGGACTGGGCAAAAGCTTTTGACCGCGTCAAGCCAGATTGCTTATGCAAGGCATTGGTACTTTTTGGCATTCGGGATCCTATGGTGGGCATGATCCAGGGAATCTACGCGCGCAGATATTTTACGATAGTGGACCATTGCGGCCGCTCAAGTGAAAGGAAACAAATGGCGGGCATCGCCCAGGTTTGCCCATTGTCCCCATACTTGTTCATCAGTGTACAAACCGTTCTTCTCCACGACGTTTTCTGATCTGGCACTTGCGGAGGAGCCAGAGTGCGTCGTCACCAGAGACCTCCTCTACGCGGACGACACTCTGCTCGCGTCAACCCACGCCGGCAACTTAGAACAGATGTTGAGCAACATCGTTCTGGAGGGTCAAAAATACGGCATGGAGTTGAACTGGGACAAGACCGCGCAGTTACAAGTTGGTTGCCAGAGTACGCTTCAACAGCCTAGTGGGGGTCCTATCAGAAGCGTCAGAGAAGCGATCTACTTGGGAGGGCTTGTATCCTGCGACGGCCAGGCAAACAGCGAACTCTTGAGACGGATCGGCGAGAGCACGAACCTACTCAGACAGCTTCAGAAGTGGTGGGCTCATACATCCATTGGCCGGCATCGCAAATCACATAGCTATGGGAGTTGTGTGATCAGTAAGTTGTTCTATTCTCTGGATTCTTGATGGTTGTTGAAGGCAGAGAGGGATCGGCTTGATGCTTTCCCACGGTAAGTGTTTACGCAAGATCCTCGGTATTCCGCATTCATTTGCACCTCGGATCTCTAACGCGACCGTTCTGGAGAAGGCTGAGTCGCTGCCTTTGTCACAGGTTTTGCACGAGAAACAGATTGCACTGTACAGGAATATCGCAGACCAGCCACTTAATTCGTTAATGCGACGTCTCGTGTGCAACCCGGATGGCACCCCAAAAGACTGGGCACGCCGCCGCGGCAGAGGGCGCCCGCGACAGCAGTGGGCGAAGTCAGCGTTTGTCTTGGAGCAGGTGAATTTGTGACCTCCCCTGTCTTGCTGCCCTCCTCCTTCTCCTCCTCCTCCTCCTACTCCTCCTCCTCATAGCTGGCGTGCTAATTGTATGTATATTATGCGTCACCGTCGTGAGGCGCTTTGTGCTTCTGCTTCACAGTCGTGTCGCACTCCGTTTTCCGCCGCGCGCTATCGCAACACGGAGGTGATTTTTTACACCTACAGGCAGGCGCACCGCCAAGCATCGGCCTAATAGTGATCCGGATGCTTTTGCCAACGCGTCTTACAGATGCACGGCTTCTGACCTGACCGGGACGCTTTTTGGAGCTGACGTGCCCTCTGGGGGGGTGCCTGGAGCGGTCCCAAGGGGGGGGGTCTAGGGAGGGTTCCGAGGAGGGGGGTCCCTGGGACCCCTCGAAACATCCGGGGGTGCGCAAATCATTAAGACAACGCCAGATGGGGGACTGTCCCCACCTCCCCTCACCCCTTTCCCTGGGGGGGGGTCCGGGGAGGGTTCTGAGGGGAGAGTCCTGGGGGAGAGTCCCTGGTCCCTCCCGAAACATTTTGGGAATGCGCAAATCATTGAGAAATCGCCGGATGGGGGACCGCCCCCCCGCCCCCACCTTCCGCGCGCCCTCCCCAGCAGAGCCACCCCGGCGACCCCCCCCCAAGCAGAGCTGAAGCTCTTGCTCAGGCTCAGAGCTGAAGCTCTTGCTGAGGCTCCCTCTAGCTCACACGCAGGATCGGCGGAGCAATCCGAGCGGGCCATCCGAATCAGGCAACTGCCTTCACTTTCGGGCCCCTGAGCCTTGAATCTGGAGGAAGTCTCGAACGGGAGCCCCGTCTGGGAGTGAGATGCGAGGAAGCTTCAGGCGGGAGCCCCCCCCCACACGGGGCCAGCAGATCATGTTATGAATCCGAGCAGGCCATCCGAATCAGGCAACTGTCTTCACTGTCGGGCTCCTGAGCTTTGAATCTGGAGGAAGTCTCGTGCTGGAAAGTGCGAGGAAGTCCTAGGCGGGAACTGTGTTCCCTATTGGGCCCGCAAGTGATTTTTTAGACCCGAAGTCAAAGCGGGTCATCCGCTGTGATTGTCGTCATTTCCGTGCCTGCTTCAGGGCGAGAAGAAGAATGACGCAGCAGAGACAGTAAGCGCGTCACCAATCACTAGGACGACGATGAGGGCCATTTCCAGATTAGCCGAGAGGATTCTCATGTGGGGTCCTTCGGAGTAAGTTGATTGTTTTTGTTGCGTCTCTAGGTCCTGCTGATCCTCCAGCCGATCTCACTCCAACTACTGCTACCGCTGTTCCTCATCCTCATCCTCCCTCCCTCCCCTCTCCCTGCCGCCTCCCTTCTCCCTCTTCCCCCCTCCCTCGACCTGAGGCACCCCCTCACTGTACCCGAAGTCTGTGATTAGCAGAACGTGTTCCCAGTTTTTACGCCCTCTGGTGGCACTCTAGTCTTGAGGCGTCGCTGGGTTTGATGGGGGCTTGCCCCTTTCCAATGCCGCCTCATGCAGCCTCTCGCCTCCCCGCCTCGGCATCACCCAACGATGCTACGATGGGGGCGTTCGTTAAGGAATGTGCCCAGGGGGCTTCAGACCCTGGAGGATTCCTTAGCTGATGAGGGCGGCGGTGATATCCATGGCCAGTCCACGATTGGGGTTCCACCAGCTTCCAAACCCTGGATTTCGTATGTAATGGTTCCTTACCCGATGTCCTCACCGCATTGTACCAGTGTGTCCTTCTGCGTCCCACTCCCCACCATGCCCTCCTTTTCCTCGCGGTGGGTCGGCGCTCGCCTTCCGTCCCCGGCTGCCCCGCGGCCTGTCCCCGTGGGCTCCTTCGGTAGCAGATCATGGGAGCCTGGTGTGCCCTCCAAATTCAGTCTTTAGCGTCGATTAGCGTCGATTAGCGTCTGGGGGTCGATGAGATAACGCCGATCTAGCATCGGTTAGCGTCGATTCGCGCCGATTTTGCCTCGATTAGCGTGGATTTAGCGTCGACCAGCGCCGATTCGCAAGAGCCGACGAGATGGTGTGGGAGGTTCCCCTGAGTTGCCACCGAACGGCTGCCCAGCGGTCCATCCCGGTGGGCTCCCGCGGCCGCGACGCGGTACGCCTTGCGAGGCTCGGTCTTCTCCGCCGCAAGGGCTGCGGGGGATGCCGCGCCGCGCCGTCGCACCGAGGGGTCGCTGCAGTGCGGGGCCGCGCCCGTCGAGGCCGAGGTCCTTAGCTTGGCGACACCCCAACCTACTGACACCTTCCCCTTCGCCCTGCTCATCTTCTTCATCCGCACCTCCTTTCTTTCGATCCTTCTCCTCCAAGAAGCCGTTGTTCCTTGCGTTCTCCATCCTCCTCTCTCCTCGCCCCCCCCCCCCCGTCCTTGTCCTCTTTGTGTCGTCCTCCCCCCCCCCTCGTCCTCGCCTCGCCCCGGTCTTCGTCGTCGTCATTCGGCGTCGTCCTCGCCCTCGCCCTCGTCGTCGTCGGCTTCCTTCCGTCCTCGCCGCTCTCCCGCTCTCTCTCGCCCCCTCGCGCCTCTCCCTTCCTCGCACCAGTCTGGGTCAGTGGACCAACCTCCAGAGCACGAGATTTACTTATTCGGACATGCAGACTGGTGTGCCGCCGATGTGGCCCTTTCCGCGAATCTTGTTCCAGAGGCTCGCAGACGGATTGCCACAGGGTGTGCCCGAACAACGGCAGGGCCCTGCATTCACAGAGAGCTTGGGCAGGAAGGCACGCCGAAGAAACTGCAGGCTCCGCTGCGATTTTGAAGCCCTCCTGGCCCCTCGCCCAAGTCGTGAAGGAGCTGCATGGGGCGAGCCGGCCTGCATAGTGCTGCTGGCCCCAGGGGCAATCCGACCTCCTCACCAATCTGTGCGCTGGTACCCCCCTCTCTTTCCCCTTCCTCCCTTCATCCCTTCCTTCCTTTCTCCCCCAATCCCTCGCCTTCGTCTCTCCCTTCCTTCCTTCCTTCCTTCCTCCCTCCCTCCCCTCACCTCGGGCCCGTGGGTACCCGAGTGGGTCCCCACCCCCCTGTGTGGCACTCCTCCTCTCGCCTTCCTTCGTTCCCTGGAGATGATGGGCGCACGATGTTTTTCAACAGGCGATGGTACGTGTGTGTATATGGGGGGCGTGGCTAGGACGAGGCTAATTCCGCTCCATTCCAGAGCGTCCCAGAACGCTCTCAGAGCTTTCCAGAACGCTCTGAGAAGGCCGCGGCGCCCGAGACATCCTCCAGAACCGCCAGATCTTAGAGATTCCCGATGGACCCTCACCCGTTTTGCTCCTCGCCCTGGGTTCGTCTCATGTGAATCAGTGCCGGCCGCGTTCCACTACTGGCAAAGTGCCAACTCGCCAACGTCCGAGAAAGCCCCATGTCTGCCTCGAGGTGATGTATCGTAAATCCCCCCATGGCGGATCCAGGCCGTTTGCGAGCACGTGGCTTGCGAGTAGTGGAACGCGCTGGTCTAGAGTTGGCGCCGGCCCGTGGGCTCTTGAGGAGCGCAACTGGCGCCTGAGCTCTCTCAACTGGCTCGGGCCGAGCAGCTTGCGCCAGCCCTCGCCGCCAGCCCGCAGAAAAGCCCTCCGTCCGGCCGCCGCGCGCTGCTCCCGAGCGCAGGCGCGAGGGCGCCAAGTTCCTGCGCGTCAGGGCGCGGGAGTTCGCAGCCCCAGGCGGCAGGCACCCCAGGCCCGGTTTCTCCATCGACGTCGTACGTCGTCGTCGTCGTCGTCGTCGTCGTCGTCGTCGTCGTCGTCGTCGTCGTCGTCGTCGTCGTCGTCGTCGTCGTCGTCGTCGTCGTCGTCGTCGTCGTCGTCGTCGTCGTCGTCGTCGTCGTCGTCGTCGTCGTCGTCGTCTGTCGTGGTGGTCGTCGCCGTCGCTGTCGTCGTCGTGGTGATTGTCTCCGTCGCCGCCGCCTTGGTCGTGTAGGTTGCCGTCGCTGTCGCCCCAGCCGTCCCCGCCGTCACCGTCGCTGCTGCCGCCACCATAGTGGTTGTCGTGGTGGTCGTCATCGGTGTCGTGGTGGTAGGGATGGATGAGGAGAGGATGGAGGGGGAAGGATGGTGATGATGCTGATGATGATGACGATGATGATGACGATGATGATGATTATGATGATGATGCTGATGATGATGATGATGGTGGGGGTGGTGGTGATGATGGTGATGATGATGATGTTGATGACGATGATGATGATGATACTGATGATGATGCTGATGATGATGAAGATGATGATGATGATGATGATGATGATGATGATGATGATGATGATGATGATGATGATGATGATGATGATGATGATGATGATGATGATGATGATGATGATGATGATGATGATGATGATGATGGATGATGGATGATGATGATGATGATGATATGAATGATGATGATGATGATGAATGATGGTGGTGGTGGTGGTGGTGGTGGTGGCGGTGGTGTTTGGCGTGATGATGATGTTGATGAGGTGGAGGAGGAGGAGGAGGAGGAGGAGGAGGAGGAGGAGGAGGCGGAGAGTGAAGATGGAGGAGGGGGAGGGAGGATGATTGTAACTTGTGAGTATGAGTGTCGAAGGGGGAGGAGGAGGGGTTGGGACAGGCTGGATGATGGGGGCCAGGACGAGGAGGAGGGAAGATGAGGACTAGTTCCCTGGAAGTGGGGAAAGATGAAGGTCCTGGATGGGGAGGGGGGGGGAAGCTCCAGAAGGAGAGGTTGCGCCCACAGGGCCCACCCCAGTCCCCCCCTGCTCCGTCCATGAGTTCTTGTGCGCTCCCGAGCTTTTATGGCGTGTGGTTGGCATCTGACATGCGTATTGCGCCTGTGTGGCGTCCGTACTGCGTCTGTTTCGTGTGGGATTTGCGTACGTGTTGTGTTTACATCGCATTTGCTCCGCGTGTGCATTTCACGCGTGTTGTCTGCGCACAGCACATGCGTTGACTGTGCGTCGCATGCACTCCGCGCTTGTGTATCATTCGGATTGCAGTTGCAATGCGTGTGTGCTGCACGGGATTCTCACTTTACCGCATGCAGACGTTCATGCCAGGACATCGGCACAGCACAGAGAAGAGACACGAGGAACGGTGATCATCGTCTGCCCGCGTCCCCTTCCTTTTACCCGTCCCCCCTCCAAGATGCGCTGAAAAAAACCTTCCTCATTAGTCTCTACAGGCTTTCCTTGCCGCTACAAGAGGTGCTCCCGTTGAAAGGCTCTTGTGCGGAACACTGGCCGAAGAGACCCGCTTGCGCAGGCACGAGATCTTCGCTCTCCTGGCGCCTCTTGCTGTCTCCCTTCGCCGTCTCCCTTCGCCGCTTCTTCTGGGTGCTGCTGATGGCTGTGCGTAGTGTGAAGTCGGGCATGTCCCTCTACAGGCAGAATGCTCAAATATAGTCAAAAAGCAGTCTGGGGACGATTTTCCTGTGATGTTTTGACCATGCTTGAGAGCATGTTGGGACAGTTTTTTCTTATTGGTCGTCCAAAATCAGCCCGAAGGAGGACATGTCCGACCTACGAAGCGCACTGCTTCTCTCTTCTCTGTCCCTGGGCCGTGCCGCATTGTGTGGTGGCGTTCGCGGCTGGACGCCTCCTGGGCGCCTTGCTTCTTGGAGGAGGTGGGGGAGGGGGAGGAGGACAAGCTAGGTGCGCTCGCGTCATATCTGAAGTCCTACCCCTCCCTCCATCCTTTACCATGGCGTAGATCTCCTCTCTATACG
>CAUYUJ010005495.1:0-60885 GCA_963575745.1 Prorocentrum cordatum | reverse complement strand
CATCAGCATCATCAGCATCACCATCAACATCATCAGCAGCAGCAGTAGCATCAGCAGCATCATCATCACCAGCAGCAACATCACCATCATCATCAGCAGCATCAACATCATCAGCATCAGCAGCATCATCATCATCATCCTCAGCATCATCATCATCATCATCATCATCAACATCATCATCATCATCATCATCATCATCATCATCATCATCATCTTCATCATCATCCGTGTCATCATCATAGTCATCATCATCAGCATCACAATCATCAGCATCAGCATCAGCATCAGCATCAGCAGCATCATCAGTATCGTCATCAGCATCATCAGCATCAGCAGCGTCGTCATTAGCATCAGCATCATCATCAGCCTCATCAACCTCATCATCATCATCATCAGCAGCGTCTTCAGCGGCAGCAGCAGCTGCATCATCATCAGAATCATCATCATCATCATCATCATCATCATCATCAGCATCATCATCAGCAGCAGCAGCATCGTCATCAGCATCAGCATCAACAGCATCAGCATCATCAGCAGCAGCAGCATCAGCATCATCATCTGTATTATAATCATCCTCCGCATCACCATCATCATCATCATCATCATCATCATCATCATCATCATCATCACCACCACCATCACCATCACCTTCATCGCCACCATCATCATCAGCCTCATCATCATCAGCATCAGCATCAGGATCATCATCATCAGCATCATCATCATCTTCATCATCAGCATTAGCATCATCATCAGCAGCAGCATCAGCATCAGCATCAACATCAGCATCATCCTCCTCCTCGTCCTCATGCACTTCTTCCTCCTCCTCCTCATCCTCATCCTCATCTTCCTCCTCCTCCTCCTCCTCCTTCGCCTCCGCCTCCGCCTCCGTATCCGCCTCCGCCTCCGCATCCGCCTCCGTTTCCGCGTTCGCTTCCGCCTCCGCTTCCGCCTCCGCTTCCGCCTCCGCGTCCGCCTCCGCCTCCGCCCACCTCCACCCCCGCCTCCGCCTCCGCCTTCGCCTCCGCCTCCGCCTCCGCCGCCGCCGCCTCCGCCTCTGCCTCTGCCTCCGCTTCCGCCTCCTTCTCCGCCTCCGCATCCGCCTCCGCCTCCGCCTCCGCCTCCTCCTCCGCCTCCGCCTCTGCCTCCGCTTCCGCCTCCGCCTCCGCCGCCGCCTCCTCCGCCGCCTCATCCGTCTCCTACGCCTCCGCCGCCTCCGCCGCCTCCTCCGCATCCCCCGCCTCCTCCTCCTCCTCATATTCCTCCTCCTCTTCCTTCTCCTCCTCCTCCTCCTCCTCCTCCTCCTCCTCCTCCTCCTCATCCTCCTTCCTTCCTGCCTCACTCCCTCCCTCCCTCCCTCCCCCCCTCCCTCCCTCCCTCCATCGCTCCTTATTTCCCTCCATCCCTATCACATTCCTCCCTCCCTCACTCCTTCCCTGCCCCCCTCCCTTCCCTCCTCCCCCTCTCCCCCCCTCCATCCATCCATCCCTCCATCGATCCCTCCCTCCCGCCCTCCCGCCCTCCCGCCATCCCGCCCTCCTGCCCTCCCACCCTCCCTCCCTCCCGCCCTCCTGCCATCCCGTCCTCCCTCCCTCCCGCTCTCCCTCCCCTCCCCTTCCCCACACCCCCTGATGTAGAAAGTAGTTGGTGTGATCACCTGTTCGGGTTCGCTGACTACAAAATCCCAGGATCGCCCTAAGACGTCACAGACAGATGCCAGTGGAGACCATGACAGCCGAAGAGAATAATAACTCCCGTGGAAGGTCCCAAGAGCGCCTGGCCTGGAGGGCCCCCCAAAAAGGTTCAAGCCAGAGGAGGCATTCCGAAAGAATCCAATACGGTCCAAGAACGCTTCCAGGGAGCCCTAAACGCTGGCAATGGGCACAACAAAACAGCGGCCCGAAGACGTTCCGAGACGGCCCCACGAGAGCCCAAAGAGCCCGAAGTGGTTCGAACGCGGCCCCGAGAGGCGCTGAATGAACCCGAAGGGGACCCAGCTATTGCCGCCATGGGTGGGGTGGGCGTCAAAGCGACCCCTTGAGAGTGGCACGACTGCCCGCGCAGGCGGAGGAAGAGAAGAAGAGGGGATGAGGAACAGCAAATGGAGATCTGGGGGGAGGAGAAGGAGGAGGAAGAGGAGGAGGAAGAGGAGGAAGAGGAGGAAGAGGAGGAGGAGGAGGGGAGGAGGAGGAGGAGGAGGAAGAGGAGGAGGAGACGGAGGAGGAGGAGGAGGAGGAGGAGGAGGAGGAGGCCCTCGTCCCTTCGTCCTTGCTCCCCCGTCCTCTTCCTTATCCGTCTCGTCGTGCAGCCTCAGAACTGCTGTTAGCAACTGCATCAAAAGCCGCTCCTGTTACGGAACTCTGTCTCGCAGCGGCGGCTCCTGCGCATTCACTCAAAACGGCCCCCTAAGAGGTAGCAGAGCCAGATGCTGTGACATGGGTTCGTTCTCTCATCTACTTCCCGTCCCACCCCGCGCCCAGCTCCTCCGACCTTCTTCCAATTTTCCATTGAGTCCATCACTCCCCAGGGGCGATGCGTGGTTCAAGATGTAAGGCAAAACGGAGCGAGCCTTCAAAATGTTGTACACGTGCGCATGTGTATATATATATATATGTATAGTACGCGTACATTCGTATATACAGTAAACACCGAACATTCTGACGCCAGGAACCCTCAGGGAATGTGACCCTGGCAGCCTTGGATCTGCCGCCCAATTCTATGATTCTACGGGGGGGGACTTCGTATATTCGACACCATGCGCAAAAAAGGGGGAAACGCAAGGACTGCAACTGAACACACGCGCTGTAGAGACTGGGAAACGCGCAAAAGAAGGATAACGAAGGAGGAGCAGGACGAGGAGGAGCAGGAGGGAAAAAATGGCGGAGTAGGAGAACGACAACGAGAAGGAGGAAGGGGACGAGAAAAAGAAAGAAAAAAAAAGAAAAGAAGGACGACTAGACCCGCAGGGAATAGGAGGCGACGCGCACGGAGCAGGAGGACGAGCAGGCTACATGCCTGCAGATCGAGCGCCACGGCAGTCCCATCCACCTTCGCGTCTCTTTCCATGACATTGGGTCAGTTGGATGCCGCAGCGAGCCCGACCAATCCTGTAGCGCCTCCCAGAACAGCTGGCAGATCGAACGCCGCAGCGGGCCCCGCGCAGATCCTCCAATGACAAAGAGAGCCTTCCCCGCCGAAGAAGAGGCGACATGTCCTCTGCGCCCGTGGACGCAAAGTGAACGATGGCTCGCATTCGGCGTCTGGGGCTCATGCGGCACATCTGTCGGCCTGTGTAAGGTTCTGCAGCGGCACAAAGGCCACAAGCGAGCCGTCAGGGTCCGCCCGCCCGCCCCAGCGAGGAGAAGCAGCATTCCAGCGGAAGCGAAACAGCAAGATGGAGGGTATCGAAGGCTTGTGGGAAGCCATTCGTGGACAAGCGAACAAACAAGAGCGCGTTTGGGAGAGCAGCCCCGTGCTCTTGCAGCAGTAACATGAATCGTTGCAGCAGAGAGCGAGAATGGAAACGAGTATTACTGGCAGTTGTTCGATCTGTCATGAGCCGAGCAATAGCAGCTCTGTTGCGGTAAAGGTGAGTACACGAATGCTAACAGTTGCAGTCGCAGCAAATCATAGCAGTTGTTGCGGTGGTGGTAGCTGGCAGAATTGGTGGTAGTAGCAATCGGGACGTGACAATTCATGGTAGAAACAGCGGCAGCAGTGCTAGCTAGTAGCAGCACCAGCAGAAGTAGCAGTAGCAGGGGCAGTATAAACACAACAGCGGCAAAAGCAGCAGCAAAGGTAGCAGTAGCGGGAATAGCCGTAGCCACAGTAGCCGAGGTCGCGGTGACGGTAGCTGCAATAGCCGCAATATGTAGTAGTATCGATTACATTAAGAATTGTAGTGGCGATAGCAAAAGAAAGCTGCGCAAACATTAATAACAATAGCACCCACAGTGGCGAGTAATTAACCGAGTAAGTGTGGTAACGGTGCTAATGGTATCAGCAACAAAAACAGGTACACCACCAATGTTGGTAATCGTCATCATCGTCGCCGTCGACATCCTAGTACGGGTGGCAGCAGCAGACCCTGTAGCGCGCATGATGATACGAGTAGTATGCATCACAACATGGGCAATCGTCTCAGTGGTGGTGACACTCGTTATAGCGCAAGCAGCAGCACCGGTGACAGCAGTGCTGCTAGAGGTGGGGGGAGTAGCACTCACAAGAACAGTACCCGCAACCACACTCTGGAAAACGGCAATATTTGTGGCACTGGCAGCAGTAAGCATCGCGCCGCTGCAAGAGTAGCACAAGCATGATGAAACGCAAGGCTACAGCTACAAGTACTAGCAGTAGCGCGGATGCTACCTGACATATATTAGTAGAGGGCCCTGCATAACTCGCTGCTTGGAATTAGTTGTTTGATTTTGATATTGGGCGTAGGAAGTCACATGACTTACAACTCAGGAGGTTAGCGTGGTAGAGCAAGCGGCTCAGGTATGTCGACACCGCATGCCAGACCGAGGAGTCGGCAGCAGCGCGGGCTGCGCATGGATCCGCAGCAGAATTCTCTGATAGCCCTAAACGAGTGGGCTCGATTCCCTTGACAAGACTACAGTGCGTGATCTAAGCGTCGTGCTCCAAGCTACCTATGTCCGCGCGCACCTCATGTAATTCACAAGCCAATGCCAGCCCCTCGGGACTTCTCAAAGCGACATCCTCCCCCTGCTCCTCATCTTCGTACGTCTGCGTCACCGTCACTGTGCTCCCCTGTCAGGATCATCCGCATTCGCACTCCTTCCCCCCCCAGATGGGACACGCCGCCCGACGTCTGCGCCATCATCACTGTGCTCCCCCATCAGGATCATCCGCACTCGCAGTCCTTCCCCCCCCAAATGGGTCATTCCGCCCCCAGATGGGACACGCCGCCCGACGTCTGGGCCATCATCACTATGCTCCCCCTATCAGGATCATCCGCATTCGCAGTCCTTCCCCCCCCAGATGGGACACGCCGCCCGACGTCTGCGCCGTCATCACTGTGCTCCCCCGTCAGGATCCTCCGCACTCCCAGACATCCGCCGATATGATTGTTCCATCCGCGGCCCCAAGGCTCCCGACCGTTCCCCGGGGGGGGATTCTCGTCCCGGCTCCATTTTTGATGGCCTCCGCCCGATAAAGGACCCCAGAGGCCGAAATCCAGGAAAAAACGCCAGATCGAAAAAAAAATCCTCGGATCTCTAGGTCCTCCTCCTCCTCCTCCTCCTCCTCCGCCTCCTCCACCTCCTCCTCCTCCTCTTCCTCCTCCTCCTCCTCCTCCTCCTCCTCCTCCTCCTCCTCCTCCCTCCCTCCCTCCCTCCCTCCCTCCCGCAGATAGGACACACGCGCCACTTCCCGCCCCCCAGACAGGACACGCCGCCCGACCCGCAGGCCCGACTAGGCTCCGGGGACCTTCTTCGCGGGCTGCGAGGCCGTCCCGAAGAACTTGGCCTCCGCGGCGGCTTCTCTCGCGGGCCATGGTCGGGGATCTTCTGACCCGGGTCAATCCAGACCCGGGTGAGCAAGAAACCAGAAAACTGCAATGCAAGACAGACACACTGCAGCGCAGGTCCTCGCAGACCCGGGTCAGCCAAGATGCCCGGCCGCACTCGCAGCCACGAGCGGCTCGCTAACCCGGGTCGGCCAAGAGGGGGTCTTCGCAGGATCCTCAGGGGAACAAAAAGTGGCAGAAACATAAAAACTCGGAGGTCCGCGCCGCCGAACCCTGGCGTCCCATCTTTTCGAGCCGGGCGTCCGTCTTCGCCTGCTTTCGGGCCCTGGGGCCCTCGCAGATCGAGTCTTTCTGTGTATGCCACTTCTCGTTCTCCTAATCCTGCAGGATCCGGTGTCCTGGCTGACCCCCGTTTGCCTCGGGAGCGGCCAAGAGGGGGGTGTCCAAGAGGGGGGGGTGCAAATCATGACCGGCGGCATGTGCGCGGCCCAGCGGGGGGGCCAGGGACGTAATGAAATAAGAAGAGGCGCCATGAAATCTGAGGAAAAATCATGGCCCGCGCCATGATATCCACCCCCCCCTAGTCATCACCCCCCTCTTTTCCGCCCCCGACTTGACCCCCGTCTCGAGGCTCCCGACATGCCGGGCACGACCCGCCCTGCCGGCTCCCCTCGAGCGCGGGGCCCGCGCGCCGGAGCGAGCACGCGGGGCCTCGGCCGCGCGAGAGGCTGCCGCAGCACGACACCCGGAGGCTGGAGCGGCTGCCTGTGCCCTCCAGGGGCAGGAGAGGGAGGATGAGAAAGGGGGAGGGAGGGAGGGAGGGATGTGGGGGAGGCAGGGAGGGAGCGGGCGAGGGCGCGAAGAGGGGGGAGGAGGAGGGAGGAGGAGGAGGAGGAGGAGGAGGAGGAGGAGGAGGAGGAGGAGGAGGAGGAGGAGGAGGAGGATCAGGAGGATCAGGAGGAGCAGGGGGATCAGGAGGATCAGGAGGGAGCAGGGAGGAGGGAGGAGGGAGGAGGGAGGAAGAAAGAGGAGGATCAGGAGGAGGATCAGGAGGATCAGGGAGATCAGGAGGGAGTCAGGAGGAGAGGGACGGAGGGAGGAGGGAGGAAAAAGGAGGATGGAGGGTGGAGGGAGGAGGAGGAGGAGGAGGAGGAGGAGGAGGAAGGAAGAAGAAGAAGAGGATGAGGAGGAAGAGGGAGGAAGGGAGGGAGGGGGGAGGGAGGGAGGGGGGGACGGAGGGAGGAGGAGAAGGAGGAGGGGGAGGAGGAGGGGGAGGAGGAGGAGGAGGAGGAGGAGGAGGAGGGGGAGTAGGAGGAGGAGGAGGAGGAGGCGGAGGAGGCGGAGGAAGCGGAGCAGGAGTAGGAGGAGGAGGAGGAGGAGGAGGCGGAGGCGGAGGCGGAGGCAGAGGAGGAGGAGGAGGAGGAGAGGGAGGAGGATGAGGAGGAAGAGGATGAAGAGGAGGAGCGGCCGCTGCTAACAGTCGAGCCACTAGGATACACAAGTCGCCACGTTTTGCTGTTCAGGTCAGAACGCGGTTTGTGTTTTCCCTCCCCCCCTCGCCCGCCAGGTATTCCGCGCCTCCACCAGTTAGGATGAGGAGCGGAGGAGCGGTTGCAGAGGATTTGACGAGACATGTTGTCTTTCCACGCGCACGAGTGCTGCACGTGCTCCTCTTTCCCCTGTATGTGTACAGTCTGTATTGAACTGTGTTGGCGATCAGGGCCGCATCGCCAGCATCGGTCCAGGACCGCCCCGCGCTTCTGTGCCGCTGCCGCTGACCTGACCACGGTTGAAAGCTTCAACTGATACTGTGCACTGACTGTCCTTTAACCTCAGGCGCCCGTGCAGAGTGTTCTGCCGGCTGCGCGCCAGTCTCTGCTGACAGGCTATGGGCTTCAACAGCGTCGCAATCCAAAGATCCCTCTCCATCGCCACTCCTCAAGGGATCCCAGCTTCGCTCTTCGCGCTGCGCGAAGCGCGAAGTGCGAATAACTTCGCGCACTCGCGCCGCCTCCCAGGGGAGAAGAGGAGGAGGAGGAGGAGGAGGAGCCGAACCGCGAAGCGCGAATAACTTCGCGCCCTCGAGGGCGCCCTTGCTCGTCCGTCTGCAGCTGTCCGGTTGCGTCGCTCTGTGGGCTTCGCTTCTTCCGAAGCCCCGGAAACAAGAACTGCACACACGTACCCCTGACCGTCGGGGGGGAACGTCCCCGTACTGTATCCGTTGTATTGGACGAAGAACCACCAGCGAACGGAACTACTGCACCAGACCTCTGGTTCGAAAAAGCGACAACGCCGTGATGAGACAGTGGGCCATCGTTTGATCAAGTCGGCTCCCGAGCCGCAACTCGGCCCACGAATCGTTATCTCGGATCCGGGGCTGTGTTGTTCCCACCGTACTCAAGGACCACATCTCCCAGAAATATAACTCCGCGCACCCGGAAAGGTATCGAACAAGTATAGAACGAGTACCGCCTTCCGGGGCCCGACGCGTGAAAACCGCCCAGTTTCGGTACTGTCTTGGTGCTCAAGAGGTGCCCAAGGCCAAAGTAGGTTGGAACATCATAAGTCTGAGACTTCCCCCGAGCTCGGGCCACTAATATTACCAGCCTCGATCTTATCCCTATCCCTGAGATTGACACGCCAAAAGGCGATGACAATCTTAGGGATGCGCCCTCAAAAAATAGGGGAATCCCTAAGATTGGCATCGCGATGAGGAGATGCCCAGCATAGGGATAGGGATGTGTTCCAGGCTGGTAGTAATAAGCGACCCAACCGCGCCCCCAGGCCGCCGGCCTCGGCCCCAAAAAAGAGCATGCGGGACCCGTCCGTCCCGCCCGCTCTCCGCTCTGCCGCCCCCCCTTGCTGATCGGGCGGCCCAGGAATGCACCACCGCTGCGCGTCGGCCCAAGGGCGCCACGCTTCTCTCCAGCTCGCACGCGCGTCCAGAACGATCGGGAAGGAGGAGGAGGAGGAGGAGGAGGAGGACGGCGACGACGAGAACCTGCCTCCGAAGCACAGGTCTCGGTCTGGAGCGAAATGGACCCCGACGCCAGGCGCATACTGCGTAAAACTGCTGCTGCCAGGTGCCCCCCCTGGGGTAGATACTCAGGCATGCGAGAGAGCGCGACTCACTCTTCAACAACTCAACTGCCGTAAAGCGCTGACATTGGAAGCTACACAAGAAAGCATTGGTCCGCCTTCTCCTCAGCCGTCTGGAACCTGCCATGACCCATCTTGGACGAAGTGTCGATGAACTTCAGTGCGATTTCCTCGAGAGCCTTCCTCTTCACCTGCGGCAGTAGCGACTTCCGCAGGGTGATGACGCGCTTGCGGGTGCCCACCACGCCACCCTTCACCTGATGTGGCTACATAAAGCCATGTTTTGGGACATCCAAACCAACACTGCGACAAGAACCTCCCCACTGCCTCCCGTACATGCTTCGGTGGCAACTCATGGAAGCCTCCCATACCATCTTGCCAGCTCGTGCGAATCGACGCTAGTCGACGCTAAATCGATGCTAATCAACGCTAACCGATGCCAAATCGGCGCAATATCATCCACTCCAAGACGCTAATCGACGCTCAAAACTCCGTAGACAGAATTTCGAGGGTACACGCGACTCCCATGATTTGCTTCCGAACAACATGAAACTCCCCACTGCCGCCCGTACATGCGGAATCGCGCGAGGCGATTCCGCTGACCCCACAATCAGCCAGACAGCAGACCTCCCGCGACACCGTCCTGCTCCTGTCAGGGGCGAGTAAGTCGGGAGCGGCCAAGAGGGGGTGTCCAAGAGGGGGGGGTGCAAATCATGACCAGCGGCATGTGCGCGGCCCAGCGGGGGGGCCAGAGACGTAATGAAATGAGAAGAGGCGCAATGAAATCTGGAAAATATCATGGCTCCCGCCATGACAGTCCCCCCCCCTAGTCATCACCCCCCTCTTTGCCGCCCCCGACCTGAGCTCTACGGCACAGCAGGCCGGACTGCCCCCAAAGCTGCCGAGGCCACCACCAGACCCCATACAGCACTCCTCCGCCCTGCAAGAGCTCTGCCGAGCTTCTCGAACATCTCAGAGCTCCTCCTCGCCCGCTACCCTGGGCTGTATTCCCGCCTGGCTAACTCTGGGCTCTCAGCCAACGACGTCCGAGGCACAGCTCGAGGCAGCAGGAGTCAACAGCGCCTAGTCAGCAACGCTTCCCATGCTGGTCACCATGACCCAATCCTCGTTCACCTCGCCGTAGTGGGAGAAGCCGCCCAGCGGGGTGATGCCCTTCTCTGTAAGGTCGTTCTCGGTCGTTGCGCTGTTGGGATCCTTGGACTTGGCCGATTGAACATGCGTTCGCTGTGTGTGTGTTTGGCTGCCTGAATGTCTGTTGTCATCACTGCCTCTGTATCAGTCGGTCTGACATTGCGTCTGCCAGTCTGAGTCTGCTTGCCGCTCTTTGCCCATTTCTGTCGCTAACTGTTTGTCCGTGCGTGACTGATAGATATGACTAGATAGAGAGATACGTAGATGTATACACATGTTCGTATACTTGTTTGTATGTGTGGATGTAAAATGTGTACGAATGTGTGTGTATGTATGTGAACATGCATGTACGTGTCTAAGTAAGTGTGCATGTATGTGTACAGTCATATATGCATGTATGTATGTATGTGTATGTGTGTATGTGTGTATGTATGTATGTATGTATGTATGTATGTATGTACGTATGTATGTTTGTATGTTTGTATGTTTGTATGTATGTATGTGTGTATGCATGTATGTATGTATGTATGTATGTATGTATGTATGTATGTATGTTTGGATGTGTGTGGATGTATGTGTGTATGGGTGTATGTATGCATGTACGTATGTATGTATGTATGTATGTATGTATGTGTGTATGCGTGTATGTGTGTATGTATGTGTGTAGGTATGTATGATTGTATGATTGTATGTATGTAGGTATGTATGTGTGTATGTATGTGTGTATGTATGTATGGATGTATGTTTGTATGTATGTATGTATATGTATAGGCATACGTATGTGTGTACGCATGTGGTTGTGAGTATATGTGCATGTGTGTGTGCGTGTACGTATGTATGAACGTAGTTCAATATATGTATATATATATATATGTATACATAAATATACATATATATATATATATATATATATATATATTAGTTATGTGCGTGAGTGCGTGTATGTATGTATGCATGCATGTATGTATGTAGGTGTATGTATGCATGTATGTATGCACGGATGTACATATGTGGGGTAAAGTGTATGTACGCATGTAAATACGAGCGTGTGCACGTACGTGCGTACGAAAGCACGCATGTATGTATTATGCATGTATGTATGCATAAGTAAATGTATGTATGTGTGCAGGTATTTACGTCTGTATGTACATATGCATGTAAATATGTATGCATGTACGTGTAAATGTTTATGTCTGTGTATGTATACATGTCTGAATGTATATAAGTGTACGTTTACATATACTTATGCATGTGTCATCACACACATTTCCGCCACTGTACCTGGAGGACTCAATGGAGTGGCCAAAAGCTCATGCAGCCTTGACAGGTTACGGGTGATAGATGTGCCCAATGTCCAATGTCCCTTTTGGTGGCTTATCAGCCAACCTCTCCTTGCGTCAACGGCCAGGGTCCGAGCAGGGCCCCCCTGCGGAGCCGAAATATCTGATCCTCACACACACTGTAGCCAAATTCGCACTCGTTCCCAACTCATCATTTTTGCCTTGTCCAGAGTCCTCCTTGACACTCTTGCCGATGCGGTAGATCTTCTTGTTGATCTCGGTGCGGTGGCCGTAGCCCTTCTGACCAGAGCGGGGCACCTGCGATCACGAATTCGGATGCTGGAGCCGACCACGAGGCTGGTGCGAAGGAGCAGACGCCCCACAGAATCGCCTTCTGGAGCAACGCCCTCTGAAATACAGGAGACCCCTAACAATCGGGGGCGGCCAAGAGGGGGGTGTCCAAGAGGGGGGGGTGCAAATCATGGCCCGCGGCATGTGCGCGGCCCGAAGGGGGGGGGCCAGGGACGTAATGAAATAAGGAGAGGCGCCATGCAATCTGAAGAAAAGTCATGGCCCACGCCACGAAATCCACCCCCCCCCTAGTCATCACCCCCCTCGTTGCCGCCCCCTTAACAAGGAGAGCGCCCTGGACGGCAAGCCACGCGCTCAGGGGCCCCATGGTCCGCGGCGCTCCGCCGAACGACCCTCGGCAGCCCGGCCCAGGATGCGAGGCGGGAAATCTGAGCGCCCACAACCTCCTCCTACGGCTCCCTATGGCTCGAAGGATTGAGGGCAGGTCCTCTTCAGCAGGGAGCTCCCGCCCGAACTGCGGCCTCTTCAGCAGAGGGCGCTCGTGTGCCGAGGAGGGGCGCTTCGCGCACAGTCCACAGGAATGCTTCTGGGGACTGAAAGCTGGACCTAGGACAGAAGAGCACCCTGTCAGAAAATCTATCCTCCTCCTCCTCCTCCTCCTCCTCCTCCTCCTCCTCCTCCTCCTCCTCCTCCTCCTCCTCCTCCTCCTCCTACTCCTCCTCTTCCTCCTCCTCCTCCTCCTCCTGCGGCCCACTCGTTTTCGCTTCACCCCGGAAAAAAGACCGGGATGGAAAGCCGCAGGGGGAAAAGAGACACCGGGAGAGAGGCGCCGGGAGACTCAGGGGAAGACCAGCAAGGGCCGAGAGCAGGCATGCGACAAGAATGGCGGTGAAAATTGACTGGTCCAACTGGGGGCGCATGGTGCGCATGGTGATCAGACTCCCTGTTGGACTGCAGTCTTGCTGGTGATGTTTGTCGCCTCTGTTTTTTGTTCGTCCTGCCCTGTTTCCTATAAATCCGCCGACCCTGTCGGCGTGTAACCGGGGGTTGTTCCGTCGCCATCGCCGTCGCTGCCGCCGCCGCGTCGTCGCCGCCATCACGTCCCCTCCTTCCCCTGAATCCGTCGCCGTTCCCACCTTCCTTGGGCCCTCGTCCCAAAGCGAAATGCACCAGCCCATCCGCAGCAAAACTAAGCAACGTTCTCAATTGCGTCGAAGGGAAACCCCTTCCCTTTGATCCTTTCCCCGCGAAAGGGGGGGGGTCCGGGGAGGTCCCGAGTCAGAATACCAGCCTCCCGGGGCCCATGGCCCGCCCTCTCCCTCCCGAGGTCTCCAGGGTCGGTGGCGCCGGCCGCAAGGCCTTAGCAATATGTTTTATATCCTGTATTACTTCTTACAACGTGAGAGGGCCCGCGGCGTCAATGGGACCACCCAAGGGGCGCTGTTCATTGCAAGTTCTGCGTTAAGCCAACCTCCTCTCCATCCGCTCCGTCACCCTTTACGAACACGCTGTGCCGGGCGCACCACCCGACGTGTCGTTACGAGGTGGCCGGCCTCTGGCCTGAGATTCTCTCACCGTTTACAATATTGAATGTTAGCCAGCGTGGGCCTCAAACAACAAGTTGTTGCAGTCTACGCGGTGCCATTTATGTGGTGCAACTCACTTTGACCGTCTTGAAGCTGTCCTCTCCACTGCTCGTGCAAACATCCCACCCTCCCACCCACAACTTGGTCGCAAGACCTCTTAAGACAAGACCGTGACGGTAGGTACCAAATGGCACTTGGCCACGACACCGACGCCGACGACGACAGCGACAACGACGACGACGACGGCACCGCCGACACCGACGACGACGACACCGACGACGTCTCCAACGACTTCGACGACGACAGCGACCACGACGACGACGACACCGACGACGACGACGACGCCGACGACGACGACGATGACAACGACGACGACGACGCCGACGACGACGACGCCGACAACGACGACGACGACAGCGACAACGACGACGACACCGCCGACACCGACGACGACGACACCGACGACGTCTCCAACGACTTCGACGACGACAGCGACCACGACGACGACGACACCGACGACGACGACGACGCCGACGACGACGACGATGACAACGACGACGACGACGCCGACGACGACGACGCCGACAACGACGACGACGACGACAACGACGACGACGACGACAACGACGTCGCCAACGAAGACGACGACGAGGGAGGAGGGAGGACGACGACGGCGACAACGACGACAACGACGACAACAACGACAACGACGAGGGAGAAAGGAGGACGGCGACGACGCGAACGACGAAGAAGGAGGAAGGACGGCGACGCCGACGACGACAAAGACGAGGGAGGAGGGAGGAGGGCGACGACGCAAGAGCGCGCGCGCACGCTTTTGTTGAAAATCCGTGTTGCGAAACCTTGGGTTTTGGTAGGTTTTTCGGACACACGATTTTTAAATCCTTCCGAAACGGATGGGTTTTGAAGGATTTCGGCGCACGCGCGCGACGACACGCGCGTCTGCACTTCGTCCCATTTGTTGCACAGGATTCTCGCGACGGCACACGCGCAAGGGCGTTCGACAGATTTCGACATGCGCGCGCGCAGCCCGTTTAATAGCACGTTGTGATAATCTTGAAAAACCTATGGCTTGTTTTCTCCAGATTTCGCAAGAGATCGCGCGGAAGCTTTTTTCGTAAATCAGTGTTGCGACACCCTGTGTTTGTGCATGTTTCTTTGGAGACTCGATTGCGACATCCTTCCGGCACATAAGGTTTTTGAAGGATTCCGGCATGCGCGCGCGACGACGCGCGCGCGCGCACTTCGTCCCATTTTTTGCAAGGGATTCGTGAAAAATATTTGGACTCAACGCCCGCACTGCCTGAAGTGCAACGAGCTGCGAGGCAGGCGGCACAGCTCGCTTCAGCAGGGCGACCTGCTGTGCAAATCTCCACCAGAATTAGGCAGAGAAAGAAAAAGGCACCTGCAGGCCATCCTGCAGTTGTAAAAGAAGCTCGGCCCACCCGCCCACCACTGTGCACGTGAGCAGGCGGCTGTCGCAGCCAGCGTGCTGCCTCCGCCTCGAAGCGTTTGGGTCCAGGAGTTCGAGGCAGCCTAGCCACAGCAACACCACAGTCCGAGCCACTGTCAGGGCGGGCCAAAACCCGCCCCCGCGCACGGAGAAAAAGAATGTCCACACACGAGTGTGCCACGCGCCTTCCCCCGAAGCGGCGCGCCTGACACGCGCGCCGAACGAGGCGAGCGCACGCACGGGCCGAACGAACACAGCGCGCCAATGCCGAGGCTGAACAAGCGGAGGACAAATCCGCCGGCCCCCTTGTGGGGCCACCAGGCTGTAGGCCCGTGATTCGCAGTTTCCCGCGCCAGTCGTAGGTTGTAGTTTCCAGCGTTACAGTTCTGATTATTGCTGGTTACTGTCACTAGTTGACTTGTTGCTGGTTACTGCAACTAGTTGATTGACCGCGCGATGGGGGGGGGGGGAAGCCCAAAGTGGCTTTTTTGCGCCCCCTGGGCGCGTTGTCTGAATTGCTGGGGGGGCTCGAAATCGACACCCCTCACGCAGATCCGCGGGGTCAGGGTCCGAAAAACACAGAGGGATTTGCCACATTTCTGAAATTCGGCGCCACCCCTTACGCAGATCCGCGGGGCCAGGGTCCAAACACACAAAGGATTTGCAACATTTCTAAAATTCGGCGCCACCCGTCACGCAGATCCGCGGGGTCAGGGTCAAAAAAAACAAATGGATTTGCCACGTGTCTGAAAATCGGTGCCACCCCTCACGCAGATCCGCGGGGTCAGGGCCCAAAAACACAAAAGGGATTTGCCACATTTTTCAAAAATCGGCGCCACCCCTCACGCAGATCCGCGGGGTCAGGGTCCAAAAACACAAGGGATTTGCCACATGTCTGAAATTCGCTGCCACCCCTCACGCAGATCCGCGGGGCCAGGGTCCAAAAACACATGCGATTTGCCACATTTCTGAAATTCGGTGCCACCCCTCACGCAGATCCGCGGGGCAGGGGTCAAAAAACACATGGGATTTGCCACATTTCTGACATTCGGCGCCACCCCTCGCGCAGATCCGCAGGGCCAGGGTCCAAAAACAACGGATTTCCCACATGTCTGAAATTCGGCGCCACCTCTTACGCAGATCCGCGGGGCCAGGGTCCAAAAACACATGGGATTTGCCACATGTCTGAAATTCGGCGCCACCCTTCACGCACATCCATCGCAAGGCGTGGCAACCCAAACTGCGAGAACTCCCTCGGCCCTTTAATCGCAAGGTGTGGTAACCAAGCCCGTAAACCACACACGTCTTACCAATCGCCAGGTGTGGTAACCCCTCTTGTGATTAGCTGGTGTTGCTGATTGCGAATCGGCTTCGCATGAAGTTCCGATACTGCTTCACGACAGCGCCAAGGCCTCATGACTTAGCTCTTCCATGGCCCATTCTCCGAGAGAGGGGGCCGGCGGCAGGGGGCGAATCAGCCGCCCACACAAGGACGACGAGGCCAACAATCCCTGGTGCAGAGAGCGCCAGGACGACCACAGGCCTCGCCCCAGATATAGGGTATGCATACAGAAGCCTCCTGCACAGGAGACAACGCAATGGCCTGGGGCCAGTGGAGCATACAGACACAGAGAGGAAGAAAATTCGACCGCCCACACAAGGACGACGAGGCCAGCCTCCCCAGGTGCAGGGAGCGCCAGGACGAAGGCGAGCCTCGCCCCAGATGTGGGGCATGAGCACTGAAACAGTCGGACTTACGTACTCTGATGCACTGGGCAAGTGCTAGGACGCGGGGGGCGGTCGTCGCTCCCCCCCCAGCTTGAACTTAACTGCCACGGGCAAGACCATTACGCAACAGAACAGGCCACAAAACATCAAATACAAACTTGAAGCTTATTCATAGGCGACGCCAGGACGACAGCCAGGAAACCCCAGGTGCACCTAACCCTTAGGGCGGACGCCTGGACGGCCCCTGGGCTGCCCCAGGTGTGGGCCCAACTCGCACCCTGAGCCAGTGCCCCCATGGCGGGCCCTCCAGATGCGGCCAAAGACCAACTGGCCAGAGCGATCAAGGACCCGCCGCCTTCGGCTCCAACGAAAGGGACACAGGCTAGCAGGGCTGCGAGCTACAGGGGAGGCCGCGGAAGGGTCGACATCGTCCACAGTCTGCTAGAACGAGAATAGAGGTGGTGGAAGCCCTTACACAAGGCTGCCCATCCTTGGCGCCCAGCCCTCGTGGGCTTCCTGCATACATCTCCTAGGCCTCGGACCTTTTCCCCCGAGGAGTAGCACTTACATTTAAGGCAGATGAATAGAGTAGACTTGTCAGAACAGTCGAACGCCACCGTTCTGTGTCCTAGGGCATCCTGGCGAGCGGCATGCAACCTGGAATCTGGGGGGGCATCTTCCTGGGGGAGGGCGAGACAAGCCCCTGCGCCCACGGAGGCACACGGCGCACCTCCAGACACCAGCCCAGCATTCCCAACGGCGCCCTACTCTGCAGGGCCTGCCAGGGCGCTCAGGGAGGGATGGGGGGGGGGGGGCAGAGAACATCGAGGGAGAGCTTGGGCCACAGAGGGGGCAAATTGGCCGCGAGGATGCAACAGCCCCTGGCGGCTTCAATTAGCTCATCTACCTTGGCCAGTTCAAACGAGTCCGACGGGCGCAGCTGCAGCGCATGCTCGGCGCTCGCATCCGCATCAGCATTTCCCCTCCTAAGAAATGTTGATCTATATGTGATGCCTTCTTCGTTGACATCCAGATGAGCGTTAACTTCTGGCAGCGGCAACGTACTGTGAGAAACTACATTAGCACAGTCAGAACAAATGATAGAGGGCAACGCAAGAAACTGTCCGTCGACACAACGCGCAACATACTCAGAGGCCTGCGGGGTCTGCGGAAGGTGGGCCCATACAGGGCCCCTGGCCTCCCCAAGGCAAGTACCGTCCTCCGCACGCATACAAACCGCATAAGCAGCCCTGGACAGTTCTTTGATCGGGTGGCGCTGGCTGGACCCATCAATGAAGACATGACCCCACGTTTGCCCGTTCTCAGGAACCCTGGGGCCTTCTGGGCTGGGGAGCTCCTTGCTATGCCACACGTAGAGCAAAGCATTCGTACCCCCCACGGCAGGACGCGGAAAAACATCGGCGGGGTGAGCGAAAGCTCCTCTCGCATAGAGCGCGCGAACGTGAGGGTCAGGTTCCGCCTGAGCCGCCCAAACATCAATCGCATCAGTGACGACTGAGGGCGGGGCCAACTGGGCCCTCAACTCCTGCACCGCCGTCGCCGTGCATTGCCAGAGCCTGTGGAAAAAAAAGAAACAGGAGGAAGAAGAAGAAGAAAAAAAAAAAAAAAAAAAACAAAAAAAAACAAGAAGAAAAAAAAAAAAAAAAAAAAAAAAAAAAAAAAAAAAAAAAAAAAAAAAAAAAAAAAAAAAAAAAAAAAAAAAAAAAAAAAAAAAACGGGCGCGGCAGAGCAGCGAGGGCAAACCGATCCAACTTGATAACCGCACTCTAGGGCCTTGTCCGCAGACCAGATAGCATCGCACGAACAGGCCCGAATCCAGCCCCGCTGGGCTGGGGTAAAACTTCTTACTAATGCAGGCAGCTTTGGGGATGCCCAGGCACGCTCTACACTCAAGGTCCCATTTTTCCCCGAGGTCCCGTTCGAGCCCCCGAAAGTACGCTTCCTTGCACAGAGTCTCCAAAAGCTTAGGGGGGATCAAACCGAGCTGCAAACGATAACCACGGTCGCCCGAAATACTGACATAGTCCTCCATGACCCAGCCCAACCTAAGCAGGGTGAGACGGAGGGCAGAGACAGGGCCTTCGACAGTCGGCCATGTGATTCTTGGAAGAGAAAAGACGCTCCTAAAGCCATCTCGAAGCTCTGTGTGGGGGATGGACCAGGGGTACCCATGCGTTTGCGCCAACCACACCTCCCTGCTCCATCTCAACACAGGGGCACAGGCAGCTCGCCAGCACGGGTCATCCGACAGAATGCTGCCAGCCGTGAGAGACCTGCTCTTGGCAAAGGGCCCGACGCTCGAAAAAGCTCGCCGCCTCATCGTCTGGAGGACCTGGTCGCTAACACCCAAAATGTCCGCCCCATAGGCCCCTCCAGGGAGGGGGCCCGAAGCGAACACCCTGAAGGCTTTTCGACCGAGGTTGCCTGCCTGGCGCTTGATGCGCCTAGCCTTCCTGCAGAGGAGAGCCAACCTGCTCTTGAGCTTAGAACAGCGCCCCGAAGCTCTGACTGAAGCCCCAGCACAATAGTCAACGCCGAGGTTGACCGTCGAGTCAGTGATCTTTCCTCCTAGCTGGCCTAGGGCATCCGACAAAGCTCTGGCAAGACCCTTGGACGAAGCAACAGTGCAAACCTTGTCTAAAGCGAGTTGGCAGTTCATCTCTCCCTCATCAGTAATAGCATGATGGAGGGCCGAGGAAACAGCAACAATGGGGGAGACAACATGTTTGCGGGTACCAGTGCAAGAAATGCCCGTGTCATCAATGTAAATGTCAAATTCCTGGGAGGGGTAAGAGGGGGGCCTATCCAAGGAAGACATACTGTAAATGCGAATGAGCGTAGTGGCCATGCTGCATCCCGCAATCACCCCTTTCTGAACAAAAAATCCATCAAGCAGACCAGCAAGAGAAACGAAACGTCCGCACCTGTACGCATAGAGCGAGAGACGGGTCAGCACTAAAGGAAACTGGTGCAGTTGGCAACGCTGCTCAAGAACATCCAGATCAATCGTTTCGTAATTTGAGGGAGTTTCTGTGGAACTCACGTCATCCTCACCCCCGGCGCGAAGAGCACGAGCCCAGAGCGGCCTCCGGCACCGTTTCCGGACGGATCCGCTAGATCCGCTGGATCCGCTGGATCCGGTGACGAATCCCAAACCGGCGCCCTCGCCTGAGACATCCTCACAAAACGGGCCCCGGGGGGGATGCCCAGAGGAGCCCAGAGCGGCCTCCTGGCACCGTTTCCGGACGGATCCGCTGGATCCGCTGGATCCGGTGACGAATCCCAAACCGGCGCCCTCGCCTGAGACATCCTCACAAAACGGGCCCCGGGGGGGATGCCCAGAGGAGCCCAGAGCGGCCTCCGGCACCGTTTCCGGACGGATCCGCTGGATCCGCTGGATCCGGTGACGAATCCCAAACCGGCGCCCTCGCCTGAGACATCCTCACAAAACGGGCCCCGGGGGGGATGCCCAGAGGAGCCCAGAGCGGCCTCCGGCACCGTTTCCGGACGGATCCGCTGGATCCGCTGGATCCGGTGACGAATCCCAAACCGGCGCCCTCGCCTGAGACATCCTCACAAAACGGGCCCCGGGGGGGATGCCCAGAGGAGCCCAGAGCGGCCTCCGGCACCGTTTCCGGACGGATCCGCTGGATCCGCTGGATCCGGTGACGAATCCCAAACCGGCGCCCTCGCCTGAGACATCCTCACAAAACGGGCCCCGGGGGGGATGCCCAGAGGAGCCCAGAGCGGCCTCCGGCACCGTTTCCGGACGGATCCGCTGGATCCGCTGGATCCGGTGACGAATCCCAAACCGGCGCCCTCGCCTGAGACATCCTCACAAAACGGGCCCCGGGGGGGATGCCCAGAGGAGCCCAGAGCGGCCTCCGGCACCGTTTCCGGACGGATCCGCTGGATCCGCTGGATCCGGTGACGAATCCCAAACCGGCGCCCTCGCCTGAGACATCCTCACAAAACGGGCCCCGGGGGGGATGCCCAGAGGAGCCCAGAGCGGCCTCCGGCACCGTTTCCGGACGGATCCGCTGGATCCGCTGGATCCGCTGGATCCGGTGACGAATCCCAAACCGGCGCCCTCGCCTGAGACATCCTCACAAAACGGGCCCCGGGGGGGATGCCCAGAGGAGCCCAGAGCGGCCTCCGGCACCGTTTCCGGACGGATCCGCTGGATCCGCTGGATCCGGTGACGAATCCCAAACCGGCGCCCTCGCCTGAGACATCCTCACAAAACGAGCCCCGGGGGGGATGCCCAGAGGAGCCCAGAGCGGCCTCCGGCACCGTTTCCGGACGGATCCGCTGGATCCGCTGGATCCGCTGGATCCGGTGACGAATCCCAAACCGGCGCCCTCGCCTGAGACATCCTCACAAAACGGGCCCCGGGGGGGATGCCCAGAGGAGCCCAGAGCGGCCTCCGGCACCGTTTCCGGACGGACGACCTGACTGCATAACACGCCTGGATATGCCGACGGGGGCGAGGAGGAGGAGGAGGAGGAGGAGGAGGAGGAGGAGGAGGAGGAGGAGGAGGAGGAGGGGGAGGGGGCAGGCGAGGGAGCCCCGGCCCTGGGGGAGGGGCCCTGAGGGAGCCCTGATGGGCTTCCGGCACCCTGTGGGGCGGCCGCCCCTTCTTCTCTCGGTCGTTTCCCTCTCGCCCAGAAGCGCGCGCCCCTTCTTCTATATATACAGAAACTCCCGATCAACCGCAGAGCGGCGGATGTTATTTGAGCATGCCATAAAACACGCTAGCACTCTCTTCACCCTCTGAGGCACCCGTTTCAGCACGGAACGCCTGACGCCACACCACATCCGCAGCTCCACGAAACGCCCCAGCAGCCCAGTACCGACGGGGGTGTTGCTGTTCCCAGTATAGGGCCTGGGGGCGCCGAAGTCGCCCCCAGACCCTATACCAGGAGCAGAACACCCCTACCGGCCTGCAACCACCGTTGGGCTTCGAGAGCAAAGCAAGCAGCACGGCAGAGATGTGACTGGGAAGCTGACCAACCGACTCCATCAGCTGAAACAGCATGTCAAGCGCTATCAATCCATCGTCACACAAGAAGTGGAAATGACGACAGTCGAAACCATCGTAGGTGACCGCCGAAGTTCTCTTGTACTTCTTGCTGACTGACCTAAGCTGGGCAGGGTCAGCGCGGGGTAGCGCTTCAACTAACGTACAGCTGGAGGGGTTGCTCAAACCTTCCTTCCAAAAACTAGCAAACTTGGAACCTTCGCTGGCAAGGAGCGAGAGGGGGTCGGCAACGACCGATCCATCTCGAGCAAGAGTCGCGGTAGGGACCCAGGGGTGGGGTCTCGGGCGACGGCGTGGACCCTGCGAGCTCCCTGATATACGCCCTCGGCGAGCCAGGCTCTCCAGCCCGCCTGGGCTCGAGACCTGAACTGTCCATTGGCCCCCTCAAGGACCACAACCAGGGTGTCGAGAAGCTCTTCACCACCTATGATTGCGTCGAGGGGGGCCTGGCGGGAATCTCCTTTCAGCGTGAGCAAGTATTCTCTGACACGACTAAAATGAGAAGCATACTTGTCCAAATGGTTGGCAATGATGAGGAGGGGGACTGACAAGCAAAGCACGCAAGCTGGCGGCCTGGTCTCCACAACCTTGGTTGGCCCGCTGCAGCCCCAAGAACGCTCTAAACTGAGCCACCAGCCACTGGATGGCGCGATGCTCAGGATACCTAGGTTGCATGCCCCGCCCAACTAAGCTCTCCCAGACTAGCTGAGGCCCCTTACTCCTGCTCCCCATCTTCACCAGGTCGGCACCCAGCACATGGACCAACTCCTCCTCCGCCTTATCTGCCCACGCTCCGTAGGCAGGGGAAAGATGACTGAGGGCAGAAACATCATCACCAGCGGCGACCGCATCAAAGCCAGCCTGAGCGCGCGAAATGACTTGGCCCCAGCATGGCGGAGGCAGCGTCGGCCTTCTGACTCGACCCCGAGGCAGTGGGGGGGGCTTCCTGGAGCTGAGAGCCTTGAGAACAGCGGGGGGCTTGTGGGGGGGGGAAAAAAAAAAAAAAAAAAAAAAAAAAAAAAAAAAAAAAAAAAAAAAAAAAAAAAAAAAAAAAAAAGTCCACGGGCCGATAGAGGCTGAGCTCCGTCTCCAGATCGCTCCTGCACGACGCAACCGCTTTCCCCCATCCACCACTGCAAACAAAATAATCCAGAGTCGAGGGGGATCCTGATCCGAAATGCGCGTGGCCTTCAGGGTCGATGAGCAGGCCTTGAAGCTGACCGAGAAACTTACTGCTGACAAGCTCTCCTGGAGAGACGTCAATATCTCCGCCGACGCCAATGCTAGCGCAGCAGACGGAGGCACATGCCCCAACTCGACTTAACAACTCCACGTTTCGCTCGGACAGACGTTCAGCGACATGCAAGTAAACCGAAAACATGTGATAACTGAAGCCCCCTGGGACTCGGATAACCCCTTGAGTAACAGCGTGACCAGAGGAGGGGGGTAAAGACCAAGCCGGGGCCACAACGATTTCCAACCGTCGCGAGCACACCACGAGGAGGCAACATCGATTTCTTCCTGGGCGGCGAGTCTGCGTTCCTGCACCAGCAGGATCGTAGAAGGCGCGCGAGGAAGCATTCTCTCCAGGGTGCCCCAACTGTTGCAATCGAGGGCACGAACAAACAGGACGACAGAGCTCAGCCATCCGACTCCAGGGACCCAGGAGGGGGAAGGGAGGCGCAAGGGAGAGGAGCCTGGGAGATCCTGGGACCAGGCACCACCTCGATCGGGACCTGAGAGCCTGGGGCAGCCAACACAGGGTAAGCTGGACCAGGCCTCGCAAAATTGGCAGGCTTAGATAGAGTCACCTGCGTAGAGCCGAACCTTCCGCAACCACCTGACAAAATCCGACGAGACCTCCACAGCGCATGGCACACAGCAGCCTTCAGGCCTCTACAGCCAGAGGCGCGAACGCCACTATTCGAGCGGAAGGAACGACGGAGGCGAGGCCGACAGGCCGAGAGGGTAACGTTAGATTTGAAAGAATCACGCGGCAACTGGCCCCCCCGCTGCCCCTCGGCGGCGGGGGGGGGGGCCTGTGACAAAAGGCGCTCAGCACGGGCTCGCGCATCTTCGCGGTCTGGTGACGCAGCTGCAGCCGCGCTCTCACCAGGGCCGTCTGACGATGAAGCTGAGGCAGCCACTCCTGGGCCTGCTGGGACACCATCAGCACCCGCAGCTGGCACACCTCCGACAGCGCCTGCAGCTGCCTCTTCGCCATCTCCGTCCTGGCGCCTCCTCTTGGATGAAAGACGCTCCAGCATCTTCTGCTGCTCGGCCTGGAACGCCTGGGTCCTCTCCAACGCATCTCCAAACAACTTTCGGACTGCATCTTGCAACGACTGCTTGAGCTCCTGGGCGCGACCGTTGGCCTCCTCCAGGTCCTTCCCTGCGATCTCGAAATCGTCCTGGGGGGGCCAACAGTGAGTCAATCGAGATAGGAATCTCTTCCGCCTTGCCCTGAATGATGGCCGCAATATGAAGGCTCGCCGCTGGCGGGGGGGGCGACACAGGTGGCGGCGCCACCTCCTCGTGCAGCTGCTGCACGAGCCTGGTCTGTGCCTCCCCCGCCAGCTTGAGCTCCTCCGAGAGCGTCTTGATGCGGCCTCGCTGCAACGACAGTACCTCCTCCATCTTCTCATACACGTTGCACGCCTTGTCGGTCCGCTCCCGCAGCTGGCGCAGTTAGTGGAAAACCTCGTTGACCTTGGCCTGCAACGGAACAGCGAGGCTGACGCCATGCGCTTATTATGATCAAGTGCGAGCTGATGCCGACGAGCGCCCGCCTTGTCCACATTTAGACAATAGATCCACCAACTTCTCCAACTCATTAATGGAAGTGCCCGCACGGTCCACGTGGGGGGATGACCACACTCCACCATTGCCTGAACCTCCAGCAGCACCTGCTCCGCCGTAGCACTGGGCGATCTGGGGGCCAGCACGCAGGGGCAGGGCGGGCCAGTCGCGGTCGCCGCCCGCGTACCAGCTGCCGCCCCACGACGGGGTGCACCTGCCAGAGCCAAAGGAAGAGTGACGGGCAACTTTGCAATGCTTGCAGAACCACCAAGACACCTTGTTGCGCCTGCATCCACAACTGCCGCAAGTCCACAACTTGCCATTGGCTGAAAGAGAGGCCCAGGCAGAACCTTCTTCGCCACCAGAGTGTCCTTCACCAGGGAACTTCAGGGGGGGAACCCGGCTGGCCTGGGACATTGCGATTTCAGATTTAGCATGGGCATGTGGTCAGCATCATAAATGATTTACATACCCGAAAGGGGTAGCGATAACGCTGGGGGGGCGGGGTGGGGGGGGGTAGAGTCTGTTCTCTTTTCAGAAAGGAGAATGTATGGGCTGCCAACCTACATAATGCAATATATGCAGTGCAATATGCGCGGTGCAATCTATGTGGTACAATTGCTTTTTACCGATGATTTGACACAACCCACCTTCTTGCAAACATCCCTCCCACGAACCCGCAACTTGGTTCGCAAAACCTCTTAAGACCGACTACGACGACACCGACGACAACGACTACGACGACACCGACGACGCCTCCGACGACTTCGACGACGACGACGACGACGACGACGACGACGACGGCGGCGACGACGACGACGCCGACGTCGACGACGACGTCGACGACGACGCCGCCGACGCCGACGACGACGACGACGAAGACGACGACGAGGGAGGAGGGAGGACGACGACGGCGACAACGACGACAACGACGACAACGACGAGGGAGGAGGGAGGACGGCGACGACGCGAACGACGAAAAAGGAGGGAGGACGGCGACGCCGACGACGACAACGACGAGGGAGGAGGGAAGACGACGGCGACGACGACAACGACGACGACGACGACAACAACGGCGACGAAATACGAGGGACGACGACAAGACGCCGACGACGGACGACGACGACGACGACGACAAGGGAGGAGGAGGAAGGACGACCACGGCGACAACGACGACGGAAACAACCACGACGCCAAAGAAAACGACGACGACGACAACGAGCACGAGGAAAGACAGAGGACGACGTAGGCGACGACGACGACGACGAGGAAGAAGGGAGGACGGCGACGACGACGACGACGACGACGCAAGAGCGCGCGCGCACGCTTTTGTTGAAAACCCGTGTTGCGAAACCTTGTGTTTTTGTAGGTTGTTTGGAAGCACGATGCTGAAATCCTTCCGAAACCGATGGTTTCTGAAGGATTCCGGCATACGCGCGCGACGACGCGCGCGTCTGCACTTCGTCCCATTTTTCGCACAGGATTCTCGCGACGGCACACGCGCAAGGGCGTTCAACAGATTTCGACATGCGCGCGCGAAGCCCGCTTGGTAGCATTTTGTGAAAATCTTGAAAAACCGATGGTTTTCTTAAGATTTCGCAAGAGCTCGCGTGTAAGCTTTTTTAGCAAATCCACGTTGCGAAACCATGTGATTTTGCATGTGTTTTGGAAACTCGACTGCGAAATCCTTCCGGCATCGAAGGTTTTTCCAAGATTTCGGCATGCGCGCGCGACGACGCGCGCGCGCATTTCGTCCCATTTGTTGCAAGGGCTCCGTGAACAAATGCCACGCTAGAACAAAAGATGTCCCCGCGTATCGTTTTTCATTAGGGAACCTCACGGGGAGCGAAACCGGTTCCCCGGGAATAATATACATTCAAATTTAGGATGGACACGTGGTAAGAATCATATGATTTACATACCTGAAAGGGGGGCGGCGAACGCCGAAGGGGGGGGTAGAGTCCACGCAGCTGAACTTGAAGTCGTCATCTCCACTGCTCGCGCAAACTTCCCACCCTCCCACCCACAACTTGTTTGGCAAAGCTCGTGATGCGGGGGGCGGCGGCGCCGCCGATGACGACATCGATGATAACACCCACACTGCCGATGCTCGTCGCCATGAGTCGATGACGAAGATGAGCATATCGACGATACTCGGCCGGGCGCAATGACAAGATGACGTCGGCAACGTCTGCGACAATGACGAACATGGCACCAGCGACGACGATGTTGAAGCGGGCGACGGCACGAACGATAACGGCGCCAATGATGGCAAACTCGCTGGCGATGCTGATGCCCATCTGTCGATCAGGCAGGTGGACGCGGCGACGCTGAAAAGGTTGAGAAGGAAATCGCGCGTGCGGAAGTTCAACAAATTCGTCGGACTGATCATGCGCGCGCGGCGGTGCGCGCATGTGGCCCACGTGGTGTCTGTTGCAAGGGAATCGTGCCCTCGGCGCACGACAGGAGCATCGCGGGCGCACCGCGCGGTGACATGAGATCGCTGGATTTGGCAGAATTGAGAAGATGTGTGATTTTAGCACGAGCGCGCGAACAGGAAATATACAGAATGTGTTGCGAGACCTTTGGGTGCTTTAGTTGTGTATGCTGAAATGATTGCGAACACATTGTATTTGGAACCATTTTGACATGGGCGCGCGCGTGATGTCTTCGTGCAATTATTTGCAAAAGGATTACTGAAATTTGCTTTCTTAAGATGAGGAGGTGCGCTAGCATAGGACGATTTGACAGGAATGGCGGGGGGGGCGATACAGGTCCGGCTGGGATTGCGCGAATTCAAAATTAGGACGGACGGGTGTTCATAATAAACATGAAATTGCAATACCCCAGGGGGGGCGTCAACTCCTGGGAGGGGGGGGGGGGGGAGAATCTAATTCTTCCTGTAGAACGGAGAATCTACAGGGTGCACCCTACGCAATGCAATCTATGCGGTGCAAGATACAACCCTAGCACGCGCGCGCAGCAGCCAGCTAGTTTGGCGCCACCGACGCGGCCGCGGCGGCGCTGACCACTCGGCGCACCCCAGCGGGCACTTAACTGAGAGCGGTGTTTTGGGCGGGCGCGGCATCATGACAACGTCGACAACGGTGGGCGCGGAGATGATAGCCACGATGCTGGTGACGATGTTGACACCGACGAAGGCGCGGCCAGCGCGAGCGCCGATGCTGATCACGCCGACGACAATGACGGCGCCCTCGCGTCGGCGATGAAAGTTTTGGAAAGAGTTCGACATGCGCGCGCGGCCAACACGCGAGAGTGGCCCGCATGGTTATATTTGACACGGATCGCCCCCCCCCCCCCCCCCCAGCACGCGCGCAAAGACGCGCGAATGATGTCGGCACGCGGCGCCAGAGGCCAGCTGGGCACGATTCCGTGAAAATGTTGGAAAACCGGTGGTTTGCTCATGCGTGCGCAAGAGCGCGAGCGCACGCTCTTGTGAAAATTGACGCTGCGAACCACAGGTTGTTGTATGTTTTTTTCTCTCTTGCACTCGCTTTGAAAATCGCTGCGAAACCGCTGGCGCGCGACGGATTTCGGCGCGCGGCGCCAGAGGCCAGCTGGGCACGATCCCGCGAAAATGTTGGAAAACCGGTGATTTGCTCATGCGTGCGCAAGAGCGCGAGCGCACGCTCTTTTGAAAATTGACGCTGCGAACCACAGGTTGTTGTATGTTTTTTTTCTCTCTTGCACTCGGTTTGAAAATCGCTGCGAAGGGGCTGGCGCGCGATGGATTTCGGCGCGCGCAACGACGCGCGCGAAATGTCGAAAAACCTGCGGTGTTCTTAAGAATTCGCTAGAACGCGCGCGAACGTTGATTTTGAACATCCGCGTTGCGAGACCATGTGTGTTTTCAATGAGTTCAGGACAATCGGCTATGAAATTCCTGCGAAAACATTAGTTGTTGCAGGGTTTCGGCATGCGCGCGCGACGACACCCGCGCGCGAGCACTTCATCTCAACGTGTTGCAAGGGACACTTGAAAACTTATGATTTTTTGAAAGACGAGCGCGCGCGCATCATACCGCTTGCAGAGGATGACGAGGGGGGGCGATACTGGCTGGGCTGGGATGGTATGAGTTTAGTTGTCTGGTGCAAGATGCGGCAGAGTGATATGCAATTTGCAATGCGTAAAAAATGGATGTCGATAGCCCGCCGGGGGAAGGGGGGGAGGAGTCTGTTCTTTCTTTTAACGAGGATTCACCTTGCCGAACTCGAAATTGTCGACTCCACTGCTCGCGAAATCATCGCACCCGCCCACCCGCAACTTGGTTTGGAAACCCCATGCGGAAGCGATTGCGATGAGTGCATGGCGTTGGCTGGTGCATCTCTGCGGCCGCACTGACCCGCGCACGCTCGCTCGCGCGCGCAGCGGCCGCCTAGTCAGCTCGACGGACGCGAACGCGGCGGCGAAAACCGCTCGGCATATCCCAGCGGGCACTTCAATGCGAATCGGCGGCTTAGGCGGGCGCGGTATCATGGCATCGTCGACAGTGGTAGACACGATGATGATAGCATCGATGCTGGCGACGGTGTAGACAGAGACGACGGAACAGCCAGCGACGGCGCCGATGCTGATAACGCCGACGACGATGACGGCGTCTTGGAGTCGGCGATGAAGGTTCTGGAAAAGAGCTCGACACGCGCGCCCGGCAGACGCGCGAGAGTGGCCCGCATGGAATTATTGGACGCGGATCGTGCCACTACAGCACACGCGCAGGGGCGCTCGAACGATTTCGCCATGCGAGCGCGAAACCCGTTTGGTAGCATTCTCTGACAAATGTTGAAAAACCTATGGCTTTCTTCGAGACTCGCAAGAACGAACGCGCAAGTTTCATTTGTTTGAATATCCGTGCTGCGAAACCCTAGGCATACAATATATATATATATATATATATATGTATGCGTGTGTGTGTGTGTGTGCGTCGAACACTCTATTTTGAAATCCTTGTGTAACCACTTGAAAGATTTCGGCATGCGCGCACGACGACGCGCGCGCAATTTGCCCCATGTGTTGCAAGAATTATCTGGAATTTCTGGCGTTGGGAAAACGAGTGCGCGCGCCCAAGATTCGTTGCAGAGGATGATGGGGGGGGGTGATACAACATGGGCTGGGATGGTACGAATTCATGTTTAGGTTGGACGATGGAGCAGAATCATACGCAAAATGCAACACGAAAAAAAAAAATGCCGATCATCACGGGGGGATCGAATCCGTTCTCCTGTTGAAGAAAACGAAATACGCGCGACAATATTTGCAATGCGATCTGCGCGGTGCAATCTACGCGGCGCAACTGATTCTAACAAACGAGTTGACACATCCCACGCATTTGCAAACATCCCACCCACCCACCCGCAACTTGGTTTGCAAAACCCACACGGTGGCGATTGCGATGCATGTTCGGCGTTGGCCGGTGCATCTCCGCGGCCGCGCCAAACCAAGCACGCGCGCGCAGCGGCCAGCTAGCTTGGCGCGACCGACGCGGCCGCGGCGCCGCTGACCGCTGGGCGCATCCCAGCGGGCACTTCACTGCGAGTCGGCGACGTGGGCGGGCGCGGCATCATGGCAACGCCGACAACGGTAGAAGAAACGATGATACTAGCGATGCTGGTGACGGGCAACGATACTGATCTCGCCGACGACGATGACGGCGCCCTCGCGTCGGCGATCAAGGTCCTGGCAAAAGTTCGAGATGCGCGAGCGCGGCCGACGGGTGAGAGTGGCCCGCATGCTATTATTTGACTCGGATCGTGCCTCCCCAACACGCGCGCAAATGCGCGCAGATGATGTCGGCATGCGGCGCCAGAGGTCCGTTTGGCAGAATTCCAGGCACGTTGAAGAACCTGTGGTTGTCTTAAACATGCGCTCAGAGCCCCCGCGCGCTTTTTTTTCGAAACTGTTTCTGACAGACCATATGTTTGTGCATGCATTCTGGACACCCAGCTTTTAAATCGCAACAAACCGAAATTGGTTGACGGATTCCGGCACGCGCGCGCGACGACGCGCGCTCGTGCACTTCGCCCCATCGTTTGCACGGGACTCTCGCGTGGTTTTCCCAAGAACTCACAAGAGCGCGCGCGCAAGCTTTTGGAAGATCCGCGCCGCGAAACCAAACGGTAAAATTTGTGTTTTGGACACTCGGTATCAAAAACCCTTACGAAACGAAGCAATGAGTGAAGGATTTCGGCATGCTCGCACGGACGCGCGCGCGAGTACTTCGCCCCGTTTGTTGCAAGAAACTGCTGCAAACTTTTGATTTGCCATACAAGAGCGCGCACGCAAAATACATTTTGCCGAAGACGGCGGTGGGCGCCGATACCGGCTGGGCTGGGATGGTACGAGCTCATATCTAGGATGGGCGATGGGGCACAATCACACGTAAATTGCACTACAAAACAGGAAATGACAATCCGGGGGGGGGGGGTCGATCTTCTTTATAAAAAAAAAAAAAAAAAAAAAAAAAAAAAAATCTACGCGGTGCAATCGACCACCCTGCACCGCGCTTGCCAACCTCCACTGCTCGCGCAATCATCCCACCCACCCACCCGCAACCTGGTTTGCAAAACGCACGCGGCGGCGATTGCGACGAGCGCATGGAGTTGGCTGGTCCACGTCTGCGGCCGCGCCGACCCAAGCACGCGCGCGCAGCGGCCAGCTTTGCGCGACCGACGCGGCCGCGGCGGAGCTGACCGCCCGACACTTCCCGACGGGCACTTCAATGCGATTCGGCGACTTGCGCGGGCGCGGCATCATGGCAAACGTCAACAATGGCATACGCGACGATGACAACGACGACGGCGCGGCCAGTGGGAGCGCCGATGCCTATCACGCCGACGACGATGACGGCGCGCTCGCGTCGGCAATGAAAGTCCTGGGAACGGCTTGACACGCGCGGGCAGCCGACGCGCGAGAGTGGCCCGCGCGGCGTTCTTTGACGCGAATCGCGCCCCCCCCCCCCCCAGCGCGCGCAAGGGCGCGCGAATGATGTCGGCACGCGGCGCCAGTGGCCCATTTGGCAGAATTCCATAAACAGGTTGAAAAACCTGCGGTTTTCAAGCAATCGCAAGACCACGTATCTTGTTTGAAAACCCGCGTTGGCAACCCCTTTGTTTTTGAATGTGTTTGGACAATCGGTTTTGAAATCCCTACGAAACCAAAAAGGTGTTGGACGGATTTCGGCACGCGCGCTCGACGACGCGCGCGCGTGCACTTCGTCTCATCTGTTGCAAAAAGATTCTCGCGACGGCACGCGCGCAAGGGCGTTCGAACGTTTCCGACGTGCGCGCGCGAAGCCCGCCTGGCCGCATTTTAAGAAGATGTTGAAGGATATATAGTTCTTTCCTTTTAATACAAAAAACCGCAAGGGCGCACATGAAAGCTTAGTTGAAGATCAGCGTTGCGAGGCCATTTGTGTTTGTATGAATTGTTCGACACTCGGTTTGGGAATTCCTACGAAACCGAAAGTTGTTGCAAGGATTCCGCGTGCGCGCACGACGGCGCGCGCGCGTGCCCTTCGCCTCAGCTGTCGCACGGAATCCTTGAGAACTTGTGACTTTGTTATCAACGGGCACGCGCGCATGATATCTGTTGCAGGGGATGGCGGGGGGGCCGATACCCGTTGGCCTGGGGACGGCATGAATTTATATTTATGATGGACGATTGGGCAGAATCAAATGCAAATTGCAATACGAAAAGGGGTGCCGAAAATCCCGCGGGGGAGGGGGGGAATCTTTTCTCTGTTGTAGAAAAGAAAATCACCGTGGCGAACTTCAAATTGTCGACTCCACTGCTGGCGCAACCACCCCACCCACCCACCCGCAACTTGATTCGGAAAAACCACGCGCACCTTGGTTTGAGAAACCCATGCGGACGCGATTGCGATGAGTGCTTGGCGCTGGCTGGTGCAGCTCCGCGGCTGCACTGACCCGCGCATGCTTACGCGCGCAGCGGCCAGCTAGTCTGGCGCAACCGACGCGAACGCGGTGGCGCTGACAGCTTGGCACATCCCAGCGGGCACTTCAATGCGAGTCGTCTTTCGGTGGGCGCGGTATCACGGAAACGTCGGCAACGGTAGGCACGACGATTATAGTAGCGACGCTGGCGACGATGCCGGCAGCGACGATGGGGCAGCCAGCGACGGCGCCGATGCTGACACAGCCGACGACGATGACAGCGTCTTAGCGTCGGTGATGAAGGTTCCGGAAGGAGTTCGACATGCGCGAGCGGCAGACGCGCGAGTGGCCAGCACTGTACTTGTTGACTCGGATCGTGCCACCCCAGCACGCGCGCAAGGGCGTTCGAAAGAAATCGACATGCGCGCACGAAGCCTGTTTGGTGGCATTGTCTCAAAATGTTGAAAAACAGATCGTTTCCTCAAGAGTTCACTAGCACGCGATCGCACGCTTTTTGTTGAAAGTCAGCGCTGCGAAAGCATATGCTTTTATGTGTTGTTTTTTCCTACACTCGATTCCATGCTTCCGGCATGCGCGCGCGATGACACGCGCGCACTTCGTCCCATTTGTTGCGAGGGATTCTGGATGGAGGGGGGGGGGGGGGGGAACACACACACACACACACACACACACACACACACACAAAAATGACTTTGGCTCAACGAGAGCGCGCATACTGTCTTTTTGCAGCGGATGGCGGGGGGGCGATACTGGTTGGGCTGGGATCGTGTGAATTCGCATTTAGGATGGGCGACGGGGCAACATCACACGTAAACTGCAATGCGGAAAGGAGGGCGGTAATCCCCAGGGGGAGGGGGAATTTTCCAGAAAGGAAAACTGATGACCCTGCACCGCGCATGACCACCTCCACTGCTCGCGGAATCACCACCGACCCACCCGCAACTTGGTTTGCAAAACGCACGGGGCGGCAATTGATGGGCGCCCGGCGCTGGCGCGTTGGCTGGTCCCTGTCTGCGACCGCGCCAACCCAAGCACGCGCGCGCAGCGGCCAGCTAGTTTGGCGCGACCGACGCGGCCGCGGCGCCGCTGACCGCCGGGCGCATGCCAGCGGGCACTTCAGTGCGAGTCGGGGACTTGGGCGGGCGCCGCAACATGGCAACGTCGACAACGGTAGACACGACGATGGTACTAGCGACGCTGGCGACGATGCCGCAACGACGACAGCGCGGCCAGCGCAGGCGCCGATGCCGATCACGCCGACGACGATGACGGCGCGCTCGCGTCGGCAGTAAAAGGTTCGGGAAGGGTTTCGACATGCGCGCGCGGCCGACGCGCGTGAATGGCCCGCATGGCAATTTTGACACGGATCGCACCCCCGCCCCCCCCCCCCCCCAGCACGCGCGCAAAGGCGCGCAAATGATGTGGGCATGCGGCGCCAGAGGCCCGTTCGGCAGAATACCATGACCAGGGGGGGGGGGGGGGGAACTATGGCTTAAAAAAAAAAACGCAGGAGCGCGAGCGCGCGCTTTTTTGAAAACTGACGTTGCGGAACCATGTGTTTTGTTTTATGTGTCTTGGACACTCGGTTCTGACATCGTTACGACACCTCTTGGTTGTTGACGGATTGCCGCTTGCGCGCGCGACGGCGCACGCGCGCTTCGTCTGATTCGTTGCAATGGGTTCTCGCGACAGCACGCGCGCAAGGGCGTCCGAACGATTTCGACACGCGCGCGCGATGCCCGTTTGGCAGCACTTCCTGGTTGCACTATCTGGAAGAACTCGGAAGAGCGCGCGCGCAACCTTTCTTGTAAATCCGCGCTGCGAGCCCATGTTTTTACACGTTTGGACACTCGATGTTGAAACCCTCACGAAACCGAAGGTTGTTGAATGATTTCGGCATGCGACGACGCGCGCGCGTGCGCTCCGCCTCATGCCGTTGCAAAAGTTTCTTGGACAGTGAAGATTTTTGATCAGCGAAAGCGCGCCAAGTATTTGTTGCAGAGGGTGGCGATGGGGGCGGATGCCGGCCTGGCTGCGACGGTATGAGTTCGCATTCCGGATGGGCAGGGGCAGAACCCGATGCACATTGCAATGCGAAGAGGGGCGCAGATAATCCCAGGGGGGAGGGGGGCAGAGTGCATTTAGAAAGGAGAATCTACGCGTTGTAATTGATTACACAAGGGAATTGACACATCCCATGCCACTGCAAACGCCCCACCCACCCACCCACCCAGACGTGGCTTGCAAGACCCATGCGGTGGCGATTGCGAAGAATGCGCAGCGTTGGCGGGCGAATCTACGCGGCCGCGCCAACCCAAGCACGCGCGCGCAGCGGCCGGCCAGTTTGGCGCGACCGACGCGGCCGCGGCGCCGCTGACCGCTGGGCGCACCCCAACGGGCATTTCAATACGAGTCGGCGACTTGGAACAACGGTAGACACAATGATGATAGCAGCGATGCTGGCGACGACGTTGACGACGACGGCGCGGCCAGCGCGGGCGCCAGTGCCGATCACGCCAGTGACGATGACGGCGCCCTCGCGTCGATTATGAAAGTTTTGGAAAGGGTTCGGCATGCGCGCGCGGCCGACGCGCGAGAGTGGCTCGCATGGCGCCATTTGACGCGGATCGCGCCCCCCCCCCCCAGCACGCGCGCAAGTACGAGCGAATGATTTCGACGCGCGGAGCCAAAGGCCCGTCTGGCAGAAATTCATAAACCCATTGAAATTCGATGGTTTTCTTTTTTTCAAAAATCGCAAGAGCGCAAGCGCACGCTTTTTTGAAAACTGATGTTGCGGAACCATGTGTCCTGACATCGTTGCGGCGCCGATGGTTTTTGACGGATTGCGGCATGCGCCCGCGGCGACGCGCGCACGATTCGTTTCATTTGTCGCGATGAATTCTCGCGACGACACGCGCGCAAGGGCATTCGAACGATTTCGACATGCGCACGCGACGCCCATTGTGTAGCAGTTTCCGATACCATCGAGAAACCTGTGGTTTTCTTAAGCACTCGCAAGAGCGCCCACGCAAGCTGTCTTTCAAAAACCGCGTTGCGAAACCATGTGTTTTACATTTTTCGACACTCGATTTTGAAACCATGAAGAAAAACGACGGTTGTTGAATTATTTCGGCACGCGCGCGCGACGACGCGCGCGGGTGCACTCCGCCTCATTCGTTGCAACGGTTTCTCAGGCATTGACGATTTCAGATCAACGAGCGCGCGCCGACAAGATTTGTTGCAGAAAATGGCGGGGGGGGGGCGGGCGACGCCGGCCTGGCCGGGACGGTGTGAATTCGCATTCCGGACGGACAGGGGCAGAACCCGACGAAAATCGCAACGCGAAAAGGGGCGCCGATCATCCCGGGGAAGGGGGGGCAGAGTGCATTTAGAAAGGAGAATGCACACGGTGCAATCGTTTTCACAAAGGAGCTGGCGCATTCAATGCCGCTGCAAGCACCCCGCCCATCCACCCACAACTTGGTTTGCTAAACCCATGCGACGGCGATTGCGAAGAATGCTCGGCGTTGGCGGGCGCATCTCTGCGGCCGCGCCAACCCAAGCGCGCGCAGCGGCCAGCTAGTTTGGCGCGACCGACGCGGCCGCGGCAGCGCTGACCGCTGGGCACATCCCAACGGACACTTCAGTGCGTTTCGGCGACTTGGGACAACGGTAGACACGATGATGATAGTAGCGATGCCGGTGGCGACGTTGACAACGACGACGGCGCGGCCAGCGAGGACGCCGACGCTGATCACGCCAATAACGATGGCCGCGCCCTCGCGTCGATGATGACGGCCATGGAAAGGGCTCGACATGCGCGCGCGGCCGCCTCGCCTTTCTCGGACTTTCTCCTGGGCCGAGGCGCGCCTAAGCAGATGCAGCGTCGGATGCAACGCGTCGTGGCCACCACGCACATCCTAATATTCCCCTGTCATCGGGGGCCGCAGACACGCACGCCTCCTCGCTACGGCCCCTTCGGACCACAGCGCACTCCATCGACGGCCCCGCGGCCAACTCCGCCGACGGGACTCTCTCTGCTGCGCGCAAGACCTCGATCCGAGCATCTCCAGCGCTCCGATGCCCACCCGTGCCCCCGACGCTCGCCGCAGGAGCCCGCTCGGGCTGGCCTCGCTCGAGCCTCGAAAGAAAACCATCGAAGCCCATCGGGTCGGCACTGCATCAGCTCGGAGGCCCGACCGCCCCTGAGCCGGCAACGTGCACGGGCGGCCCGAGGACTCACTCACTCAGCCGCATACCTCGCAGCACTCGAGTTCCTTCGCCCCCCTCGCGGTCGGCAGGCCACCGCGCGCGCGAGCGGGGTGGAACTTCTCTCCGAACCTCGGCGCCACGTAGACGCGCCCCCTACGCGTCGTGGCGCTGGTTGCCGATCCGATGCTGCTCGGATCTGGCAATGTAGCGTCGTTGACCACCTTGTCCGCCCGGGAACTCCAGCCCCCCCCCCCAACCACCTTCTTGCCCCGAAGCTCCATGATGAGCCAGTTGATGGCGACGAGCAAGAGAGCCATCAACACAGCATCGACCCCCGTGCCCTCAGCCTCCCCCACGTCCACCGCCTCGGCCGTCTCGGGCAGGAGCGTCAACACCGTCGCTACCGCCAGCGGGCTCGCGCCGCAGCGTGGCCAGAGGCAGCGGGGCCTTGGCCGACGCGCGCGCAGGTCGCGATGCCCCCCACGCCGCCGCCAGGGCGGAGACGGGAGGGCCCATCTTGGCCTGCACCCGCTGCGGGGCGGGAGGGGCTCGCGTCACGAAGCTCTGCAGGTCGTCGCGACGAGGCACCTGGGCCCCCCGCGGGGTGCCCGCCAACGGCAGCGCGCGGGCCTGGCGCGGGGGGGCCGCCTGAGCCGCCATCATCGCGCGCATCTCTGCGACGACCTCCGCTCTGGCCACGGGAGCGCCGTCGCCCGCGGGCGCGACCGCTCGGCCGGGAGCGCGCCGCTGCACAGCAGGAGCCGGGGAAGCAGTGAACCCTGCGTAACCCCCGGGCGCCGCGGAGGCGGCGCCGCCACCGGAGCCGCAGGCTTGCGGTCGGCGTCGCCTCCCCCCCCCCGATCCGAGATGGACCCGATCTCCTCGACTCCCTCCGATCCCGCGTGGAAAGGAGTCGCTCGCTCGGCCCCTACCGAATCCTCCTCGCCGTCGGCGGGAGGAGCACCGTGGAGGGTGGCGAACTGCTCGCTGAGCAGTCTGACCATAAACGGACGCGGCCAGCAAACGCGACCCCGCGCCGTCGCAAAATGGGCGACATCGGCCGGCAAAGCCGCGGGCAGCGGCGACAAGGACTCGAGCTCCAACTCGTTGATGTCTAAGTCGATCACAAGGACGGGAGCCGTAGTGGCCAGCGCGCGTGAAGCCGCCCCGAGGAGAGGCACGTCCATCACCATATACGGGCGCAGCAGCCCAGAGAAACCCTCTGCCTCCGCGGCCGCCATGTCGGCAGCCGAGCGGAAAGATGACGGAACGGCAAGCAGCACGCCACCGTCTCGCTGTGCAAGCGGTATGGCGGCGAAACTGAAGTCGCCCTCGTCGAGCCGCCATCCGGCGTAGCCCGCCGCAGACGGCGTCTCGTAAGGGTGCAGCTCGGGCCACACGGGGCCCTCTGGAAGCGCGGGCACGGCAGCCATCGTCCCCAGCGTCGTGGGGCATTTCCCCTCGCCGAGCCTCGTGTCGGGTCCGCAAAAGAGACATCAGCGCGCTCGTGGCGACGGAGCCCGCGCGGGCGGCCCGAAGGCCGACCCGAGGGGACTAGCCTCGACGCGGCGACGCGGGCCGAAGATCCGCCGCCACGGAGACGCGCGAAGCGGCTACGGGGCCAGGGCCGTAGGCCAAGGCCCTCGCGGGTGCCCTCGCGGGCGCAGGGGTAGGCGCGCGAGCCAGGTACGGGCCCGCGCAGCGGACCACCAGGCCCGCGAGACAGCAGCCTCCGCAGAAGCTGCAGCAAGCGGTCACTCCCACGAGCGAGAGGACCGTCGCGAGCAGCAGAGAAAAGACCCCGCCGCTCAGGTCCACCGCCAGCCCAACGCAAACGGTGGGACAGGACGCGGATCCCCTAGAGGCAGGGCACTCCGCCGTTGCTCCGAGACCCGCCGCCTGAGACGGCCAAGAGGACCCAAAGGCTGGGGCCTCCTGGCCCGTCCCTAGAAGTGGTCGGCCAGCGAGCCGCTCGAATAGCGCGGCTCGCAGACCCTGGCAGAGCGCAGCGCCACCCGCCTCCACCAACAGCCCGACGGCGCGCTGCATCAGCGGGCCGCGGGCCGAACGGGGGGGGGGGGGCCACTGGGCCGAACACTGTAGAGACCGCATGGGGAGGTCGCAGAGAATATGAGGAGCAGGAGGAGGAGCGGGAGAGAGAAGGAGATGAGGAGGAGGAGGAGGAGGAGGAGGGGACAAGGAGGAGGAGGAGGAAGGAGGAAGAGGAGGAGGCGGAGGAGGAGGACGAGGAGGAGGAGAAGGAGGAGGGAGGGGGAGGAGGAGGCCGTTGCTGGACCACCATCTGAGCTTCTTGCCCCAGCATATGTCGCGCTCCCTCTGGCTCGAAGGATTGAGGGCAGGTCCTCTTCAGCAGGGAGCTCCCGCCCGAACTGCGGCCTCCTCATCAGAGGGCGCTCGTGTCTCGTTTGCCGAGGAGGGGCGCTCCGCGCACGGTCCACAGGACTGCTTCTGGGGACTTGCAGCTGGGCCTAGGACAGAAGAGCACCCTTTCAGAAAATCCATGCTCCTCCTCCTCCTCCTCCTCCCCTCCTCTCCTCCTCCTCCTCCTCTTCCTCCTTCCTCCTCCTCCTCCTCCTCCTCCTCCTCCTTCCTCCTCCTCCTCCTCCTCTTCCTCCTCCTCCTCCTCCTCCCTCTTCCTCCTCCTCCTCCTCCTCCTCCTCCTCCTCCTCCTCCTCCTCCTCCTCCCCCTCCCACTCCCCCTCCCCCTCCCCCCTCCCCTCCCCTTCCCCCTCCCCCATCCCCTCCCCTCCCCCTCCTCTTCCTGCTCCTCCTGCTCCTCCGCTCCTCCTCCTCCTCCTCCTCCTCCTCCTCCTCCTCCTCCTCTCCTCCTCCTCCTCCTCCTCCCTCCTCCTCCTCCTCCTCCCCTCCTCCTCCTCCTCTCCTCCTCCTCCTCCCTCCTCCTCCTCCTCCTCCTCCTCCTCCTCCTCCTCCCCCCCCCTCCCTCCGCCTCCGCTCCGCCTCCGCCCGCCTCCGCTCCGCCTCCGCCTCCTCCTCCCTCCTCCTCCTCCTCCTCCTCCTCTCCTCCTCCCTCCTCCTCCTCCTCCTCCTCCTCCTCCTCCTCCTCAGTACCCATTTGGGCTCAACCCCGCATCGCTGGGCCGCGGCCGCGCCGCGCTCGCTGCGGAGCAATGCCTGGTGCGGTCACGCAGCCTGCTGGACGCCGCGACGCCGAAGGAGCCGCCCGCAGGGCGTTGCTGGCGGCGCACGCGGCGGCGGGGCTTGCGGCGGGGCACTCCCAGTCGGGGGTGCGCCTGCTGCGAGCCGCGGAAGGCATGCTGCGCGCGGCAGTGGCGTCCCTTCGGGTCACGCAGCCGCCCCTGGATCCCCATGGCGCCGCGCCCGCCAAGCGTCGGCGGCGGCGCGGGCGCGGGGGCCGTGGGCCCGGTGCCGCGGGCTGGGGCGCGCCTCCCGAGGCGGCCGCGGCGGAGAGCGCCGATGCTGGAGGAGTACACGCAGCGCCCATGGTGTTGGAGGCGGCGGGCGGCGGCCACGGGGCGAGGAGGCGGCGGCGCCGCCCGCGCCCTGCGCCTGCGGCCGCCCTCCTCCCTGGTGCAGCTGTGGGGCTTCCTCTTCTGGATGTCGGTGGTCGTGGCGGTGATGAGGACGACGAGGTGGACGAGCCAGACGACTCCTGGGCCGATGGAGGCCGTCCTGCACGTCTGGAGGCGGCACCTGCGGTGCCCGACGCTGCGCCTGCGGCGGCGGCGGCAGCGGCGGCTGGCGGCCCGGTGACCCTCGCGGCGATCCAGTAGCGGTCGGCGGAGCTGGCTGCACGGCTGGGGACGCCCCCTGGCGACCTCTTCTGCCTCGTGGAGGCGGCGACGGCGAGCATCGACTCGCTGTCCCCTGCGGACTCGGCCATCGTCGACGACGTGCACGAGTTCGTGGTTCGGTTGGCGAGGTCTCACCGCATGACGTGATGCTCACGCTCGCTCCGTCCTCGCGCTGCTGGAGTGCGGCTCGCTCGCGCGGCCCGTCTGCGACGCGCCCGCCTTCGCCGTCTCTGGCCTCGTGATGGCGTAACCTGTTGTGAGCGTCGACCTGGGATATGCTGCCCATCCAAGGGGCTTTCACCCTCCGCACTACCCCCATTGGGAGTGTCGGATCCTTTTGTGTCTCTCCGCTGGCGTGGGTCTGTCTCGGCAGACTCGCGTTTCATCGCTCGGGGCCTCCTCCTCCTCCTCCTCCTCCTCCTCCTCCTCCTCCTCCTCCTCCTCCTCCTCCTCCTCCTCTCCTCCTCCTCCTCCTCCTCCTCCTCCTCCTCCTCCTCCTCCTCCTCCTCTCCTCCTCCTCCTCCTCCTCCTCCTCCTCCTCCTCCTCCTCCTCCTCCTCCTCCTCCTCCTCCTCCTCCTCCTCCCCTCCTCCTCCTCCTCCTCCTCCTCCTCCTCCTCCTCCTCCTCCTCCTCCTCCTCCTCCTCCTCCTCCTCCTCCTCCTCCTCCTCCTCTTCCTCCTCCTCCCCCCTCTCCTCCCCCCCACCCGGGGGAGAGAAGCAGGCACCGTTCGTGCCTCTCTTTGGCCCCAGGGATACAGCCGGACCTAGGTCAGAAGAACATCCCTCAAGATTATGAGACCATCCCCCAGGATGCACCAGAACATCCGACAGACACGAAGAATATTAGCACACACTCCCCGAATCGACCTCGGTCTTGTACATCGGCACGACTGTATGAGAAGGGGACTTGGGACGAAAGGGCGCATGGTAACATCACTGATTCTCTTCGGCAGACGCTGGCCCTCTTTCTTCTCCCTCCTTTTCCTATGCCTTGTTCACCCAGCCCCAACCTGGAACTGAACACGCGCAGGATGCCACGTCCCGATGCACGCCACCTTGCGCAGGCCACGATGCGACTTGCGGGCAAGCCTTGTGACGCCCCAGCGCGTGACGACGCCGTTGAAGCCGCGACCAGCAGAGACGCCGATGGCGTCGACCATCTCGAGAACATTGCTGTATGCGAAGACGTCGGAGAGAGGTTGAGGCACTGCGTTTCGAACTGTGCTCGCTGGTACCCAGCTGCTGAACTCGCCCACACCGCAAGGCATCCCTGTCCTTGCCGCTTCCCACTGCCTTCAAAAAGCATCCTTGCCAAAACAAAAAAGGGCCATCTGACGAAAAGAAACCTGCTCCAACGACCTGCTACCGTGTGCACGCACGTGTGATTACATGTGCGTGCGTTTTTGTTCACGTTTGCTTGGCGTTGTCGCGCGTTTGTTTGCAAGCTGGCCTCAGACAACAGTCAAGTCAGCCTCACCGTCAGGCGCCAAGCGGAGTTACTGCAGCCTGATTTACGACAAGGTAAACCCTCGCGAGGTAAAAACGACCCACCCCGACCACACGGCATCGACTCCAAGAGACGTCAAATTGAAACACCAACTCTCAGAATCTGGCTGTTTCCTACCACCCCCCAAAAGCAAACACGACCGCGCAGGACAGCCCCGAGACTTCCCTGACGGAGGCTCCAAACAGGTTCAATGAAGCGCCGGCTTTTTGGGACCCGAGGCTTCCTCGGGGCCCACAAAACTGAAAAATCACGGGAGTGTGCAACGTGTTGGTCGTCCCAACTGAAGGGGCCCTGGGACACACAAATAAATACACACAAATAAAAGGATTCCCCATATTTTCTCATATGTTCTGGGTTTTTGTCTTCCCCCCCACTTCCCATATTTTCCCATATTTTCTGGGGCATCGAGAATGAATTGTGTCTGTGTGCTCTTCTCCCTCCTGACACCTGGAGGGCCCGAGGTGGCCGCCCAGAGGCCTCCAGGCGCCGCGCGAGCGCACACGCACGCGTGCGCGCGTGGCTGCGCGTGTCCCGTGTGCGTGCCTGTCCCGGTGGCCTCGCCCGCCGCTCCTGTGCCCGCCGGCCCTGCCAGGTTCTGCCGCGCCCGTCCGGAGACCCCTGGACCGTCTGCGCTGTTTGCCCTGCTCCGCCCGGCCGTTTGGCGCCTGTCCGAAGACCTCGATGCCACATGTCGGGGAGACGTATAAGACTCGGGTACGGAAGACTCGGGTTGGGCCCAACGGGGCCATCATAAAAATGACGAGGCCCAATCCGAAATTTGACGCAGGCTCCCGCTGCAGACATCCCACGAAAACTGGACCGTCAAAATCCAGGACGCGCTCGTCAAAAAACGTTGGCAAACCCGAGTTCCGGCTTACTCGAGTCTTACGTTTCCCCGAACATAGGGTTGTAAATCCAGCCTGGGCATACCCCGCCGGACCTGATCTCCTCCGGTTGGTGTCCCTGGCGCGTCGGGGGAGAAAGAAAATGTGCGTGCGTGCGCTTCTGAGCCCTGCCACGTAGTCCGTGCGCCCCATCCCCCACCAAAAAACATGTCAACGTGCGCGAGGGCGTGCGCGTGCAGTCCATAAGCTCTCCCACCCAAACCGGTCGACTTTCGACAGGTTGCGCCATTGACGGCCGGCCGAAATTTGTCGTGTGTGTGGACACACGCAAATGCGTGCGTGCGCGCACGCGCGTACGCAGACATGCGCGCGTTCAGAATGATCGAAAATCAACCCCCAAAACATTCAAACTGCCTGTGCGTCCGCTTGCGCGTGCCATCGTGCATGCCCCTACGCATTTATTTCCGCATTCTGGACGATGGGCGCGTAACCTGTGAAAACCTCCCCGTGAGTGACTGCATTCGTGTTCGTGTGTGTGTGTGTGCGTGTGTGGGGGGCCGCCTTCCCGTGCCCTGTCTCCCTAAGTAAAGCTGTGCGTAGCCCGCCTAGCTTTTAGCGGAAGGGGTTCGCTCTCGCCCCGCAGACCAAAAAGTGTGCGCGTGTGGGGTGCAGGTCGCGGGCTGCCGCGGCGCCCCCCTCACCCTCTGCAGAGCGCTCCTGGCCCAGCCGCTGCCGCGCTGCCCGTCCTGGCTGCCTTGGCCTGCTACTGTACGGCCCCCTCGCGCGCGCGCGCCCACGGGCCCCTTCTGGCGCTTCTCCGCGCCCCGGGGCTGCCTCTCGAGCACCCGCCTGGGCTGGGCCCTCCCCTCCACCGCGGCACCGCCGCTGCGGTTGCCCCTGCGCCCCGTCTGGCCCACGCGAGCTGTGCATTGCCCTCTGTGCATCTCCCCCCACGTCTCTCCCCCACCCCTCCTGGCCCCCCGCGAGCGACTCGGTTCACCCCCTATGGGCGGATCCAGGTCCCCACGCCGCGTGACCTGGGCCAGACGCGCGCATCTCGTTGCACGACTTTCGACGTCTCGACGCTGCGCGCAGGGCCGCGACGCAAAAAAGTGTGCGTGTGCTTATGCCTGCGCTGGAGCGCGCAACTGCAGGCGCGAACATGCCAGGGACGGACACCATGGGCCTGGAGGCGAAGGGGCGAATCCCTGATGTAGACTGCGGCGACTTTCAATACGGCTTTGACAGGCTGCATCAAAATCGATTGGTCCGCGCTGCATGTAGACGCTTGTGCAGTGATGGCCAGGTGCCGACAAGGGGATACGATCGGGACTTCTCTGAGAAGCGGCAACCATGATATTGTCGCTACAAAGAGGTGTCTCCTCGCTCGACTTGAAGACACTGTCGACCTTCACCTGTGGGGCCAGAGAAAGCCGCGGCGAACTCAGTAAGCAGGCTACCGTCAAGGTTGACCGAGACCGAAACACAAGCAAAGTACAAGTTTCTCCTGTCTGCTGCCACACTCCGCCTCCTCCTCCTTCTCCTCCTCCTCCTCCTCCTCAGCCTCCTAGAATCCTGGACCTCGAGACTTTGGGAGGGACCCTCGTTGGCTGAGCGAGGTCGGCCTCGATTACCCGTTCCTAGTCCCTGTCTTCGTCACCTCCTGCTCGAACAGACCCATAACGTAATCGACCTTCGCCTCGGAAGTGCCGCCATTGATCTGAATCTCCTTGATGACCGCCTTCTTCGCGCCGATCTTCACCTACAGCCGTGGCTGGGAGCTGGACCAGACATTATCTCGCTCCGATCTCACTTGCGTGCAGCCTCCGACCTCTAGTCTCGCCCCTCCTACTCACTCCCCTCTGCTCCACATCATCGCATCCGAACAGCCAAACCATCTGACGAGACCTGCAAGGATGCCATGAGACGCCTCCTGTCCGCGCTTGCTCCCCCTGACTTCCGCCGAACAGTAAATGCTGCCCCTAATGTGGACTTGAACGACTCCCAAAAACGATGCTTCCATTAGGGGTGAAGCACGCTGCTGGCGTCTCAGGGTCTTCGCTGGATTGCCGCCCCTGTGCCCCTCGATCGTTCTGTGCTGGCTGGCGTTTTCCTGAGGTCTCGCCCAGCAGCCGCCCGACAGGGCACCCTGGCCGCCCCCCACGCGGGTCAGCGTGTCTGGGCCCTCGCCCCCTTGGCACCCCGTGGCCACCGCGTCGGCGCCTCTTGAGCTGATTGGCGTGTCCTGATGCAGGCTGAGACTCCTTCTCCCAAAACAGATAAGGCTCTACTACACACACAACAACAACAACAACAACAACAACAACAACAACAACAACAACAACAACAACAACAACAACAACAACAACAACAACGATCAACCAACCAACCAACCAACCAACCAACCAACCAACCAACCAACCAACAAACCAACAAACAAACAACCAAACAACCAAACAAACAAACAAACAAACAAACAAAAAAACAAAAAAACAAAAAAACAAAAAAACAAAAAAAAAAAAAAAAAAAAAAAAAAAAAAAAAAAAAAAAAAAAAAAAAAAAAAAAAAAAAAAAAAAAAAAAAAAAAAAAAAAAAAAAAAAGCATCCGTCCAACCACCGAGACTGGGCTTACCCACCCCCACACATGGTGTTGTTGCGTTGAGTATGAATATGAAAGATCCCACATCCTAAATACCAAGTAGCACCAGCCCATCTAAGCATATGTCCACACACCCATACCTTTCCAAGAAAACTATGCGGTGCACACGCGTTAATGTGAGAGGTGCCTGTCTCTAAGAACCCTTCGGGGTATAGACAAACCAGGAAGCAAGCAAAAACTGTGCCCATGCGTGCGCTGTCAGACGCGCACATCAAACCATTGTTCATACCTTGTTTTCGATGGAACAAGGAGTAGACATGGGTATTCGAACAAATGGCAGAATTATGCGAGCGATGGCGCACCCGCTGAAAGAATATCATAAGTGCTTAACCACTATACTCTAATGAGGCCACGCGGGCCACTCGCGCAAGCATGTGAGAACGTTCGACCATCATCAAGCGTCCACCGACCCTGGCAGATTATAGAATGCGGGCCACACGCCCACGTTTCTGTGCGCGCACGTCGAAATCCCTCCAACACCATCGGTTTCTCACCATTTCAGCACAGATGTGTTCAACAATCTACGTAAGCCCGATTGTCTTCAAGTACAACCTGCTAGGATGCCTGAATGCCTGCGGGAGAGCATTTGTTCACCATCCTCATCGGCACAGTCGCTATCATCTGCATCGTCAGCGCCACGTTGGATCTTTTCTGTCTTCCGACGGCCCGAGACGGCCCATGGCCCATGAGCCCCCAATAGATCGCCCCATGATCGCCCAAAAGGCCTCCAAGATGGCCCCAGCACGGCCAAAGAGGCCCGCAACAGACGGCCCAGGAGGCCTCCGAAACGACCAAGATACCCTCCAAGACGGCCCTGGAGCACCCCAAGAGGGCCCCCAAGTCGGCGCAGAGAGGCCACCAAGACGGCTTCCGACGGCGTCAGACGGGCCAGGAATGCCCTAAGACGGCCAAAGATGCCTCCGAGAAGCCCTCAAAGGCCCCCGAGAGGCCCAAGGAGGCCCCCAAGATGCCTCCAAGAGGCTCCCGGGAAGCTCCCAGGAGGCCCCGAGGGTGCCCCGAGAGGCTCCCAAGATGCCCCCCCTCCTCCTCCTCCTCCTCCTCCTCCTCCTCCTCCTCCTCCTCCTCCTCCTCCTCCTCCTCCTCCTCCTCCTCGTCCTCCTCCTCCTCCTCCCCCTCCTGATCTTTCCCGCCACCCTCCCCCAAGTGTTCCCCGAAGGGTTTCTACAACGGCTGGGGGAACACATGGCCCGATAGCTTGGCAGAGCTCTTGCCACAACGCTCGGCCACATGGGCGATTCCAAAAGGCAGGAGGCGGCGGTAACTCGCCATAGGCGTCTTCGATACGTGTAAACAAATAAATGTCAGATTGCTTTAATGTCTGCGCGCGAGCGCACTCCCTCATCACGCTCATAGGCGCCATCGCCTCACCGCTATCACCGTCATCGTAAACCCTACCACTGCCGCCATCAATCATCATGATCAGCATCATCATCATCATGATCATCGTCATCATCATAATCAGAATCAAAATAACCATCATCAGCATCATCATTGTCATCATCATCATCATCATCATCATCATCATCATCATCATCATCATCATCATCATCATCATCATCATCATCAGCAGCATCACCATTACCATCAGAATAATCATAATCATCAGCAGCAGCATAAGCATCCTCATCGTCGTCATCACCATCATCACAATCATCTTTATCGTCGACACATGGACACCATCATCGTCATGGCCATCACCAGCATCGCCGACGTCATCGCCACATACGCCACCACAATCGCCACCATCATCATCGCTGCCGCCGTTGTCGAGGTCAGCATGATATCGTGCCCACCCGAGTCACCGACCCGCAATGCGAAGCCCGCCCGACACGCGGCCTCGGAGGCGCGCTGGGAGGTCCCCGTCGATAAGCGCCATCGCGGCCGCATCCGTTTTGCCAGACGAGCTGGTCGCTCCGCGCGCGAGCGTGCGCACGCCGGGTGCAGCCGCAGAGACGCGCCGGTGCACTCCGGACTGCACCACGTAGCTTGCACAGTCCAAAAAGTGTGCGCAACTGTGGGCACCTGCATGAGCTCCTTGGGGATTCGGCGCGATGTTTCCCCACGCGGACCCACATGAGAGCCCAAGGGCGCACCTGGGTTTACGTCGGGCCTAGCCCCCTACAGGGGGATTTTCGACGAAAAATCAAGAATACCCCTAACACACTCCAAAGTGGTCAAAAAATACCAAAAAATAATCCCCAGACTATTTTGTTGACTATTTTTGAATATTCCCCCTGTAGAGGGACGGGCCCGACTTCAACCTAGGTGACTGGAGCCCAGCGGTGTTCGGGGAACTGGACAGCCTGTCGCGAGGATGGAAGCTCGATGGTGAAGGATTTCGATCGTTTCTGGCTCGCTGGAACCCCATCCAGGTGATCGGAAAACTTTCTGGCTCGCTGGAACCCCATCCAGGGGATCGGAAAACAGACTCGAACTTCGCAACTAGAAGGGAAGGGGCCGCAGCCCTCCCAGACGAGTGGTTTCAGACCCACTCAGACCAGCCATGCAGGGGCGGCCGCTTGCCCAGACTCCACTGGAGCCCTCCGAGACAGCTCCAAGCAAACCCCAAAAAAAATCGGACCAACCCCTTTCATTGCGAAATCCAGAGTACTCTTGATTTTGGCCTTGTCTTCGTCGTTGGCACCGTCTGGCGCATCGAGCGCTCGGCGGTGTCGTGTCGTGTCGCGTCGCCGAGCACATGGCGCTAATGTGTCGTGGAGCGCACTGCGCTGTTCAGTCGAGTATTCTCGACTCTTCTCCCTCCTCGTCATCCCTAGGGGGGGTAAGTTGGGGGAGGGGAGTTGTGAGTGTATGCTGCACTGCACTGTGCTGGCTGATGCGCGGCCCTAAGTGGACATTGAGGGCTCGGGCGGTTAGACCTGTTTTCCACCTTCTACGCCTCGACGCCTCCTCCCTCTGGTACCGTCCTCTCGTCCCTTGGCCCGCTCATCCGTGTCCCTTTGTTTCCGTTCTGACACGCACGAGCGCGTGTAGGAGGACTTTGAGCGCGGTCCGACGTCGTGTGGCTCGTATCCTAACTCTCGGGTTCGTATGGGCCGCCTTGTGGCGTCCTTCGGCTATCTTGAAAGTTTCCGACGCCGTCTTGGGACCCCGTGGGCCCTCTGGGAAAGCCTTGGTCGTGTGGGACCCTCGGGATGCTCTTCTGAGAGTCCGTCAAATGCTCTTGGGCTCCCCAGTGGCATTCTGGATCGCAGCAGAAGCCATCTTTAGGAGCGACTTGCGAGATGCCAACGAGAACTCATTAACAAACATGATGTGACGCATGTTGCATATCTCTAGAAACCTCTTGAAGCGTCTGGTTAGGCATGTTGCGGCAGCTTGGAACGCTCCTAGGGGTGACTTGGGCCATCTTGGGCCGTCTTTTCGAAGCAAAGAGAGCTCCCCTGGGCCATCAAAAGGACCCGCCTTGCCCCAGGGGCCAAAGTAAGATGCGGGGGTGGGGGGGGTCAGTCTTGAAAAATGGGGCCCCCCTGGGCCCGGGGACACAGTCGCCCGTTATGGTATATACGCATACAGAGTGCGAGAACCCTCTTTTGGAGTCCACACTGTCAGACATTAAGTGTGACACTCTCCCAAGATCGCAAGAAAAGAATCTACCGCCAGTGGACCCAGAGCCTTCTGGACCTGGGTGTGGACCAGGGCGCGGATGACCTGACAGTACTTCTTCGCTCGGTTGACCTCTGCTGCCATGGGCGTCTCGCCACTCTTGGCGGCGTCCTCCCACCTGAGGCACGGAGCATGCACAACGCACACGACCAGACAGATCCAGGGGTGGCCGAGAGGAGGATTCTGAGCCAAGGGACTCCCTGAGGCGAGTATCTAGTTATCCCCGCGCCTGACTACATCTCCCCCCGCCTCCGCCTGGCCCCCCGTGTGTGTTGACTAACCCTCGGCTTTAGTCAGCCCGCACACGTCCGCCGGCTGCGATGGCGCCGCCCCGCTCGCTGTGCGGGCTCCGAGAGGCTCCCGTCTGGTAAGGCTCCCTCCACAGAGGAAAGGGCGGGAAAAGGAGAGAGCAGAGGAAGAGGAGAAGGAGCAGGAGAAGCAGAAGGGCAAGGACTGGAAGGACGACGACGACGACGACGACGACGACGACGACGACGACGACGACGACGACGACGACGACGACGACGGACGACGACGGACGACGACGACGACGACGACGACGACGACGACGACGACGACGACGAGGAGCGCTGTCGGCGGCGAGCAGCAAGCGCATCAATGCGAGGAGGACAGAACGGGCGCGCCAGAGGCAGGAGGCCGGCACGGAGGGCGAGAGAACAGGAGGCAAGGAGGCCGCATTGGTGGGGCTCGAAAGAGTCGGCGGATGGCACGGGAGCAGGGGTGTTCCCGAAATGTTTGCCCTCCTCCTCCTCCCCCCCCTCCTCCTCTCCCTCCTCCTCTTCCTGCTCCTCCGCCTCCTCCTCCTCCTCCTCCCCCTCCTCCTCCCCCTTCTCCTCTTCCTGCTCCTCCTCCTCGTCCTCCTCCTCCTCCTCCTCCTCCTCCTCCTCCTCCTCCTCCTCCTCCTCCTCCTCCTCCTCCTCCCCCTCCGCCCCCCTCCCGCGCCAGCACCTCGGCGGCACCCTGGCGCCCCCCACGCATGTCGGTTCTCGATGGTGGCTTCCACAGTCAGCAGCTTTCTGCTCAGGAGAAGCTGGGCAGGCCCTGAGCCGTTCCTGGCACGCAACCACTGGGCTTGTGGGGTGGAGAAAACATCTGGCCGATCATCTCTCGCCCAGTCTTTCGGGAGGAGGAGAAGGAGGAGAAGGAGGAGGAGCAGGTCGGCCGCGAGCGAACGAGCGAGCAGCTGGCGAGGTCTCCTCATCCTCATCCCAACTGAGTCGGGAGCGGCCAAGAGGGGGGTGTCCAAGAGGAAGAGGGGGGGGTGCAAATCATGACAGGCGGCATGTGCGCGGCCCAAGTTGGGGCCCAGGGTCGTATTGAAATAAGAAGAGGCGCCATGACATCTGGGGAAATATCATGGCCACCGCCATGATATCCACCCCCCCCTAGTCATCACCCCCCTCTTTTCCGCCCCCGGCGAGGTCTCCTCGTCCTCATCCCAACTGGAGGAATCGACACGGACAACGACTTGCGCCAGCCAGAACGTGGCGGCCTACACTAGGGGGCCACATGCGAACCCTACCCCTGCCCCCCATGATTTCTGAGGGGGAGGGTGGGGTTCGCTTCGCTCGGGAGCTCCCGAACGAAGTGAACCCCACCCCACACCTCAGAAATCGTGGGGGGTAGGGGTAGGGTTCGCATGTGGCCCTCTACACACAGCAGTCGAAGTCGGGCGCGGAGGTGGGCAAAAGGGAGGGCGCGGGGGCCTTTTGCAGGCTGCAGAACACCCCTTGGCCCAAAACCGCCACAGGCCGGCAAGAGATCGCCCCCCCCCCCCCCCCTGTCGGGCTGGGCGAAAGGGGGCGATAGCAAAGGGGGGGGTTGAGAATCAGCTCACGCAGCTGATTTTCCCAGCGCCGGAGGCGGCCATGTTTCGAGGAGTTGGCCCCTCGGTGGGCCCGAAACCAGCTGCATGCAGCAAGCTTCGTAACCGTCCCTTTCCCAATCCCCCCCTTTCGTCCGGCCCGACCCTGGCCCACAGCTGCCAGCCAGAGCCCCACACACGGGGACCCAAAACTCGGCGGCCAGCGAGGGGGGGGAGTGAGGAGGAGAACGCCCTCTCAGAGGGCGGCGGAACGTCTTCGACGCCATCGCGCCTTCTGAGAGGTCTTCCGTGTCTTCGGCGACCCTGAGATCCGACGCAGCGAAAAAAATTACACCGGCGTCGAAAATCGCGCCAGGAGCCCTGGACCCCATCTTTCTGCGCCATTTTTCGAGCTCGATCGATCTGTGAGGGTCCCGGGGCCCGAAGCTGAGCGAGAACGCCTGGCTCGAAAAAAACCTGACAGGCCAGGATCTCAGGGGAAGGCTCAGGAAACTTCTCAGAAGGCCGGGGACCTTCCGAGCCTTCTGGGAAGGCCCGCCCTTTCTCACTTCCCCACTGAGCTCGACGACGACGACGACGACGACGACGACGACGACGACGACGACGACGGCGACGACGACGGCGGCGGCGACGACGACGACGGCGACGACGACGAGCAGGCTGCGGCCCGAGGGCATCGGCCAGACAGCTCGGGAGCGATGGCGGGGCGGTCGGCGGACGCTTCGGAAGATCGAGCGACGGAAGGGAGCGCCGAGGGCACTCCCCCGTCGTCGTCGTCGTCGTCGTCGTCGTCGCCGCCGCCGTCGTCGTCGTCGTCGTCGTCGTCGCCGTCGTCGTCGTCGTCGTCGTCGTCGTCGTCGTCGTCGTCGTCGTCGTCGTCGTCGTCGTCGTCGTCGTCGTCGTCGTCGGTGGCGAGCCCAGGGGGGAAGTGAGAAAGGGCGGCCTTCCCAGAAGGCTCGGAAGGTCCCCGGCCTTCTGAGAAGTTTCCTGAGCCTTCCCCTGAGATCCTGGCGTCTCAGGTTTTTTTCGAGCCAGGCGTTCTCGCTCAGCTTCGGGTCCCGGGACCCTCACAGATCGATCCAGCTCGGAAACTTACGCGGAAAGATGGGGTCCAGGGCTCCGGGCGGTGTTGCCATTTGTTCTATGTTGCCATTTTTTGCGATGATGCCATTTTTTCGCTGCGTCGGATCTCAAGGGGACGTCGGCGGACCGTTCGGCGCCGCGCTTCGGGTCGCGGGCGGCCGCCAGATCGCAAGGTGGTCCCCTTCTGGCTCTCAATCGCAGGCGGTCGCCCAGGCCTGGAGGAGAGCCTCGCTGTCGAGCTGGGGCAACTGTGGAGTGGGCCCACTCCCCCTCCCCTCCGCCCCCCCTGTCCAATTCACCTCCCCACATGGCCGTCTCCATCCATTCTCCATTCACCTCCCCCCCCAATCTCTGCTGGACCTCCACTTGGATCAGTCTTCTCTCCGAAACAGCCCCTTCCGCGGAAGAATGTGCGCAGGTGCGCGCGGGGGACTCCCAGCGAGAACATATCCCCTTCCCTCGGAAATGAGGCAGGGAGGTGGGCGATAAGTGTTGGAGAAGGCCATGGGGGTGAGCGCGCGAGCCATGGCGGGCTCAACCGAGGGATACAAGGCTCAGAGCCAGGGACCGTAGATGGCAAGGAGCGCCTGGGCTCGAGTCGTCAGCGCTGTCGCAGGTACTGTCGCGAGAGCTGTCGTCGCGCGGGGCTGCCTGAGCTTGCTGCCAGATGCTGAACGGCCAAGCGGGCGGCCAGATGCGAGGCGCATCTGGCTGGCAAGCGCACGCTGCTGGCGGAGAGCCCAAGCGCGGCCAGGAGGGCACCGCCTGACTCCGAAGGAGCCGGCATCGCACAGGGCCTTCCCTTTTTTGAGGTGTCGGCGCGCAAGGTGCAGCCCGAGCCCACTTCTTGCTGTACTTTGTGAAGGCCTTCTTCTTGGACTTGTGCCACGACTTGTAGAAGCGGCGCCTGCACTCCTCGCGGGCCACCACAGGCAGGACATGCGAAGCGCGGAGCGCGAAGATACCAGGAGGGTGAGGTGGGAGAGGCACCACGTCACGCCAGGGCGAACCATTCGGGGATACATGTGCGATGCAGGTCACACTGACACCCTAGAGCTGCCCCGAGAGCATCAGCACTCTGCTAGTCAACATTCCAGGATTGGGTTAAGTCGGGCGTGTCCCCCTACAGGGGGATTTTGGACGAAAAACTAAAAATACCCAAAACAGATTCAAAATAAGTCCAAATATATTTCAAAATATAGTCCCCAGACTATTTCCCGACCTAGGCTCTGCCTAGAAGGGTTATACTCGCTTGGCTTAAAGGGGCCGGGCAGTGCAAACCGCCCTGGGCGGTTCCCCCAGTCCCCTGGGAGCCAAGCAAAAGCAACAGCAAAGGTACAAGCAAACGCGCGGTTCCCCCAGTTGCGCTCCCTGGGTGCCAAGCAAAAGCGATGGCAAAGCTAAAACATAGCATAGCATAGCACAGCATAGCATAGCATAGCATAGCATATCATAGCATAGCGCACCATAGCATAGCGCAGCATAGCATAGCATAGCATAGCCTAGCCTAGCCTAGCCTAGCCCAGCATGGCATTGGGCAGCATAGCATAGCACATCATAACATAGCAGAGCATAGCATAGCATAGCAAAGCATAGCATAGCATAGCGCAGCACAGCATCCACTATTGCTGCTGCTGTATCTATATATACATATAGACTAGAACCATCGCGCGCGCTTCGCGCGCGCTCAAGTTCTAGCCCAGGCCGGGGGGGCGCTGGAAGATCTTGGACAGCGCTATCAAGCACAAGCGCGTGACATAGTCGTGCCTCCTGGGGGCCTCTTGGGGACCTGTTGGGTCTTCGTGGGGGCATCTGAAGGGTTTCTGCGGGGTTTTCCGTGCTTCCTCAATTTGCTGTTGGAGGCATCTCGTGGGTGCTTCTTGGGGGGGCGTCTTGGGGTTTCTTGGGGTCCCTTCTTGGGAGCATCGTCGGGAATCTGCGGGCAGTCGGAAGGTGATGTTCTGCAATCTGAAGCCGTCATTGGCCGTCTTGGCTGCGTGGAGGCCCGACTTGAGGGCGCCTGGGGCCACGCTGAAGCAATCCGGAAGCCTCCCGGGGGCCTCCTGCTGACAGTTTTGATGCATCGAGGGCGCTGCTGGGCAATCTTGGGGCCCTTTGTACGTCTCCTTGGGGCCTCTTGGAAGGCTTATTGGGGCCTCGTCGGACCACTTGGGGACTTTTGGGGCCTTCTCTAGGCTTTTAGGGCGGAAGACTCTGCTGTTGGGTTCGCGTTCACATTCTTGGGCCTCTCTTGGGACCGTTTTGGGGCCCTCTCGGGCCGTCTTGGGCGCCTCAGGCACTGTATTGGGGCCTCGTGGGCCGTCTTGGGGCCCTCTTGGAAGCCTCTTCGGCTATCGTGGAACGGTCTTGGGGCCTCTTGGGCCGTCTTGGAGCGTCGGGATGTCAAAAGGCTGAAACGCTAAAGTGCATCAAAAACCAAAAAGGAAAATCCGTGATCTTGGCTTCTTGGGGCCCTTTTGGGGGTGCGGGCCATCCGGAGGCCATCTTGGGCGTGTCAGAACGTTAACTCCGCGATGGTAGGCCTCCTGGGGGCCTATCTCATAGTATGCCTCCTGGAGGCCTTTCGCGGCCCTTTTCATCTGTGTTGAAGCTGTCTTGAGCGGTCCAGAAGCGTCCATGGCGCCCCGACACCCCCATGGCGCGTCGGGCCCCCCCCCGCCTCGGTGCGAGATCGAACACTGGAAGGTGAGGCGGCAACGTGCTCCAGCAGCGCATTTCTGGAGCATGTTTGGGGGACCTGGGTAGGCAGTTCTGAAGCCTCTCGGAGGCCGATTTGGAGCCTCTGGTGGGCCGCCCAGGGCACTCTTGGAAGCCTCTTCGGCTATCTTGGAGCTGTCTTGGAGGCCTCTTCCTCCTCCTCGTCCCCCTCCTCATCCTCCTCCTCCTCCTCCCACTCCAGCTCTCTCTCCTCCTGATCTTCCTCCTCTTCCTGCAGCGTGTTCTGGAATGCTCCCGCCGGAACATGCTGTGCACAAGTGCTGTCACTGCTCCCGCCACCGTGCCCTGGGTGGTGGGTCAATGGCCTCATGGGCGTTGGTTTGGATCTCGTGGTTGGCCTGTCGGGGACGTCGCGAAGGCAGTTTCACAACTTCCTGGCAGCCGTTTTGGGACCGTTGTGGGGCCTCCTCGGAGCTCTTTTGTGGCCTCTGTAGGCCTCGTGTGGGCCTCCTGGGTGCCTCTTGGGGGCCTCCTGGGGCCTCTAGGGGCACTCTTCATTTGGGAGTCGTGGTCCCCCTCTTGGGCGCATCTGGGGGCCGTCTTGGGGCGCTGTTGGTCTGTCTTGGGCGACTCTGGGGCCGTCTTGGGGCCCTCTTGGGCCGTCTTGGGGCGCTTTCGGGGGCCTATTGAGCCGTCTTGGAACGTCGGACAGCCGAAAAGGCTGGAAGGCCAAAATCGTTCGAAAACCTTAGTACAATTGACGATTTCGGCCTCTTGAAGCACTCTGGAGAGGCGTCTTGAAGCGTCGTGGAGTGCCTTGTGGAGCCTCTCCGGCCGTCTTGGGCCTATCTTGGGTGTCCTGGAGCGGTCTTTCGGCGACTCGGGGCCCGCTTGGGCCGTCTTGGGAGCGTATGGAGGCCCTCCTGGACTATTTTGGACCTCCCTGGCCGCCCCGTCCTCCCACGGGGGGTCGGAGGCGGCGGCCTCGGAGGCCCAGGACGCGGAAACCCTATAAAAACACATGGAAAGTGAGCCCCGTGGCCCCCATGGGGGTCGGAGGCACCAATCTGGCGGCCCCGGGCCCCGTTCCCCGGTGTATATATATATATATATATATATATATATATACATATATGTGTGTGTACGCACGTATGTTCCATGCACGTTGTCCGTCTGTGGGCCATCTTGACCCCTTAGTGGGGCAGCTTGAGCCCTTAGAGTCCACGAAGGTTTCGCACATAGCACCGGCCGAGAGACATCAAACCCGACGTAGTATCGCATGTCCTAAATGTCTTTCTATAGATGCAAATATATGTGTATATATATATACATAACACCCATGTGGGATGCTGCATGTGTGTGTGCGTGTGTGTGTGCATGTATTTGTTCAGCACCGCGTCGTAATGCCGTTCATCCTCGTTGCCGTTCAGCCTCAATTCCGTGATTCGCAGAGCCACGCAAGAGCGTGCAGCAGTGTATTGCATCATGCGGGCAGTCTTACGGACGGATCTGGGAGTTGCTGCTGCTGTATAGTTTCGTAGGAACGTTCGGTGTAGCAAGAGTTGCACAACCTTGCTCAATGCCAAGTCGTGCGGTGTAGGCCGGATCCAGAGCGTTCTCAAGCACACCCGGTGAGCGAATGCAAAAACATGCGTGTGTGTGTCTGTGCGCAGGCAAAGCAAAAGCAAAACCAAGCAAAAGCAAAAACAAAAGCAAAGCAAAAGCAACAGCAAAGCAAAAGCAAAAGCAAAGGCAAAGGCAAAGGCAAGATCAAAAGCAAAGGCAATGCAAAGCAAAAGCAAACCAATGCGATGTAGATATAGATGTAGATGTAGATGTAGATGTAGATGTAGATGTAGATGTAGATGTAGATGTAGATGTAGATGTAGATGTAGATGTAGATGTAGATGTAGATGTAGATGTAGATGTAGATGTAGATGTAGATGTAGATGTAGATGTAGATGTAGATGTAGATGTAGTATGTAGATGTAGATGTATGTAGATGTAGATGTAGATGTAGATGTAGATGTAGATGTAGATGTAGATGTAGATGTAGATGTAGATGTAGATGTAGATGTAGATGTAGATGTAGATGTAGATGTAGATGTAGATGTAGATGTAGATGTAGATGTAGATGTAGATGTAGATGTAGATGTAGATGTAGATGTAGATGTAGATGTAGATGTAGATGTAGATGTAGATGTAGATAAAGATGTAGATGTAGATAGATGTAGATGTAGATGTAGATGTAGATGTAGATGTAGATGTAGATGTAGATGTAGATGTAGATGTAGATGTAGATGTAGATGTAGATGTAGATGTAGATGTAGATGTATATGTAGATGTAGATGTAGATGTAGATGTAGATGTAGATGTAGATGTAGATGTAGATGTAGATGTAGATGTAGATGTAGATGTAGATGTAGATGTATGTAGATGTAGATGTAGATGTAGATGTAGATGTAGATGTAGATGTAGATGTAGATGTAGATGTAGATGTAGATGTAGATGTAGATGTAGATGTAGATGTAGATGTAGATGTAGATGTAGATGTAGATGTAGATGTAGATGTAGATGTAGATTGTAGATGTAGATGTAGATGTAGATGTAGATGTAGATGTAGATGTAGATGTAGATGTAGATGTAGATGTAGATGTAGATGTAGATGTAGATGTAGATGTAGATGTAGATGTAGATGTAGATGTAGATGTAGATGTAGAGATGTAGATGTAGATGTAGATGTAGATGTAGATGTAGATGTAGATGTAGATGTATGATGTAGATGTAGATGTAGATGTAGATGTAGATGTAGATGTAGATGTAGATGTAGATGTAGATGTAGATGTAGATGTAGATGTAGATGTAGATGTAGATGTAGATGTAGATGTAGAGATGTAGATGATGTAGATGTAGATGTAGATGTAGATGTAGATGTAGATGTAGATGTAGATGTAGATAGATGTAGATGTAGATGTAGATGTAGATGTAGATGTAGATGTAGATGTAGATGTAGATGTAGATGTAGATGTAGATGTAGATGTAGATGTAGATGTAGATGTAGATGTAGATGTAGATGTAGATGTAGATGTAGATGTAGATGTAGATGTAGATGTAGATGTAGATGTAGATGTAGATGTAGATGTAGATGTAGGTGTAGATGTAGGTGTAGATGTAGGTGGAAATGTAGATGTAGATGTGAGTCTCGCTGTTGATGTAGATGTAGATGTAGATGCAGTTGTAGATGTAGATGTAGCTCTAGGTGTAGATGTAGATGTAGGTCTAGATGTAGATGTAGGTGTCGATGTAGCTGTAGGTGTAGATATAGATGTAGATGTAAAGAACTCCCCAGTGCCCCGCCCTCATCTCCGTGCCTGCTTGCGTTTGCTGCTGTCTCGGCGACTTGCTGCCTGCTTCTGCTGCTGCTTCATTTACGGCGTGGCGTCGGCGGTTCTGGCGCTACTACGACTACTACTACTACTACTACTACTACTACTACTACTACTACTACTAGTACTAGTACTACGACTACTACTACTACTACTACTACTACTACTACTACTACTACTACTACTACTACTACTACTACCGCTACTGCTACAACTACGACGATGAGGAGAAGGAGGAGGACGGCGTTTACCGCTCCTACTAATGTTGCTTTCCTCGAGGCTCCAACTCCTAGGTAGGGTCGCACTGGGATAATTTTTAACTATTTCAGAATATTCCCCCTGTAGAGGGACAGGCCCGACTTAAGGATAGGCACTCAGACAAACGCTCCACCGACTTCCTCTGGAACACGCCTCGCTCTCCTCAAAAGGCCTGCACTCCTAGGACCATTCGCCGACGAGTTCCGAGGTGCACCTCATCCGGCAGCCGCGCCCACACTCCTCCTCCTCCTCCTCCTCCTCCTCCTCCTCCTTCTCCTCCTCCTCCTCCCTCCTCCTCCACCTCCTCCGCCTCCTCCTCCTCCTCTCCCCCTCCTCCTCCTCAACCTGCTCCTCCCCCTCCTCTTCCTCCTCCTCCTCTTCCCCTCTCCTCCTCCCCCTCCCCTTCCCCTCTCCTCCTCCCTCTCCTTCCCCCCCGTTTTCCTTCGCCTCCTCCTCCCCTTCCAGCTCCAGCTCACTCTATATTCGACCAGATGCTTTTGGTAAGTTCCAACCTGAATCTGTCCTTGAAAACCCCTCTCAACAACACACCCTTCCAAAAGCTGCCCGAAAACACCCGCGACGATCCCCCTTTCGACGTTTCTCTCAGAGTGGCCTCGACTCCACACAAGACCCGACTACCCTTTCAGAAAACAGGCTGCGGTAACTTTCCGTCGCAGATCGGTTGATGGAGCACCGAGTGCTGCTCCGAACTGTTCTTTTGCACAGCGTGTAAAGCTCCGACCAATTCATTCCAGCTCGGCACTGGTCCCCCATCCGTCCTTCTCCGCAGCCGCCAGCTCGCCCCCTCCGCCCTGCCTCCTTTATTTCGGCACGTCACCGGTCCGCCCTCGGTCTTCCTCCGCAGACAGCCCACTTCCCCCTCCCCCACTAGCCTGCGCGCCCCTCCGCCTCGACCCCTTTTATCTCGCTACGGCACCGACGCCGCGCCCACCCCTCTCCTCTCCTCCGAATCCAGCCAGCCCACCTTCTCCTTCCCCACCAACCAGCGGACCCCCCGCACCCCGACCCCTGTATTTCGGCGCGGCACCGGAGCCGCGCTCGTCCCCTTCCTTCCCCACCAACCAAAACGCCCATTCCGCCCCGACATGTTCCTGACTTTTACTGACCCAAGCCAATACACACCTGGACCAGTCAGGCTTCGCCGGATCTGCATAGAACTGCAAGACCCTGCGGGTTTGGTTAACTCCCGCGTGCATTGACCCACGTCACAATGCTCATATTTCGGCACGGCACCGGTCCCCGCTCCGCCCACCCTCCGCAGCAGCCACCCCACGTCCACCTCCCCCGCCAAAACGCCCCAGCATGGCACCGGCGCCGCGCCCGCCCACCTCCCCATCTCCGCAGCCAGCCCACACTCTCTCCCCCGCCAGCCACCGCGCCCCCTTCGCTCCGACCCCTTTGTTTCGGCACATCACCGTTGCCGCGCCCGCACCCCCCTTCTGCGGCCAGCCCACCTCCCCCCAGCCCGCCGGCCAGCGCGCCCCCTCCGCCCCGACCCGTTCATTTCGGCACGGCACTGGCGCCGCGCCAGTCCCCCTCCACCCTTCGCATCGAGCCCACCCTATCCTCCCCACCAGTCGACGCGTCCCCTCCGCCCCGACCACTTTATTTCGGCACTGCAACAGCTCCGGGCCATCCCTCTTCCCCCTTCCGCATCCACCCCACCTCTTCTCCTTCACCGGCCAATGCGCCCCCGTCACCCGGCCATTTTTATTTCGGCACGGCACTGACACCGCGCCCGCGCCCTCCCCACACAGCGAGCCCACTTCTTCCCCACCAGCCAGCGCGCCCCCTCCGCCCCGACCCTCTTTATTAGGTCACGGCTCCAGCGCCGCGCCCGCCCTCCTCCCCCCCCACACCAAGCCTTCCTCCTCCTCCCCCCACCAAGCGCGCCTCCTCCGCCCCGACCCCTACTTCAGCACAGCACCGACGCCGCGCCCACCCTCCCCCCACAACCGACCCCCCTCCGCAGCCAGCCCACCCCTTCCTGCCCCACAGCCACCGCCGCTTCTCCGCCCCGAACATTGTATTTTGGTACGGCACCGGCGCCGCGCCCGCCCCCTCCCCATCTCCGCGGCCAGTCGCCCTCCCCTCCCCCCACAGCCAGCCCAGCTCATCCTCGCCAGCCAGCGCGCCCCCATGCGCCCCCACCCTTAGACTTCAGCAAGGCACCAGCACCGCGCCCCTTGCGCCCCCCCAACCAGCCCAGCTTTTCCTCGCCCACCAGCCAACACGCCTCCTCCGCCCGGCTCCTTCATTTAGGCCCGACGCTGGCACCGCGCCCTCCTTTGCACGGCCAGCCCAGCTCCTCCATGCCCGCCAACCAGCGCGCCCTTTCCGCCCCGATTGCAATTCTTCGTCACGCCACCAGCGCCGCGCCTTCCCCTCCCCCCCACAGCCAGCCAAGCTCGTCCTCGCACACCAGCCAGCGCGGCCCCTCCGCCCCGACGCTATGGCGTTTCCTCGAGGAAGTGGCGACTGGAGGAGTGGAGGAGTGGAGGAAGGGCATTTGGTCGTGCCTCACCGCACCCCCCCGCCGACCACAAGGCAGAGAGCGACGTTCTGGGCACAAGTGCTGCCCACACCGTTTCTGGACTAATTGTCCGGCTGGGCCCTCGGGAGCGAAACGCCACCCGCAAGACCTCGCAGTCGACGTTGCGGAGCCCTCCCCCCAAAGCTGCGATAGTGACCCCCTCAGTTTTCTCCAGAGGGGTTCTAGAGGTCCCCAGAGGAAGTCTCTTCTGAGATCACCACAGAATTCCTGAAGCCACGGGAAGGTCCTTGAAGGCCCAAGAAGGTTTGAAAAACTACCAACAACAGCGAGTCTCCACCCTCGACCCTCGAACCTCCACCTTCGATCCTTGATCCTGGATCTTCGATCCTCGATCCTCGAACCTCGATCCTCGATCCTCGGTCCTCCTCTCCCTTCAAGCCAGGCGATCCCAGCGCCAGCCTGCCGCGGACCACCCGCAAGCTCTGCGCCCGGGGCGGAGGGGCTCCTCGCTCAAGTGGGCGGCCCACACGGTGGTGAGCGCCCGC
>CAUYUJ010005494.1:0-60885 GCA_963575745.1 Prorocentrum cordatum | reverse complement strand
AGTAGTAGTAGTAGTAGTAGTAGTAGTAGTAGTAGTAGTAGTAGTAGTAGTAGTAGTAGTAGTAGTAGTAGTAGTAGTAGTAGTAGTAGTAGTAGTAGTAGTAGTAGTTGTAGTAGTAGTATTAGTAGTAGTAGTAGTAGTAGTAGTAGTAGTAGTAGTAGTAGTAGTAGTAGTAGTAGTAGTAGTAGTAGTAGTAGTAGTAGTAGTAGTAGTAGTAGTAGTAGTAGTAGTAGTAGTAGTAGTAGTGGTATTAGTAGTAGTAGCAGTAGTTGTAGTAGTAGTAGTAGTAGTAGTAGTAGTAGTAGTAGTAGTAGTAGTAGTAGTAGTAGTAGTAGTAGTAGTAGTAGGCGTCGTATTAGTAGCACATGTCGTAGTATTCGATTTCGCCGTCGCCGTCGCTGTCCTCGCCGTCGTCGCTGTGGCCACCGTGTCTGGGTTGTGGTATATATGCCTCTAAGATGTTCGCTGGGATGTCGTGGGGGACATCTTGGAGACCGTTTTGAGGCCTCTCGGGGGGGCGTTTTGGAGCCTTTTGGGGCGTCTCGGGGGCCTCTTCGGGGCGTCTCGAGGCCTCCAGGAGGCCTATTGGGGCGATCTTCAGGGCCTCTTGGTGCCCTATCGGGGCCTCCTCGAGCCCTTCTTGGGCGGAAGGGTTGAATATTCGGTTCGTGGTCCTTGTCTGGGTCCCCTATTGGAATCGTCATGGGGCACTCTTGGTCTGCCTTGGGCGCCTCTTGGACCGTCTTGGGGCCATGTTGGGCCGTCTTGGCAGCCTATTCGGCTGTCTTGGAGCGATATTCGGGGCCTCTCGGGCCGTCTTGGAGCGTCGGAAGGCCGAATATGCAAGAAGACCAAGCACCTTCAACACCTTGTTTGGAAAGTAAATTGCTCAGGCCTCCTGGGGCGCTCTTGGGATGCCTTTCGGAGGCCTCTTGGGCCGTCCTGGGGGCCTCGTAGGCCGTCTTGGGGTCACCGTGGGCGTCATCGAGCGATCGTTCGGCGACTCTGGGCCCCATTGAACCGTCTTGGGGGCCTCTCAAGGCCTTCCTGGCCCGTCTCGGGGCCCTCTTGGACTCGAATACGTGACGTGAGAAGTCGATCCGGGGCCTGGGTAGCGCGCGGCGAGCCCCGAGAGATGTGGCACTCTTCGGGTATGGGCCCCAAAACCGACTCCTCGGGGCGGGGGGCGGGCTCAGGGGAGTAGGCAAATAATCTGAGGACACGCCCACTCCGTGCCAAGAGGCACGGTGGCGCATTTGCCCATGATCGGGGGAATGTAAGACGTTTCGAGGTTATCAGAGATAGGGAAGGGAGAAAAACAGAGAGAGAGAGAGAGAAAACAAAAAAGGAGAGAGAGAGAGAGAGGACAGAGAGAGAGAGAGAAAGAGAAAGGCGAGAGGCAGAGAAGGAAAGAGAGAGAGAGAGAGAGAGAGCGAGAAAGAGAGAAAGAGAAAGAGACAGAGACATAGAAATACATGGAAAGAGAGAGAGAAGGAAAGATAACGTAGAGAGAGAGAGAGAGAGAGAGAGAGAACGATAATCCTCCACCCAGTGGAGCGGTCCGTCGGTGTTGTTCGCCTACGCGGCTGGGCGTGAGGTCTTCGCTTGAAAAGGAGTTCTACTACGGGGACCAGGCCGCCCGCCTACCGATGCGGGATGCCCAGAGGGGGGTCCAGAGCTTATCTTCCCTCCTCATCACGTGTTCCCGTCATGTTCGTCCTCCTCGTTGTTCCTCTCGTCTTGGGCACCCTCGGTATCCTCGTCGCCTTCGTTCTCGTCCTCGCATCTGTCCTCTCCCCGGGATCTCGGCCGGGCAGCCGATCGTGCTGCGCCATCCTGGCCGGGAGATCTCGCGGCCGGCGCCACGAAGAGCGCAGCACGTGGCGGAATCCCCGGGCCTTTCTTCCTCCTCCTCCTCCTCCTCCTCCTTCCTCTTTCTCCTCCTCCTCCTCCTCCTCCTCCTCATCCTCCTTCCTCTTCCTCCTCCTCCTCCTCCTCCCCCTCCCTCCTCCTCCTCCTCCTCCTCCTCCGCCTCCTCCTCCTCATCCTCCTCCTCCTCCTCCTCATCCTCCTCCTCCTCCTCCTCCTCCTCCTCCTCCTCCTCCTCCTCCTCCTCCTCCTCCTCCTCCTCCTCCCCCCCTCCCAGCCTATTTCTATCGAGACTTCATTCCCAGGGGCAGATCCTTGTCTTCATCGTACATCGTGAAAGGGGCCACACATGCCCCAGTTGCGTCCGCTCCTCTGAAGGCGGTGATGGCGCAGCAGCTTCGACTACTGGGGTGGAACCCCCAGTCTTGTACTGGCGATAGGCTCGAGGAGGTGGTGGTGGAGACTTCGAATTTCGACTTTATCTTGTTATCTGGAATTCAGCCGGTGGATCGGAGGCAGCAGTTATCGGGCAGTGTCGTTTTGCGGCGACATTTTCAGGGACGTCTAGTATTGGAGGCCCCCTTCGGCCCATCGGCTCCATTGAGTAACTCGAGTGCGGGGTGTGCTGTCATCTTGGGGAAGGGTTTCCATGAGCAACATATCATTCAGACGTGGGCTTCGCCTGCGGAGGCCAAAGGACGGTGTCTCGGAATGCGGGTCAAACGGGGGAGGAGTGATAGATGCGGAATCAGTCTTTACTTTCCACCGAAGCCAGCCCGTCTCCAGCACCGCCCACACTACCTTCGCAGCGCCTGTGATCTCCTGCGGTGCTAACGACGGGATTGGCTTGCCTGTGGGAGGAGGAGGTATCAAGACAGTCGTCGTGCAGGCCCCGTCGCCAGAGCGCGTTCGAAAGGGAGCGGGTGAGCATATTCGCGAACTTCTTGGATCTCACGAGATGATGGCTACAAACGCTAGGGGGAGCCCTGTTATTCCAATTCATTTACGGCCAGGATGGTGGCAGGTCTCGTATCGTTTTTTTGTTTATACAACGTGGGATGGAACAATCAACTGCGCACTCACATGTTTCTAGACGTCTTGGCGCTCGGCTTCAGGCTTTCCAAGGTCCGAGTCCAAGAGATTACTTACCAATCGGATGTACTCTGTGGTATTCGCAGCACTTGATCGGACCGACGGATGCTCAGACCCGTCTACGCTGGGATCGAGATGGGATAATGGCTTTCTGACATCTGTCCCAGAATAGTTTGACCAGCGTGGTGCGTATCATTATTTGAAAGAATATGGTTCCCCTGATGAGATATTTCAACTTCTGGATGATTGTGTTACAACAGCTGGACAAGTTCATTTCAGCATGGCGGCGCTTGGCGGTGACGCCCGACGACAAGCTGAGCGCAGAGAGAGAGAGAGAGAGAGAGAGACGACGATTACTTCACTTGCGAGCAGATCTACGCGAAGGTAAGAGGGAAGCTCCCCCTGAGGAGGTGACTTACATTGATGCTGACCCCGGGCGCATTTCTCAAGAGCAGCGGCTAATACGACGCAAGGCCTCCCGTGCTCTTCAATCTCAGTCGGTGCCTGAAGCGACGGATTTGTGGAATCACCAGAAGCAGGCAGAAGCTATGATATTGGCACGACGAGCAGCGCGCACGCGCATAGGACCGAAGCAGAGGGATGGGCTGCTTGTTCGGACGACACCACCAACATCAGAGGCATGGCTGAACGCGTGGTCGCTGGAAGGCTCACAAGGTGGAATGGCGGTGCCCCTCAGAACTGGTTTGAATGGCGCGACGATCGGGGCGGCCAGCAGTATCGCTGGGAATCTACAGAAGAGATTCTTGATGTATGCAAGGATGCTGTGGGCCGAGTTATTCGGTGGATGCGACGCGCAAGTAAACGGCGCGCAGTTCCAGATTCGACGGCGCCGCGCATTGCGCTGGCTGGCCCGCAGACGTCGCCAAAGGATTTCGCGACTGAGATTGCAGAGGCCGATGCCAACTTGCACTCTCTTCTTGCGAATTTTGGCGATGGCCAGAACAGCGCCAAGCCAGAGTGCCTAATGCTTATATATATATATATAAACAGGTTTTTCTTATTATGGCTGCGCGCGGGTATCAGCGTCAGCAGTTGCCCCGCCAAGGCGCCGCTGTCCTCCGCGGCTCCATCGAGGAACAAGCGAGATATCTTGGACCTTACCCACAGCTAGGCCTCTCGGCTAGGTCTGAGATTTCCAGGAGATGTTCGGCGGAGCGCTCTGGTTTTCTTTCGCTGGGCAGGGCGCGGAGTCTTGGGGCCCCGAAAAGGTGGAAACGTAGTCTCTTCATCGGGTTCGTTCAGGATGCTCTCTCGAGTGGACTCGATCGAGAGTTTCGCGGTCGCGGAGACGGACACTACTATGCTCGATGGCTGTCTGGCACGTCTTGGGCGTATAACTACGTTAGGTAAAGCTACCTCTTGGGGCGGGCGCGTAAAACAAGAAAAGACATCGCCCAACGAACGGGTGCTCACCCATTGGAAGTTGGCCCCCTCCTCGCTGGAGCTTCTGATTCGCCGGGTTATGTTGTATCAGTCGCGGGGTGGGCATCCTGAGGAGCACGCTCCTCAGATTTTATGTGCGCTGTTTGGTTCTTCTCTAATTGAATGCATGCGGCCTGCGCTTGGAACAGGCGGCCGGTCTACTTTTTATTCTTCGCCGTGGACAAAACAAGTTGCGCCGGATCTCCAGCGCGCCGCCGGGCATCTTCCGCGCGAGGGAGTGCGAGATGTTACAAGCGACCTGCGTCTACTGAACGACTTTGAGTCTTCAGAGGGCTTTCGGAGAGTGGATATGAACGAACTTCGCAGCCCTGTATTCTCGGTCATCACCCCCCCCATCCAGGCTACGCCCCCACCCCGAAGAACATGCAGAAGTGGATTTCCTTTTTGCGCGCCCAGTGGGTCCCGATAGGGATCTTGCCAGAGCGCCTTCAGTACCCGAAATTACTCACTGCGCGGGGCCCCCCATATGCGCACGCATTCGCATGGGCCTGTCCGCCGCGAATGTCTCGGCGCAAGAGCTTTCGAATATAAGCGGGCTTCAGTTGTGACGGTCTGGGCATGAATCTACATGCAAATGAATTGGAGTGTGAATGAGCCTCAGTAGTACGATCGCGTCTCCGCGCATGGGCCTGGGGCCTCCTGGGGCCTCCTGACACCTACCGGGGCTTCCTGGGTTCTCCAGGGGCCTCTCGGGGCCTCCTGGGACTTCCCTGTGAGGTTTCGCGCCCCGGGAGGGGCCATGCGGACTGCACCCACAGGGGAAGGGCAATCTATAGGAACACGCGTAAAACACAGGAATCGCGCCCAAGGAGAGGCCCAAACTATGGGAACAAACGTAAAACATGTAGGATGGCGCACACAGGAGAAGGATAACTTATAGAAACACGTATAACAGGAAGGAATCGCGCTGCAGGTGAGGCCCTAACGATAGGAGCATATGTAAAGCACATGGGATTGGAGCCACTCCTGTTGCCCTCCGAGGCCTCCTGCTCCTGGGGCCTCTCGGGGCCTCCCGTTGCCTTCCGAGGCCTCCTGGCGCTTCCAGTGGCCTCCTGTGGCTTGCTGGGACTTCATGTGGTGTCCCGGGGCCTCCTGGGGCCCGTTGGGGCTTCCTGCGGCTGGAGCCTCCCGCGGCATCCTGAGAAGAATGCGCGCCCGCGAGCCCGGCCACGAAAACGTGCAAACCGATCGTGGCATCCTCAAAATCTGGCCCACCTGGGGGGTGAAAATGAGCGCCTCGCTCGAGACATCCCCCAGATCTGCTCCGAGAGAGCGGGGTGTCGGGGCAGCGAACGGGCAAACCGCGAGAGACATCCCCGCGGCGCGGCCGCGAACGGGGCCGTGCAACGCCCCATCGGCGGCCCCCTTTAGGGGCGTGAAAATGAGCGCCTCGCTCGAGACATCCGCCAAATCTGCTCCGAAAGCGAAGGATGTTGGGGCAGAAAACAAGCAAACCGCTCGAGACATCCCCGCAGAACGGCCGCGAACGGGACCGCGCGACGCCCCTCGGCGGCCCCCCTTAGGGGCGTGAAAATGAGCGCCTCGCTCGAGATATCCTTCAAATCTGCTCCGAAAGCGAAGGGTGATGGGGCAGCGAACGGGCAAACCGCTTGACACCCCAGCGACGCGGCCGCGAACGGGGCCGTGCAACGCCCCTCGGCGGCCCCCCTTAGGGGCGTGAAAATGAGCGCCTCTCTCGAGACATCCTCCAAATCTGCCCCGAAAGCGAAGGATGTTGGGGCAGGAAACAGGCAAGCCGCTTGAGACATCCCCACGACGCGGCCGCGAACGGGGCCGCACAACCCCCCATCGGCGGCCCCCTTTTATGGGGGCGCGCCAATGAGCGACTCGCCCAAGACATCCTCCTAATTTGCTTCGAAAGCGAAGGATGTCGGGACAGAAAACAGGCAAGCCGCCCGAGGCATCCCCGCAAAACGGCCGCGAACGGGGCGTGCGTGAGTCTTAGCATGAGTAAGTCTGAGTAGGGCTAGGTCTGAGCATGAGTAGATCTGAGCATGAGTAATTTTGTGTTTGAGTAAGTCTGGGCATGAGAAAGTCTGAGTGTGAGTCAGTCGGCGCATGAGTAAGTCCGGGCATGAGGAGGAGAGGAGAGGAGAAGAGGGAGAAGAGGGGGTAGGAGGCGTCCAAGAAATAACAATAACCCTATCGTAGGAGAGCGAGAAAGGCTACTCGGACATATACGACGGTGTCATAGTTTTACGCAACCTAGCCCATATACGTCCGCCAAGCAACAGGTTTATACATTGCTGACAAACAATTGCAAAGCAAGTTGCTGCAGCACGACATGTATTACGCCCTCTACAGAAAAGGCAACTGTTTCACATGTGGACCCCGCACGTTGTGCCCACTGATTGCCCCATCGTCTTATTGATGCCCATGCTTTGACTTCGTGGGGGTGGACGCGTTATCTCTCTGTCGCCATCTCCGAAGCCATCTGCCCTTCCTGATTGCGCTTTTTGCATCGACTGCTCGCGCTGTTCATTACTGTCGCACGCGGCTCTCACCGTGAGAGCAGAGACTCTGCATAAACTTGCTTGGTATACAGGTGCCGACTCCTTAGGAGCAGATGGCGCCCCGTCCGACAAGGAGCAGAAGGGCGCATCGGGCAGCCAGGGAGGTCGCATTCCGCCGAACAAAATCACCTTCGCAATCTGCAAGCTGGTCGTAGCCAACAGCCGAGGGCTAGCAGACCTCGGAGCCGCGGTGCTATTTCGGCACGAGGTGGACACATGCCAGGGCATGACCGCTGCAGGCGTCACCTACAACGAGACGAGCATAGAGACGAAGAAGCGCACCGACGCTGGAGAGATGGCGAAATGCAAGCCACGCGCCGCGCTTCACATTCGAACAATGGCCGTGTGGGGGTGCGGAGGGGGGGGGGGGGGGGGGGACCAGCACGATGCGAGAGGGCGGAGAATATCAAGAATGACGCGCGCGGGCTCTGGGACGAGAGGTTTTCGCAGGCATAGTTGTTCGATATTTCCCGCGCTGCCCAGTGCATTCGTGCGCGGGTGCGTCGCGCAGTTGAGGGCCAGAAAGTTACATTCCTGTTCAAAACGGACCCTCGCCACTCGCTGGGTTCAGTGATCGGCTTGGGGATCGAGACGCCTGCGGTGGTGGAGGGGGGTCCCTTCGTTTCAGGGGCGGCGCCGATGGGGGGGCAGAGAGACCTTGCAGTTCCTGGATCGGAAGGACGCGACGTCGCGAGTTCATCCCAGCCTCTGGGCGATGAGTTTGAGGGGGCGCCCCCCCGCCAGCCTGTGCCAGCAGTAGCAGTGCGAATGACAGTGACAGCCGTGCGGTTTTAGCTAGCATACTCCCGATGTTGGCAAGTAGCGAAAGGTTAGCAGCATTGGTATCCGCAGGAAGCTTAACGCATGAGCAAATAGCTCGGGCAGTAATTAGGCCCCCAGCTGGTCTTCCAGAAGGTTGCGCGGCGACATCCGCTCCTGAGATTCCTGCAGTTAATGTGCCTCCGAATCATGGCAGAGGCGGCCGCGCCCAAGGGAAGGGGGTGCGGGGGGCGGGCCTTGGTGGGCGGGGGGAAGGACGCGGTCGCCGCGCCTGATGCATGGGCCCAATTTGAGGGCTGCGTGCCTATAGGGGCGCCCATCGACCAGTGCAGTCTGTGCTGTGAGCCTGAGGAAGGCTCGCATCGGTAGTCGTCTGGTTTCGAATGAACCCTCTCGGGGCACTGTCAAGTTTGGGCGGGCTCGTAGTCGGTTGCTTGACAGAGTCCCCATGGGGATCTGCTCTGCTCTACCCCCCCCTCCTCCTCCTTCTCCTCCTCCTCCTCCTCCTCCTCTTCCTCTTCCTCCTCCTCCTCCTTTCCCTCCTCCCTCCTCTTACTCTTCCTCCTCCTCCTCCTCCTCCTCATCCTCTCCTCTCTCCTCCTCCTCCTCCCTCACCTCTCCTCTCCCCTTACCTCCTCCTCTATAATCTCCACCCTGCTCCTCTTCCATTCCTCTCCTCCTCCTCACCTCCTTCTCTCCTCCCCCTCCTCTCCTCCTCCCCCCTCCTCCTCCTCCCCTCCTCCTCCTCCTCCTCCCGTATCCTCCTACCTCCTCCTCCTCCTCCATCTGCCTCCCCTCCCCTCTTCCTCCTCTCTCCTCCTCTTCTCCCATCCTCTTCTTCCCTCCCCTCAACCTGCCTCCTGTTCCTCCCTACTCCTCGTATTCCGTCCTGCACCTCCTCCTCCTCCGCTCAAGCACCTCCTCCTCCTCGTTCCTCCTCCTACTCCTCTCATACCCCATTCCCACTCCTCCGAACCTCTTCCTCATCTGCACCTGCACTCCTCTCCTCCTCGTCCTCCTCTCCTCCTCCTCCTCCTCCTCCCTCTCCTCCTCCTCCTCCTCCTCCCCACTTCCCTTCCAATCCTTCCCTCCTCTCCTCCTCCTCCTATCCATCCCTTCCATCCACCTCCTCCTTCTCCTCCTACTCCTCCGCTCCTCTTCCTCCTCCTCCTCCCTTTCCTCCTCCCCTTCCTCCTCCTCCTTCTCCTCCTCCTCCCCCTCCTCCTCCTCCTCCCTTTCCTCCTCCCTTTCCTCCTCCTCCTCCTCCTCCTCCTCCTCCTCCTCCTCCTCCTCTTCCTTCGCCTCCTCATTGAAGGCTGGTCTGCGAGGAAGAAGGAAAGGGCGGGGGGGAATGAGGGCGGAGGGATGGGACGGAGAAGCATCGTGCGTCTGATGGTGCACGGGGAGGGGTGAACGAGGGAGGAGCGAGGGAGGAGAAGGACGAGTGGACGAAGCTCGACGAGGAATCGGAGGTCTCGAGGCGCGGGGCCGTCCCCCCAGAGGTCTTGACCTTAGTTGATAAAGGGTTCGACCTCCTATCAGGTGGGCGTCCTTCCTCCATCACGGACGCGTGGTCTGGTCGTTTTCAAGGATGTCTGACGTTTCTGTGGGTTTTTTAGGCGTGTACGGAGGTTCTGGATGTTTTGCGTTTTGCGATTCCCCAAATCGGCTTTCGCTATGCGTCTCATGCGTATGCGGAGAAACGGGTTGGTGCCAGACGCGGTCGTCGCCGGGTTCCTTGGGGTTCTTTCGTCTTGTTTCTTTTGCTTCCCTACAACGGTTTGGCCGGGTTCCCGGTTCCCTTTTCTCCGTTTCTTGATTTGTTTGTCCTTTGGTTTCGATTATTTGGCTCCTGTGTCTTTGGTTCCATGTTCCTTGGTCTTGGCCTTGTTGTTCATTTGCCATTCAGGCTTTGCTCAAGGGGCCCTTACCTGTGTGTGAAGGAACTCGTGGGTGCTGGATGCGGTCGTGCTGTGGGTCCCCACCCAGAACCGCCCAAGACGGCCCCAGGAGAGCCCCACGAGGGGCCCCAGGGGGGAATTCGAACCGACACTTCGAGGACTCCGTCCCAAGAAGACGCCGAAGACCGCCAGCAGGACACCACGGACTCCCAAAGAGGCCCAAGAGAGGCCCCAAAAGACGCTACAAGAAGCCTCAAAATAGCCTTCCAGAGGCTGCCCAGAGGCTTCCCCAGAGACCCGTTAAGAGGTCTCAGGCGGCCCTAGCAGAGACACCTAGATGCTTCTTGCACGCCTCAAACCGAAGACACGGGCATGCAACAACTCTCCCCTCATTCCTCATCCTCTTTCTCCTCCTCCCCCTCCCACTCCTTTTCTCTCATCCTTACGCCTTCTACCCCTCAGCACCCTTTATTTCTCACTTCGCATCCTCTCTTTCACGCGCCCTCATTGATGTCCATCTTGCCTCCGCCTTCTCCCCCATCCAGCCCTATTCCATACTCCTCGTTTGTAGCTTCCTCTGTTCCATCGTCCTTCCCGCTTCCTCCTTCTCGTACTTCCTACCCTCTACCTCGTACATTCGCCCTCTGGCCCCCTCCATCCTCTTCCCCGCATCGGTGATCGAGATCGCCATTCCATCCCTCCTTCCTCCGCTCTACCCCCATCACTTTCTTCCTTACTTCGCATCCCGCTGTCCTCCCTCTAGTCTCTTCCTCGTCCATCTTTCTTGTACGTCCGCTTCTCCCTCCCTCGTCCTTCCCCACCCCCCCTCCGTCTTCGGCTTCCGCTTGTTCTCGCCTTCCTCCACTCCATTCTCGGGGTCCCCAAACGGGGTGGTGACCACACCGTATGGTGAGTCGGTGGGGATTCGGGGTCACCGCACGGTTTTGGGACTCGGGCCGTTCTCCGAGGACGTCTCGGGCGACTGGGGCCTCCGAGGTCCCAAGACCGTGCGGCGACGGACCGTGCGGTGAGGTCCCGGGGGATCTCGAGGTCACCGCACGGTCCGTCACCGCACCGTTTCGGGACTCCACTCCACTCGTTCTGCCACCTCCCTCCTCTAAATGGTGCCTCCTGGTACCACCACCTTCCACTCATGCACGGGAAGCCCAACCCCATCGTGGGCCCCAGGCCCTAAGATGGCCCAAGACGGCCCAAGAGGCCTCCAAGAGGGCCTCCAGGAAGGCCCGAAAAGGCGAACGTCCTTGATTTCCCATGGGTTTTTGAAGGATTGTGGCATTTGCTCTGTTTTCTGCCTTCCAAGACACGGCCCCAGGAGGCTCCCAAGACGGGTGGGGCACCCGGGGCACCCCGAGTGGCGGCGCCTCCCATCCCCGGGGGCCTCCCCGGAGCAGCCTTCTCCGACCGGGCGGCCCTCGCAGCCGCGCAGCCCGAGGCGGCCTCCAGGGCTGCCCACGGCGACGACGCCGACGCCGACGCCGACGCCGACGCCGACGCCGACGACGTCCTCGAGGGCTGCGCCGCCGCCGCCGTTACCGCGAAGTGGGTGCGGCCAAGGCGCTGTGTAGGTGCCCCTGTGGCCTTGTCGGCCAAATGTCTAAACCACGCACAGCGGCGGCAAGACCTTTGACGATGAATTGACGCACGCTCCGCTGCCCCACTCAGCGGCCGTGCACTGGAGAGGCCGGCCGGGTTTTAGAAAAGCTTCCAGCACTACAGTGAGACTCCAAGTGGCCACCAGAGTGCCCGCACAGGCCTTCCAAGAGGGCCAGATCAGTCAGAAGCCAAAGGGAATCCGAACGTGCTTTCTTTTCTGGAGTTTCAGAACAGAGAGCACGTTGGGTTTCCGCCTGGCCCGTTTTCTGCCTGCCCGCCCGCCCCGCCAGCCCCGGCCTCCCGCCTGGGCGTTCGTCGTCGCCTGCCTGCTTCTCCCCTCGTCCCCTTCCGCCGGACCGCGCAGCCTGCCCGGAACCAGCGTGGCGGCATGTCGGGTTGGTTTCTGACGGCCCCTCCTCCGGTTTGGGCCCCCGGCTCGGGAGCAGAAGAGCGCCCTTGCGCGGGCCCCCAGGGCGCAGACCGGGTTGCCGGAGTTTCCATGTGTTGCCAACGCGTGTCTCCAATGTGGCCGCGGAGGCTCGAATGGTCCCGAAGGACTGCCCAGGACTGCCGCGAATCCAAAGACCCAAGGCGACCTCAGGCACCAAGGCGTGCGTTTCCAGGCCAGGCGCCCGATCATCTGGACACGGCCCTTCTGACGTGCTATACCTTTTGGCCCCATGGCAAGTAGAGCACGAGCGCGCGAAGCGCGCGATGGTTTGTGTGTATATATATATGAATACGTGAACACACAAACGTATACATAGATTGGCACACTTGCCTTGTCGGCCCCAAGCTGGCCCAAGATGAGCCCCAAACAGCGCCAAGATGGTTGAACCCCCCAAGGGAACGCAGGGAGGCCTAAGTTTCACCGACAAGGAGCCCCAAGTCGGCCCAAGAGAACCCCAACACGCTCTCCTGGACTGTGTGGAGGCCCTTCTGGGTCGTTTCGGGGCGACTCTCGGGGCCTCTCAGAGGGTCTCGGACGCCAGGACTATCGAAAGTCTGACTGCGTATCAGAAATCACCCCGAAAACAGGAGGAAGTCCATGTTTGTTGCCTTTCGAGAGCCTCTTCGGGATGGTATTTGGGCTGCCCTCGAGCGTCTGTTTGGTGTCCAGGGCCGCTCGGGGCTCTCGCGGGGGCCGTCTGTTGGCAGCCCTCCTGGCTGGTCTTGGCCCACTGGCCAAGTCCAGTAGGGACGTCCAGGAGGCCTGGAAGTCCCGCCGGGACGATCGAAATGGGTACGGAAAGTACGGGTACAATGGTGACCGATTTTTTGTTTACTTTGCCGATCGGCGCGGGCCCCAAAACCCCCTTTCCCCCCCCTCCCAACGGGTGATCGTTTTTTCATTCATTGTTTTGCCGATAGGCGCGGGCCCCCAAACCCCCCCTCCCCCTCCTCCCCTGGAGTAGATCTTGGCTCGTTTTGGCGCATGTTTCGAGCAGGTGGAATCTCCCCCCAGAGGCCACACTCTTGCAAACAGTCGCACTAAGCAGAGGTCTGGAGCCAGACCCCCCCCCCGCCTTCCCCCCCCCCTTCCTCCCAATGTCGAAACGCCGAATCAAAAAAGCTCACCAGCATGTCTTGTTCATTTAAAACAGGACTCGCTGTCCGCGCCGCCGCAACGGCCGCTGTCGGTTGTGGACAACATTTGCTGTTGGGCATCGGACCCAGTTCTTCCGCACCCATTCTGGGCGTCCAGATCCCCGGGGGGGCGTTGAGCACGGGAAGCCTCGGGGGCGGCCATGAGGGGGGTGATGACTAGGGGTGGGTGTATATCCTGGCGGGGGCCATGAGATCTCCCCAGATTTCATGGCGCCCCTTCTTATTGAATCGCTTCGCTCATTCCGCCGGCCCATAGTGTAGCGTCGCTGGCACTTGCTTGCGTGCTCGGGGGGGCATTTGGGTGGCCTCCTGGGGCCGCTTGGGGGCCTCTTGGGGGCCTCCTGAGGGCCTGTTGGGGGCCTCTTGGGGCCTCTTAGGGGCCTCTTGGGGCCTCCTGGGGACTTCTGAGGGCCGAGGGCTCGAAATATTGTTTCGTGTTCCCCCCCTGGGGTCCCTCTTGGGGCGTTCTTGGGGCCCTCTTGGGCCGTCTTGGAGGCCTCTTGGGCCGTCTTGGAGCCCTCTTGGGCCGTCTTGGGGCCCTCTTGGGGGCCTCTTGGGCCCTCTTGGGGCGGTCTTGGGGGCCTCTTGGGCCGTCTTGGGGTGTCGTGAAGCCGAAAAGGTGGAAACGCCAAAATCTCTCCAAAACCTAAGGAAAAGCAGTGAATTTTGCCTCTTGGGGCCCTCTCGGGAGTGCTCTTGGAGGCCTCTTGGGGCGTCTGGGGGCCATCGTGGGCGTCTTGGAGCGATCTTGTGGCATCTCGGACCCCTCATGTAGCATCTTGGGGGCCTCTTGGAAGCCTCTTGGCCCTTCTTGGGGCTCTCGGGGACGTCTCGGAGCCGCGTTGGTGCGCTGCTGGAGCGCCCTGGTGACTCCTCCCGGGACTCTCTCGGGACCTTGCCGGGGTACTTTCCGCCCGGGGGCCCCCAGGGGCCGCCCCGCGCGCGCGAAGTAGAAAGATTGTAAAGCAGTCACCGGAGATCTTAGCACGCCTCTGGCCCGTTGGGCCGGCGAATTTCAATACGTCCCCGGCCCCCCCCCCTGGACCGCGCACATGCCTCTGGCAATGATTTGCACACACGCCTCTTTGACGCCCCCCCATTGGACGCCCTGAGATCCCTGTGGCCTGGTAATTCTCGTTGGGGGTATGGTTTTTCGGCGGATGGTTTTCCCTTCCCCCAGGCTTGTCAACTATATGAATAGGGACATGTTGCAAAGCCTCGCGCAGGTTTCATGCTCGCCCGACTTGTTGCATTGCTCTGCGTTTCTCCTCGCTCGAAGAGGGAGAACTGCATAGCATACTCCAGATTTCGTAATTAAAAGGGAGGGGGTCTCGACCCTCCCAGACGAGAAGTTTTAGACCCCCCCCCCGTGGGAGAACCCTCCAAAACATCGTCCCCAGACCCCCCCAGGCCCTCCAGGATAGCCTGGAAGAGACCCCCCCCGAAACGAGACCCCCCTCCCTTTATTACGAAATCTGGAGTAAGCAAGAATCGGGGGAGCGTAAGACCCGGGTTTGCCGGGACTCGGGTTCGCCATCGTTTTTTGACGACCGCGACTCGGATTTTGACGAGGAGGAGTTTCGTGGGATGTCTGCAGCGGGAGGCCTCGTCAAAATGCAGGCTCGGCCTCGTCATTTTTTTGACGACCTCGTCGGGGATTTTCGAGTCCCCCGTACCCGGGTCTTACGTCTCCCGGAAAGAAGCATGATGTTTTAGGGTCCGCGCTGATTCCTCGGATCTGCGCTGGGCGCGCTCCGCGCGCCGGCGGCGGCGCGCGGAGGCGCCGCCAGGGGGGGGGGCCCAGCGCCGATCCAAGAGATCTGCGGACCTCCGACAGTCAGAGCCCCGAATCATCAGGGGTAGCTCGGGTCAGGGATAACTCGGGTTCGTTGCTCGGGAATCCAGACCCGAGTTACCCTGGACCCGAGTTACCCCGGAGAACTCGGGCGTCCAGAGCCCCGAATCATCAGGGGTGACTCGGGTCTATGTGGAGTCAACCCGCATAGTTCGGGCCGGACGAAGGGGGGGGATTGGGAAAGGGGGGGGTACGAAATTTGCTGCATGCAGCTGGTTTCGGCCTCACCGAGGGGCCCATTCCTCGATACATGGGCGCCTTCCGGCGCCGGGCGACGCCGGGAAAATCAGCTACGTGAGCTGATTCTCAACCCCCCCCTTTGCTATCCCCCCCTTTCGCCCGACCCGAATAGTGAAGACGAGCAACTTTCCAAGGTTGCCCTTGCATCCTTCCCCTTCGGCCCATCCTTGGCCGCTTTCGCTGGCCGCGCCCCACTCGCAAAGTGTCGACATGGCGTTCCAAGGCCGTTCATCCTGGTCGTGCGCCCTTCTTTTTGGGGTTGGCTGTGGTCTTTTGTACTGCTTTTCACCGATGGCAGGCAAGAGCTTTGACGTTTGGGCCTCCGCCTCTGAGGGTGAACTGGACTGGCACAGCGTGGCCGTCGCGCCATCGGACGGGCGGACAGAGAAGACACGGCGAGGTGAACGCCGTCCGCGACAAGCTTGCCCTCAGCTACCCGCTGGAAAATGGCGCGGGGGCGGGGTCGAAGGAGAAGGCATAACTCGGCCATGCGCCCAGGGGTGAGGGGGGAGTGGGGAAGGCTTCTCAGAAGGAGGCTGCTCCTTCGAAGGCACGTGCCTCGTCTCTAGATATAAGGCCCGCGCCTCCTCAGAAGCAGCCTCCTTCTAAGGTTAAGTCGGGCCTGTCCCTATACAGGGGGAATATCCGAAAATAGTACAAAAATAGCCTGGGGACGACTGTTTGATCATCTTTTGGCATGTTTTGAACATGTTTGGGGGTACTTTTCATTTTTCGTCCAAAATCCCACTGTAAAAAAAACAGGCCCGACCTAATTCTAAGGAGTCATCTCCTCCTCCTCCTCCTCCTCCTTCTCCTCTTCCTCCTTCTCCTCCTCCCTCTCCTCCTCCTGCTCCTCCTCCTCCTCCTGCTCCTCCCCATCCTCCTCTTCCTCCTCCTCCTCCTCCTTCTCCTCCTCCTCCTTCCTCCTCCTCCTCCTCCATCCTCCCCCTCCTCCCCCTCCCTCCTCCTCCTCCTCCTCCCCTCCTCCTCCCCCTCACTCCTCCTCCTCCTCCTCCTCCTCCTCCTCCTCCTCCTTCCTCCTCCTCCTCCTCCTCCTCCTCCTCCTCCTCCTCCTCCTCCTCCCCCCTGCCCCCTTGCGCACGCCGCCAGACAACGACGTACCCCCAAAGCTGTCGCAGGCCCGAGCGCATCGCTCGGGGATCGGGATTTGGGCCCCTCGGCGGCGCCCCCGGCGCCGCCCCCCCCCGCGCGCGCGCAGAGGGCCCGGACGCTCCTCCGAGGCGTCCGCTCGGGCTTCCGACGGTTCAGGTCCACGCCGTTGTTTTTTTGTTTTTCCCAACCATCCTGTGGTGCTGGGTCCTCGTTTCGAAGAGACGTCGCCCCGCGTTCTCTTCTCCTCTCCTCTCCTCTCCTCCTCCCCCTCCTCCCTCCTCCCTCCTCCATTTCGGCACACCCCTCACACGTTTCGTGGCCCCATAGGGAGCTCCGCCGAAGGCCCCAGTGCTGCCGCCTGCATGCGTCACGCACACCCAATTCGGTTCGGCACACCCCTCACACGTTTCGTGGCCCCATAGGAGCTCCGCCGAAGGCCCCAGTGCTACCGCCCGCATGCGCCACGCACACCCAATTTGGCACACCACTCACACGTTTCGTGGCCCCATAGGGAGCTCCGCCGAAGGCCCCAGTGCTGCCGCCCGCATGCGTCACGCACACCAAATTCGGCACACCCCTCACACGTTTCGTGGCCCCACAGGGAGCTCCTCCGAAGGCCCCAGTGCTGCTGCCCGCATGCGTCACGCACACCCAATTCGGCACACCCCTCACACGTTTCGTGGCCCCATAGGAGCTCCGCCGAAGGCCCCAGTGCTGCCGCCCGCATGCGTCACCCACACCCAAGTCGGCACACCCCTCACACGTTTCGTGGCCCCAAAGGAGCTCCGCCGAAGGCCCCAGTGCTGCCGCCCGCATGCGTCACCCACACCCCAATTCGGCACACCCTCACGCGTTTCGTGGCCCCATAGGGAGCTTTTTTTCCGCCGAAGGCCCCAGTGCTGCCTCCAGCATGCGTCACGCACACCAATTCGGCACAACCCCTCACCACGTTTCGTGGCGCCCAAGGGAGCTCCGCCGAAGGCCCCAGTGCTGCCGCCCGCCATGGCGTCCCGCACACCCAATCGGCCACACCCCTCACACTTGTGTGGCCCCTAGGAGCTTCGCCGAAGGCCCCTGTGCTGCCGCCCGCATGCGTCACGCACACCCAATTTGGCACACCCCTCACGCGTTTCGAGGCCCCAACGGGAGCTCCACCGAAGGTCCTGGTGGGTGTGTCCGCATGCGTCCCGCACATTCATTTCGGCACATCCCTCACACGTTTCGTGGCCCCATACCGAGCTCCACCGAAAGCCCCAGTGCTGCCGCCCGCATGCGTCCCGCACACCCATTTCGGCACACCCCTCACGCGTTCGGTGGCCCCCATAGGGAGCTCCGCGTAAGGTCCAGCTGTCGCCGTCCGCCCCAGTGGGTGTGCCCGCATGCGTCCCGCACACCCATTTCGGCACACCCCTCACACGCTTCGTGGCCCCATAGGGAGCTCCACCGAAGGCCCCAGCGGGTGTGCCCGCATGCGTCCCGCACACCCATTTCGGCACACCCCTCACGCGTTTCGTGACCCCTCACACGTTTCGTGGTCTCATAGGGAGCTCCACCGAAGGCCGCAGTGGGTGTGCCCGCATGCGTCCCGCACACCCATTTCGGCACACCTCTCGCACGTTTCGTGGCCCCGTAGGGGGCTCCACCGAAGGTCCCAGTGCTGCCGCCCGCATGCGTCCCGCACACCCATTTCGGCATACCCTTCACACGTTTCGTGGCCCCATAGGGAGCTCCACCGAAGGCCCCAGTGGGTGTGCCCGCATGCGTCCCGCACACCCATTTCGGCACACCCCTCACGCGTTTCGTGACCCCTCACACGTTTCGTGGCCCCATAGGGAGCTCCACCGAAGGCCCCAGTGGGTGTGCCCGCATGCGTCCCGCACATCCATTTCGGCACACCCCTCGCACGCTTCGTGGCCCCATAGAGGCTCCACCACCAAAGGTCCCAGTGGGTGTGCCCGCATGCGTCCCGCACACCCCTTTCGGCACACCCCTCACACGTTTCGTGGCCACATAGGAATCGCCACCGAAGAAGATATTCACAATTGCGGTATTCACAATTGCATATGGTTGGGTCCTTCGCCAGGATAATTGTTTTTTGTTTTTTGATGCTGTTCCCAACCATCCTGTGGTGTTGGGTCCTCGTTTTGAAGAGGCGGTGGCCCGCGTCTCCTCTCCTCCTCTCCTCCTCCCCCTCCTCCTTGCGTTTCACCCACCCAGCACAGCGTTTCGTAGCCCCATGGGGAGCTCCACCGAAGGCCCCAGTGGCAGGGTTCGCATGGCGGCCTCGGGCCATTTCGGCACACCCCTCATGAGGATCGTGGCCTCATAGGGAGCTCCACCGAAGGCGCCAGTGGCAGGGTTCGCATGGCGGCCTCGGGCCATTTCGGCACACCCCTCACGAGGATCGTGGCCCCATAGGGAGCTCCACCGAAGGCGCCAGTGGCAGGGTTCGCATGGCGGCCTCGGGCCATTTCGGCACACCCCTCACGACGATCGTGGACCCATAAAGGGAGCTCCACCGAAGGCGCCAGTGGCAGGGTTCGCATGGCGGCCTCGGGCCATTTCGGCACACCCCTCACGAGGATCGTGGCCCCATAGGGAGCTCCACCGAAGGCGCCAGTGGCAGGGTTCGCATGGCGGCCTCGGGCCATTTCGGCACACCCCTCACGAGGATCGTGGCCCCATAGGGAGCTCCACCGAAGGCGCCAGTGGCAGGGTTCGCATGGCGGCCTCGGGCCATTTCGGCACACCCCTCACGAGGACCGTGGCCCCACTGGAGCTCCACCGAAGGCGCCAGTGGCAGGGTTCGCATGGCGGCCCCGGGCCATTTCGGCACACCCCTCACGAGGATCGTGGCCCCATAGTTGTGCTGCTTCAACAACCGCGCCTGGGCGTCGTACTCCGCCTTGTCGACGTGCAACGCCACCTCCTCCCTCATGGCTCTCAAGGCCCTTTCCTGCTTCTGCTCCTCGGTGAGAGGGACGCCGTCCTTGTCGTCGTCGGCGCCCGCGAAGACGGCCACGAACGTGTCCCTGAGCATGTCGGGCTCCGGCGGGAAGCCGTGGCCACATAGGGAGCGCGGGCGAAGATGGTATTCACAATTGCGGTATTCACAACTGCATATGGTTGGGTCCTTCGCCAGGATTTGTTTTTACTGTGTTGTGTTGATTTTGTTGTTGTGTGTGTTGTTTGTTGTTTTTTTTGATGTGTTGTTTGTTTGTTTGTTGTTTTGTTTGTTGGTTGTTGATGTTGTTTGTTTTTGTTGTTTGCAGGTCCTCCGACGGTTCAGGTCCACGCCGTTGTTTGTTGTTTCTTGTTTGTTTTCTTTGTTTGTTGTTTTATTCCCAACCATCCTGTGGTGTTGGGTCCTCGTTTTGAAGAGACGGTGGTCCGCGTCTCCTCCTCCTCTCCTCTCCTCTCCTCTCCTCTCCTCTCTCTCTCCTCTCCTCCCTACTCCTCCCTCTCCTCTCTCTCCTCCTCTCCTCTCCTCCTCCTCCTTCCTCCTCCTCTCCTCCTCCTCCTCCTCCTCCTCTCCTCCTCCTCCTCCTCCCCTTCCTCCCACAATCTCACCAGCATCAACCCATGTCGGCACACCTTACACGCTTCGTGGCCATAGGGAGCTCAACCGAGGCCCATGGCTGCCGTCCGCAATGCGTCCGCACACCCATGTCGGCACCCCCTCACACGTTTCGTGGCCCCATAGGGAGCCTCCACCGAAGGCCACAGTGCTGCCGTCGCATTGCGTCCGCACACACATTCGGCAAACCCTCACCACGTTTCGTGGCCCATAGGGAGCTCCACCGAAGGCCCCATGGCTGCCGATCCGATGGCGGTCCCGCGCACCATTCGCACAATCGCTCTGGTGCTCCCCCACTCACACGTTTCGTGGCCCCATAGGGAGCTCCACCGAAGGCCCCATGGCTGCCGTCCGCATGCGTCCCGCACACCCATTTCGGCACACCCCTCACACGTTTCGTGGCCCCACAGGGAGCTCCACCGAATGCCCCAGTGCTGCCGTCCGCATGCGTCCCGCACACCCATTTCGGCACACCCCTCACACGTTTCGTGGCCCCATAGGGAGCTCCACCGAAGGCCCCAGTGCTGCCGTCCGCATGCGTCCCGCCACCCATTTCGGCACACCCCTCACACGTTTCGTGGCCCCATAGGGAGCTCCACCGAAGGCCCAGTGGGTGTCCGCATGCGTCCCGCACACCATTTCGGCACACCCCTCACACGTTTCGTGGCCCCACAGGGAGCTCCACCGAAGGCCCAGTTGCTGTCCGCATGCGTCCCGCACACCCATTTCGGCACACCCCTCACACGTTTCGTGGCCCCATAGGGAGCTCCACCGAAGGCCCCATGGCTGCCGTCCGCATGCGTCCCGCACACCCATTTCGGCACACCCCTCACACGTTTCGTGGCCCCACAGGGAGCTCCACCGAAGGCCCCAGTGGCTGCCGTCCGCATGCGTCCCGCACACCATTTCGGCACACCCCTCACACGTTTCGTGGCCCCATAGGGAGCTCCACCGAAGGCCCCATGGCTGCCGTCCGCATGCGTCCCGCACACCCATTTCGGCACACCCCTCACACGTTTCGTGGCCCCACAGGGAGCTCCACCGAAGGCCCCATGGCTGCCGTCCGCATGCGTCCCGCACACCCATTTCGGCACACCCCTCACACGTTTCGTGGCCCCATATGGACTCCACCGAAGGCCCCATGGCTGCCGTCCGCATGCGTCCCGCACACCCATTTCGGCACACCCCTCACACGTTTCGTGGCCCCACAGGGAGCTCCACCGAAGGCCCCAGTGCTGCCGTCCGCATGCGTCCCGCACACCCATTTCGGCACACCCCTCACACGTTTCGTGGCCCCATAGGGAGCTCCACCGAAGGCCCCATGGCTGCCGTCCGCATGCGTCCCGCACACCCATTTCGGCACACCCCTCACACGTTTCGTGGCCCCATGGCCCCACATGGAGCTCCACCACCGACGCCCCAGTGCTGCCGTCCGCATGCGTCCCGCACAACATTTCGCGACACCTCACACGTTTCGTGGCCCCATAGGAGCTCCACCGAAGGCCCCATGGCTGCCGTTCGCATGCCGCCCCCACCCATTTCGGCACACCCCTCACACGTTTCGTGGCCCCACAGGGAGCTCCACCGAAGGCCCCAGTGCTGCCGTCCGCATGCGTCCCGCACACCCATTTCGGCACACCCCTCACACGTTTCGTGGCCCCATAGGGAGCTCCACCGAAGGCCCCATGGCTGCCGTCCGCATGCGTCCCGCACACCCATTTCGGCACACCCCTCACACGTTTCGTGGCCCCACAGGGAGCTCCACCGAAGGCCCCAGTGCTGCCGTCCGCATGCGTCCCGCACACCAGGTGTGTGGCGTGCCGACATGGGCGTCGCGGCGCGCGGGCGCTGCCGTCGGGGTTCCCAGGGAAGCCCCCTGCAGAGGCGACGCTCAGAGCCACGAGTACCGAGAGTCACGCAGACCCAAACTGTTCACAGTCGTATACATACATTTACACTGGGCGTATCCATGCACGCATTCATGCGAATAGAATCAATCGCGCGCAGATTCATTCATAATCAGACTCGCTCGCGATCCGACTCGCACGCGCTCAAGCTTTCATATTCGGACCTATCGTCTTCGTTCGTGTTGTGTACACTGCCACGCATTTCGGCACACCCCTCATACGGCTCGTGGCCCCATAGGGAGCGCCACCGAAGAAGATATTCACAATTGCGGTACTCTCAACTGCATATGGTTGGGTCCTTCGCCAGGCTAATTTTGCTCGTTTTTTTTCCAACCATCCTGTGGTGTTGGGTCCTCGTTTTGAAGAGACGTCGCCCCGCGTTCCTTCCTTCCCTCCTTCCTTCCTTCCTTTCCCGCTGCCCCCTCCCTCCTCCGACCGCCCCATTTCGGCACACCCCTCACGCGCTTCGTGTCCCCATAGGGAGCTCCACCGAAGGCCCCAGTGCTGTCGCCCGCATGCGTCACGCACATTTAATTCGGCACACCCCTCACACGTTTCGTGGCCCCATAGGGAGCTCCACTGAAGGCCTCAGTGCTGCCGCCCGCATGCGTCCCGCACACCCAATCTGGCACGCCCCTCACGCGTTTCGTGGCCCCATAGGGAGCCCCACCGAAGGCCCCAGTGCTGCCGCCCGCACGCGTCACGCACACCCAATTCGGCACACCCCTCACGCGTTTCGTGACCCCATACAGGGGGCTCCACCGAAGGTCCCAGTGGGTGTGCCCGCATGCGTCCCGCACACCCATTTCGGCACACCCCTCGCGCGCTTCGTGGCCCCATAGGGAGCTCCACCGAAGGCCCCAGTGCTGCCGCCCGCATGCGTCACGCACACTCAATTCGGCACGCCCCTCACACGTTTCGTGGCCCCATCGGGAGCTCCACCGAAGGCCCAGTGCTGCCGCCCGCATGCGTCCCGCCACACCCATTTCGGCACACCCCTCACACGTTTCGTGGCCCCATAGGGAGCTCCACCGAAGGCCCCAGTGCTGCCGCCCGCATGCGTCACGCACACTCAATTCGGCACACCCCTCACGCGCTTCGTGGCCCCATATGGCGCTCCACCGAAGGCCTCAGTGCTGCCGCCCACACGCGCCCCGCACACTCATCCGGCACGCCCCCCACGCGTTTCGTGGCCCCATAGGGATCTCCACTGCCGCCCGCATGCGTCCCGCACGCTCGGCACACCCCTCACGCGCTTCGTGGCCCCATAGAAGCTCCACCGAAGGTCTCAGTGGGTGTGCCCGCATGCGTCCCGCACACTCATTTCGGCATACCCCTCACACGTTTCGTGGCCCCATAGGGAGCTCCACCGAAGGCCCCAGTAGGTGTGCCCGCATGCGTCACGCACACCCAATTCGGCACACCCCTCACGCGTTTCGTGACCCTTCACACGTTTCGTGGTCCCATAGGGAGCCCCACCGAAGGCTCCACTGGGTGTGCCCGCATGCGTCCCGCACACCGATTTCGGCACACCCTCACACGCTTCGTGGCCCATTAGGGAGCCCCACCGAAGGGCCCACTGGGTGTGCCCGCATGCGTCCCGCACACCAATTTCGGCACACCCCTCACACGTTTCGCGGCCCCATAGAGGCTCCACCGAAGGTCCCAGTGGGTGTGCCCGCATGCGCCCCGCACACCCCTTTCGGCACACCCCTCACACGTTTCGAGGCCCCACAGGGAGCTCCACCGAAGGTCCCAGTGAGTGTGCCCGCATGCGTCACGCACGCCCATTTCGGCACACCCCTCACGCGCTTCGTGGCCCCATACGGAGCTCCACCGAAGGTCCCAGTGGGTGTGCCCGCATGCGTCCCGCACACCCATTTCGGCACACCCGTCACACGTTTCGTGGCCCCATAGGGAGCTCCACCGGAGGTCCCAGTGGGTGTGCCCGCATGCGTCCCGCACACCCATTTCGGCACACCCCTCACACGTTTCGTGGCCCCATAGGGAGCTCCACCGAAGGTCCCAGTGGGTGTGCCCGCATGCGTCCCGCACACCCATTTCGGCACACCCCTCACACGTTTCGTGGCCCCATAGGGAGCTCCACCGAAGGTCCCAGTGGGTGTGCCCGCATGCGTCCCGCACGCCCATGTCGGCACACCCCTCACACGCTTCGTAGCCCCATAGGGAGCTCCACCGAAGAAGATATTCACAATTGCGGTATTCACAATTGCATATGGTTGGGTCCTTCGCCTGGATAATTTTCTTTTTTGGCGTTCGAAGGCAAGCTGCGCAAGCATCAGGTCGGGCGTGTCCTCCTGCAGGGGGACTTTGGGCGAGAAGTATACGAAATAGTCAAGCAATGTGCCAAAATAGTTTCAAACATCGTCCCCATACTAGCTTTTGGCTATTATTGGATATTCCCCCCTGCAGATGGACATGCCCGCCTTGACACAAGCAGACACTCTCGACGGTCCGCGCGGACTTTTTGGATCTGCGCTGGCCCCGCGACGGGGGCAGCGCCAGAGGCGCCGCGAAGGGGGGTCCAGCGCAGCGCCGAGAAATCCGCGAGGACCGTCGAGAGGTTCTGTTGTCGCTTGCCTTTCACCTTGAGCTCGCGGGGCTGCTGGGGGACGAGGCCGCCGGCAGGAGAGGGGGGCGCACGGAGGGCGAGGTGCACGGGGCCCGCAGCGCAGGAGCAGGGGAGGGGAAGGTGGGCGTCGGGAGCGCGTTGGCGGGTAAAATGCGGTGGGAGGGGTGCGGCGAGCAGGCGTTGCAGGACGACGGGGAGGAGGAGGAGGGGAACGGGGAGGAGTGAGGAGTGAGGAGTGAGGATTGAGGAGGAGGAGGAGCAGGAGGAGGAGGAGGATGTGGGAAAGAAGGGGAGGGGCAGCAACAGCAGCATCCTGAACAGCAGAGGAGAAAGAGGAAGAGGAGGAGGAGGAGGAGGAGGAGGAGGAGGAGGAGGAGGAGGAGGAGGAGGAGGAGGGGAGGAACAGTAAATAGAGGAGGAGGAGAAGGAGGGAGGAGGAGGAGGAGGAGGAGGAGGAGGATACATACCCCTCCAAACTCCCTCCATCATGTGTGGCGTTCCCGCTTTCCACCTGTCCTCTCCTTCCCTCATCCTCTCCCTCGACACTCAGCGCGCCTCCAAGCGTTGTTATCATTACCTCTCCTCCCTCTCTCCCTCCATATCTCTTCCTCCTCCCTCTCCTCCTTCAGGCGCCGCTAGCATTAATGGCGGCCATATCTATGCGCCTACTGTGCATCCGTTTCGCTGTCTCTCGAGTCTCCCCCGCTGCATGTCATCTCTTCGCCCTCTTAATTTGGTGACGTACAATGAGTGGTTTCTCATTCAGCCAGGCAGGAGCCAGGATGTCTCACGGGAGTTCGGGACCAAGGACGTTGTGATTGTGACGGGTAGTTGCCTCCGCAAACGCGTGCACGATATACCACGCTCTAGTGTGCAGGATGACGAGGCACATATCCGTTCGTCGGAGTTCGCACGCCGTCCGTTCAGCAGTGTTCATGCGGGTGTACGAATTCGACTACGTGAGGACTTGTTTCGTGCGAAGCATACTGTGGAAGTCATTTCTCCCCCAGCCAATCCGCAGGGTAGAGCGGGAACGTTGGTTGTACGGAGTGGACGGTTCCAGCTCCGATGTGGTGTCATAAATCTACCACCGCGCCCTTCGGTACGACGCCAGGAGGTTGTCTACCAGAACGGTGTGCGTGAAAGAGTGGGGTGGGTAGAATGTATCTGCGCGAAACAACCCGCACGTGCTCCCATAGTCGTTTGTGGGTATGTCAACGACCACGCGGGTATCCCGCGAGATGCCGATGTCCCCATCGGCCCTGCCACGGACCCAGTAGGCCCGCTGGCACAACGACAGGAGCACTTTGCCATGAAGCAAATCGGGGAGCTCCTTGGGAAATACGGGCTGTGTCTGCTGAGTACGTTCGTGGGTGGCCATGATACGTTCTACGGCCACCGTGGCAGCACGCGCATGGATTATGTGGCGACACTGAAGAGCTGGCTCAGCTCGATCGCCCAATTCCGCGTACTCGAGCGGGAGGGCCGCAAGTTGCAAATGGTAAATGCTGGACGTGGGTGGGACCGCTGGGCCCTCACATATCCAAGTCAAGGATATACGTAAGCATGGTAAATGCTGCACGTGGCCCTGACTTATCCAAGTCTGGTATGTCCTAGACTTTCCCTCGGTACCACCACGGAAAACACACAGGTGGGATTTGGACAGGCTTGCAGAGGGATTGGCGATGGGCGTGGATCGGGGACAGCTTTTGCCGGAGGTGGAGCGCACATGTATGAACGAGAGGGAGGCTTGGATGACGCACGAACGCAACGACACTCCCGACCATGCCTGGCGTCCCGTGGTGCAGTTTGCGCAGGCTGGCGCGCGCAGAAACCATGCACGGCGCACCGGCGCCACTAGGGCGGTGCAGGAGGGCAGGGAGGAGTGGCGCGAGTTGCCCGCACGTCGCGCTTAGAGAAAAAGTAGGCACTGCGGGGTCGACGGCAGAAGATAGCCAAGCTGAGGTGGCCATGATTTGCATTGCCCTCAGCGACGTCACGCGCGATCTTCGGAGGCAGTCAAGAGCGACTCGTGCCAAGAGGTTGGATCCCCTCGCCCGGCAGATCAATGAAGCCCGGAGGAAGGGGGGTCGTGCTTTTGTGGCGAGGTTGTCGCGTCCCATGGCGATGGCAGCAGTAGGACCAGGAAAGAGGATCTACAATGCGCCGATGACGACTCGACCCACCTGCGAGATGTGGGCGGAGTTCCTAGGTCGACCTGGGAGTGGGGGTGGGCAGGGCTGCGCTGCGATTGCCATGCCACCGATCTCGGAAGTTCCAGGACTACCAGGCCCTGGTTCTGAGTTCTATGGCCCTGAGTGGCGCGCAGCTTGCGAACGGGATGTCATGCGTGTTAGGTGGGCGGTGCTCAACATGAAGCACCCTAAGAGTCGCCCATCGTGGAGTCTCCCGAGTGAAGTTTTGCGCATGCTTTTACATCTCAGCATGCCACGTGCGCGCATGCGCCAATCTCAGGAAGCATCGCGCTTCTTTTTACGTGGCGCGCTCTTTTTCCATGGGCGCTTGTTTGGGGCCCTCAAAATGGTGCGCGGCCTGGGGAACTGCCCGGGGATCGGGGTCGCCCCCGAGCTTGCCCGCTCCCAGACCCCCCGGGCAAGCTGGCGTGAAAGCCTTGCCCACGCATCGAGGATGCCACCTAAGCGGGCGGAGCTTTTTCGAAGGCGGCGGCGGATAGGGGGCGCTCTTGCCACGCCGATCGCGACGCATTGGGCTGCGCGCGCGGAGGTCTCAGGGGCGCGGGGCGACGAGCCGCCTTTGCCATGCAGCTTATGCAATTTGCGACGGGATGGCGACTGGCCAAGGGCGGGCCCCCCCACGCGACGGCATTTTACAACCGACGAAACGCGTTTGGCAGCGTCAGCTTGCAAGCTTTCGACGACGCGGACATGGCGCGTGCTGCCCCCGGGGTTGTCGGAGTCGGCGCGGCGTTCAACCGCGAAAGTAGAGTCGCGATAGACGCCCAAGGTGGCCAGCGCCACCTGCAGGTCAATGAAGGTGTTCTCGAAGGGCACCAGAGCGCCCCCAGCAAGTACATCAGGACTTTCGCGCGAACAGTGCGCGCACAATGGATGAACCTGCCCGGCCAGGGGCCCGCCGCGCAGGGGCTTGTGCGTCGACACCCGCGGGGCGCTGATGAGCGCGCGGGCGCCGCGGTATTTCTCGACGATGTTGCACCCTGGCCGATTGCTGACACAGCGCAAGCACGGGTCAAGAAGCGCGGTGAGCGAACGATTAATTTGACGCGCAGCTGCACGCGGTAGGGGGGCGCATAACAGCGAGGAGCAAGTGGTTGTGCCGCGGTTCGTGGGATAGGGGGCGCACGCTGAGTCGCGCGAGCTTTCCGGTGGAACGCGCGCGCCCCCTGGGGCGGCGACGAGGAGTCCATTTGCGTCGCTGCCAGGGTCTGTGACGAGGAGTCCACTTGCATCGCTGCCAGGGCATGCGACGAGGGGTCCACAGTCGAGTGTTTGTAGATGCCTGTGACGAGGAGTGCACTTGCATCGCTGCCGGGGCTTGCTTGTCCGTGATCGGGGGGGGTGCCCAGGTCGCCATGAGCGGTCTCTGGGGCTGGCAGGGCAACGCGCGCGTCTGCCGATAGTTCCACGCGGATCCGCGCGCGCACCTGCAGAGCTGAAAGGCCCGGGAAGTCGCCACCACGAGCTGGGCATGCATAGCTTGTCGGGCCCTCGATTTGGCGGGCGAAGTGGCGCTTATCCGCGTGGCGCGCCCGCTTCGCAAATAGGCGTCTCACATGTTGCCGCGCCGCAACTCGGTTATTGAACGTCGTCATGCACCGGAGAGATTGATTCGTAACCGTCAGTAGTTGGGACATCGCTTTGCGACCGTGTGCCCAGCCCCCCGTAAACCGCGCGCTCATGCCATCCTTGTTGCTCGCGCAATTCTGGAGGCTTCGCGTGGGCCCACCAGCAACTGGGCCTGCGTCGGCTCGCCGACGAGCACATGGTGCTCCGTGAGTGAGTCCGCCTCTTTTTCCATCTGCTTCGCTCTTCTGTCCCCTCCTTCCTTGCTTCCTGCTGGCTTTGTAGTGCGGCGGGTTTTCCTGCTGGTTCCGGTCGACTGTTGTTAGGGCAGTCGGTCTAATATTCTGGCATGGTCCCGCTGTCGTCTCGCTCTGCATGTTGCACGTGCGTGGGTTGGCGCCCTCTTGGCGGCCTCCACCTTTCGTGGCCTGGCTCTCGCCGGTTATCTGGCATTGCGCCCCCCTCTTCTTCCTGCCATTATGTATTGTGAAGGGTGCGCACCCGCTGGTCCGGCCGGCTGTTGTTAGGGCGGTCGGTTAGTTTTTTGGCCCCCGCTGTCGCCCTGTTCTGCATGTTGCACGTGCGTGGGTTGGCGCCCTCTTGGCGGCTTCCTCCATTCGCTGCCTGGCCCGCACTGATTATCCAGCATTGCGCCCCATTGCTTGTTGACGCGCCCTCTGGACTTTTCCTTGCGGGCCGCCGAACAAAAAAAGTAACCCCACCAGCCCATCCAGACACGGTGCCCAGAGGAATTGCCTCGATCAGCGAAGTGGGCAGCACGCATAGGAAGGGCCCCCCAGTGGAGGCCCCTTTGGGGCCTCTTGGGGGCGTCTTGGAGCGCGTTGGGGCGCTCTTGCGGCGCGCGGCCCATTCGGGGGCCGGCGTTTCAAATGCGCGCGGTACTCGGCAGTGTTTATGCGAGAAGCGGCGCGACAAAGCAGACTGGGTCTGCCCCGCTTGCTGGCGGGCAGAGTATGCTCCGCGAAGCCGATCCAGACTGGTAATCGCCGATGTGCGAGTGCTCAAACGTGGAAGGTGTGGGCGTTGGTTGGCGCGACCTGCTCGGCTGCCGCACGCATGCCGCTCCGTCCTGCCATCCCCAGGGCTTCTGGGTGGTCTCATGGGGGCTCTTGGGAGCCTCTTGGAAGCCTCTTGGCGGCCTCTTGGGGCGTCTTTGGGGCCGCCTTGGGCCCCATCGGGGTTTCTTATTGACGTCTTGCGCCGTCCTGGGGCGCTCTTGCGCAGTCTGGCCCCTTCGGAGGCCATTTTGGAGGCCTCTCGCGGCCGCCTCGAGGCTCTCTTGGGGTCTCCTTGGTCCGTCTTCGATGCACCTTGGGCCGTCTTGGGGGCCTCTGTTAGCCGTCTCGGGGTCCTCTTGAACCGTCTTGGGACCCCCTGGGGGGCTTCTTGGGCCGTCTTGGGGTTTTTCTGGAGGCTGCTTGGGCCGCCGTGGTCTTCTGGGAGTCCAAAGAGGCGAGAACGCGAAAATCGTTCAAACACCATTGCGAAATCCATGATTTTAGTTTTCCCAGGAGGCCAAACTGTGGCCGACGCCTCATTATAAACAATGATTCCTCTCGCTTCGCGGGGTGCACGTCTGGAGCACGTACAATCCAGTCGTTGTGGGGCCTCTTGGGAGCCTGTTGGCGGCTTCTTGGAGGCCTCTTGGGGGCCTCCTGGGCCTCCGGGGGGCTTCTTTGGGGTCTCTTGGTGTCTCTGCGGGGCGTCTTGGGCCGTCTTGGTGCGTTCTTGCGCGGCTTGGCCCCTGCGGAGGCTGTCTTGGGGGCCATTCGGGGCCTCCTTGGCTCTCTTGGGGTCCCCGTGGACCGTCTCGGCGGCCTCTTGGATGTTTTGGGGGCATCATTTGGCCTTATTGGAGGTTTGTTTGCCCGTTTGGGGGCCCTCTTGGAGACTTCTTTTGCCGTTTTTGTGTCATTTTGGAGGCGGCTTGGGCCGTCAGGGCCTTCTGAGAGTCGAAATAAGCGAGAGCGTCAAAATCCTTCAAACACAGTGGAGATATCAGTGGTATGGGTCTCTGGAGGCGCTCTTGGGCGTGCTTTTGGGGCCCTCTGGGGCCGTCTTGGGGGCTTTGGGTGCCATTTTGGGGCCACTTTGGGCCGTCCTGGAACCGTCCTGGCCCGCACTGAGGCCATCTTGAGCCGTCTTGACGGCCTTATAGACCTCCAAGAGGCGAAATAATGTAATTTCCGTAAGTTTGTTTAGGTTTTGAGGCCCAGAAGGGGTCCTCCACCTTTGGGTCGACGGATGTGGGGTGGCCCCTGGGGGGGCGAAGACATAAGAATGCAACGCAATACAACATGTGGCAAGTTGGTAACCATTGGATACGTTGGATACGTTGAATTCGAGCGTTCGGACCGCGTGCGGTCCAGTCGTTATGGGGACTCTTGGTGAAGCCTCTTGGGGGTTTCATGGAGGCTTTGGGGGGCCTCTTCGGGCATTTTGGGAGTCGCGTTGGGGCCTCTTGTGGGTGTTTTGGTTTGTTGTGGGCCCCCGAGCACCGGACAAGGCGAAAATGCCCGCCGTATCGTCCAGCAGGGCACGCTTATTTTCCTTCTTCTCCTCCGCCTCCTCGTCCTCCTCTTCTTCCTTTTCCCTCTCCTCCGACGCCTCCTCTGACTCCTTCTTCGTTCTATCGGCGGTCAGCGAACATCCCCCTCCTTCCCATTCTCCCCCCCTTCATCTTCTCATCCTCGTCTTCACTCTCATCCAGTATCTTCTGCTCTCATTCTTACTTTTCAGTTTTGTCGACGCTACTCGATCTTCGAGCTTCCATATCCGATCTTTCGGAGGGACCGTCAAGTGGCCGCTCAGTCCAATCGTTGTGGGGCCTTTGGGGAGCTTCTTGGGGGCCTCCTGGGGGCCTCTTGGGCGCTACTCGAGGGCTTTTAAGAGGCCTCTTGGGGCCTCTCGGGGGCGTATTGAGCCGTCTTGAGGCGCATTTGCGCCATTTCGCCCCTTCGGAGGCCGTCTTGGGGGGCTCTCGCGGACGCCTTGGGGCAATCTTGGGGTCTTTTTGAGCTGTCTTGGGGGCCTCTTCGACCGTCTTGGGGGCCTCTTTGGGCCGTCTTGGAGTCCTCTTGGGCTGTATTGGGGCCCTCTTGGAGACTTTTTGGGCAGTTCTGGGACGATTTTGGAGGCTGCTTGGGTCGCTCTGGGCTTGTGAGAATCGAAATAAGCGAGAACACACAAATCTTCAAAACCCGATGGGAAATCTATGAGTTTGGCCGCTGGAGGCACTCCTGGGGGTCCTCTTGGGGCCCTCTTGGGGAGTCTTGGGAGTGTTTTTGTTGCCCTCTTGGGGCCATCTGGGCCGTCCTGGGGCCGTCTTGGGCCGTCTTGGGGGCATCTGGAGCCCTCCTGAGGCCTTGTTGGACCCACAAGAGGGCCAACAGGCCCAAATCATGGATTTCCCACACGTTTTGGTACGCTTTGGGGCCCCACATGGGGGGCCGCCACTTTGGTACGGCGCTGTGGCGCCACTCCAGGAAGGGTGTATGGGGGGAGACATAATATTGCAAAACAGTACAACATGTAGCAAGTACGCAATGATTAGATACATTGGATGCGTTGCGTTACAGCATCCGCGGTCCTGCTTCCGGCAACACGTCACTTCCGGACGTGGATTCCTCTCGCTTCGCGGGGTGCACGTCCGGAGCACGTACAGTCACGTCGTCGCGGGGCCTCTTGGGAGCATCTTGGGGGCCTCCTGGAGGCCTCCTGGGAGTTTCTTTGGGCCTCTTGGGCGCTTCTTTGGGGCCTTTCCCCCTTCCTTCCTTTTCATACACCCTCCCCATCTTCCCTTCCAGCGCCGGCTCTAATCATGGGCGCCGCAGTGACCAACTTCCACCTGGCTGGCGCTGCGCCGCAGTTCGTCCAGAGGGGGGAAAATAACATTACACTCCAGTCGCTGTGTGGCCTGTGGGGGGTTTGGGAGGGCCTTTTGGAAGCTTCTGGGGGACTTTTTGGGGGCCTCTTGGGGCCTTTTGGGGGCGTTTTGTGCTGTCTTGGGGCGCTGTTGCGCCGTTTCGCCCCCTCGGAGGCTGTCTTGGGGGCCTCTCGTGGCTGCATTGGAACCCTCTTGGGGTCCTCTTGGGCCGTCTTCGCGGCCTTTTGGACCGTGTCGGGGGCCTCTTTGGGCAGTTTTGGGGCCTTGTGGGGCCGTCTTGGGGCCCTCTTGGGAGCTTTTTGGGTTGTTCTGGGGCGATTCTGGAAGCTGCTTGGGCCGTCATGGATTCTTGAGAGTCGAAAAAAGCGAGAACGTTAAAATATTGCAGAAACCATCGGCAAATCAAGGATTTCGGCCTCTGGATGCGCAGTTGTGGGCGCTCTTGGGGCCCTCTTGGGCCGTCCTTGGGGCGTTTGGGGCCCTGTGGGGGCCGTCGTGGGGGCCTCATGTGCCCCCTCTGGGGATATCTTGGGCCATCTTGGGCCGTCTTGGGGCCATCTTGAGGCCCTCTTGGAGCCCCAAGAGGCCCAAGAGGCAGAATTTGTTGATTTGTCATGTGTTTTTGTAAGTTGTTAGGGCCCCAGAAAGGGGGGGGGGTCACTTTGGTCCGGCGGTGTGGCGCAGCTCCCATGGGGGGGTTAGGGGGGAGACATGATAATGTATGACAATACAATATGTTGCAATTATGGAATATTTGGATACATTGGATACGTTGCATTAAGGCGTTCGCCGAAAAACGCTGCCGCTCAGCACGTCACCTCCGGACGTGGATTCCTCTCGCTTCGCGGGGTGCACGTCCGGAGCACGTACAGTCACGTCGTCGCGGGGCCTCTTGGGAGCCTCTTGGGGGCCTCCTGGAGGCCTCCTGGGAGTTTCTTGTGGCCTCTTGGGGAGTTCTTTGGGGCCTTTCCCCCCTCCCTCCTTTTCATACGCCCTCCCCATCTTCCCTTCAGCGCCGGCTCTAATCATGGGCGCCGCACTGACCAACTTCCACCTGGCTGGCGCTGCGCCGCATCTCGCCCGGAGGGGGGAAAATAACATTACACTCTCGCTGTGTGGCCTTTGGAGGGTTTTTTGGGGGCCTTTTGGAGGCTTCTGGGAGGTTTCTTGGAGGCTTTTTCGGGGTCTCTTGGGGCCTCTTGGGGGCGTCTTCGGCCGTCTTGGGGCGTTTTTGCGCCGTTTCGCCCCCTCGGAGGCTGTGTTGGGGGGGCCTCTCGCGGCCGCATTGGAGCCCTCTTGGGGTCCTCTTGGGCCGACTTCGCGGCCTCTTGGACCGTTTTGGGGGCCTCTTTGGGCCGTTTTGGGGCCCTCCTGGGCCGTCTTGGGGCCCTCTTGGGTGTTTTTTTGGGGCTGTTCTGGGGCGGTTCTGGAAGCTGCTTGGGCCGTCATTGATTTTTGAGAGTCGAAAAAGGCGAGAACGCTAAAAGATAGCAAAAACCATTGGAAAATAATGATTTCGGCCTCTGGAGGCGCAGTTGTAGTCGCTCTTGGGGCCCTCTTGGGCCGTCCAGCTTTTGAGGCCGTCTTGGGGCCGTCTTGGGGGCCTCATGGGTCCCCGTTGGGAATATCTTGGGCCGTCTTGGGGCCGTCATTGGCCGTCTTGGGGCCATCTTGGGCCATCTTGAGGCCTTCGAGGAGCCCCCAGAGGCCCAAGAGGCCGAATGTCTTGATTTTCGCTGATTTTTGTATGTTTTTTTATGGCCCCAGGGCTCCAGAAGAGGGGGGGTCACTTTGGTCCGGCGGTGTGGCGCAGCTCCCATGGGGGGGTTAAGGGGGGATACGTAATAATGTAACACAATACATCATGTGGCAAGTATGCAATCATTTGGTAAATTGGATACGTTGCATTAAGGCGCTCGCCGAAAAAACGCCGCCGCTCAGCACGTCACCTCCGGACGTGGATTCCTCTCGCTTCGCGGGGTGCACGTCCGGAGCACGTGCAGTCACGTCGTCGCGGGGCCTCTTGGGAGCCTCTTGGGGGCCTCCTGGGAGTTTCTTGTGGCCTCTTGGGGACGTTTTTGGGGGCCTTTCCGCCCTCCCTCCTTGTCACACGCCCTCCCCATTTTCCCTTCCAGCGCCGGCTCGAATCATGCGCGCCGCCGTGACCAAGTTCCACCTGGCTGGCGCTGCGCCGCAGTTCGCCCAGAGGGGGGAAAATAACATTACACTCCAGTCGCTGTGTGGCCTTTGGAGGGCTTTTTGGGGGCCTTTTGGAGGCTTCTGGGAGGTTTCTTGGAGGTTTTTTCGGGGTCTCTTGGGGCCTCTTGGGGGCGTCTTCGGCCGTCTTGGGGCGCTTTTGCGCCGTTTCGCCCCCTCGGAGGCTGTGTTGAGGGCTCTCGCGGCCGCATTGGAGCCCTCTTGGGGTCCTCTTGGGCCGACTTCGCGGCCTCTTGGGCCGTCTTGGGGGCCTCTTTGGGCAGTTTTGGGGCCCTCCTGGGCCGTCTTGGGGCCATTTTGGGTGTTTTTTTTTGGGCTGCTCTGGGGCGATTCTGGAAGCTGTTTGGGCCGTCGTTGATTTTGAGAGTAAAAAAAGGCGTGTTGGGCTGTCTTGGGGCCATCTTGACCATCTTGAGGCCCTCGGGGAGCCCCCAGAGGCCCAAGAGGCCGAATGTGTTGATTTTCGTTGGTTTTTTTAGGTTTTCAGGGCCCCAGAGGGGGGGCGTCACTTTGGTCCGGCGGTGTGGCGCAGCTCCCACGGGGGGTTAGGGGGGAGACATAATAATGTAACACAATACAACATGTGGCAAGTATGCAATCATTTGATAAATTTGGTACGTTGCAGTAAGGCGTTCGCCGAAAAACGCCGCCGCTCAGCACGTCACCTCCGGACGTGGATTCATTGGCTTACGCCACACCGCCGTCCCCTCGGGGCGGCAGCAATCGTTCCCCGCGTGGCCTGTCCGGACAGCCTGTGGGCCCCCTCTAGACACGTTTTGGAGCCCTCTTAGGACCGTCCTGCCGTTCCCCCAGGCCGTTGCTATAGTTTCTGTGGCCTTCGTGGGGCACCCGGAGGCCGTCGTGGAGCCTTCCCTGAGAGCCTCTTCGGGTGCCAGAGGTCGATTTTGGATGTTGATTGGGCTGTTGTGGGCCTCGTGGAAGCCCAAGAAGCGAATGCCATCTTGAGGCATCTTGGGATATCTTGAGCCACCTTGGAGGTCATCTTGGGCTCCCGTAGGCGCTCTTGGAGCCACCTTAAGCAGTGCCCCCCCCCCCAGGAGGCCAATCTGTGGCCAACGCCTTACTATAAGCAATGATTCGGGCATTGTCGCCGCGGCCTCTTTTAGCGTCTTGGGTGCCTCTGGGGGGCCTCTGGGGAGCCACTTGGGGGCATTCTGGGGGCCTCTTGTGGCCCCCATGGGCACCTCTTGGGGCCCTCTTGGGGCGCCCTCGGGAGCCTCGGGAGCGCTTTTGGGGCCATCTCGGAGGAGATCGATCAAAGAAGGGGTGGCTCCCGAATTACCCCCCCCAGGATGCCAAAATGGGGCCAACACCGTAGTGGAATCAATGATTTTGGCTTCCTCGCCGAGGCTGTTTTGGACGCTCCAACTACCCGCGAACTCCCCCGTCCAGGTCCAGGGGAGGAGATGTGGGGGGGGGTAAACCCCTCCCCGAAGGGGTAGAAGGAAGGGTGGAAGAGGAAACTCCCTAAACCACCTTACGCCTTAAAGGGCTGGCGGGATTCCAGCCCACACTCGCTCCAGTCCCCGTTCCGTTCCCGACACACCCGCATTGCTGGTTCTACTGCTGGAGATGGGGCAGGAGGGGGGTGGCCATGGGCAGGATCGGACAACCTGAAGGCATTCCGAAGTCGCGAGAAATCGAGACTGCTGAGCCGACCGGCATATTCCCAAGTGAAGACCCTCAGGGCCCTACCCCCCAGCTCATACTGGAGCTCATCTCCTCTTTGAGTTCATCCGATGGATTCCAGATCAATGACCACCTGGCTACACCAGATTTCGTAATAAAGGGAGGGAGGTCTCATTTCGGGGGGGGGTCCTCCAGGCTATCTTGGAGGGCCTGGGGCGGTCTGGGGACGATTTTTGGAGGGTTCTCCCGCGGGGGAGGTCTGAAATGGCTTGTCTTGGAGGGTCCAGACCCCCTCTTTTATTACGAAATCTGGAGTAGCCCGTGGATTACCGTGGTAGTGCCCGACGTCGGTCAGCATAAGTCGGCCGTCCAGAACAGCGGGTTGCTCCCCAATCCGAATGTGTCCAGAAAGCGATGTGGACAGTTGTCGGTTGTTCTGAGGGCTCCTCGCGACCAATTGCCACCATTGCAGCCTTCGGATTCGGATGTCCAGGGAAGTCGGGGCCATTTTGGGGGCTATCCAGGCAGCGTGCGAGGGAAAGTTGGCATGCTTGGTGGTCCCATCGGGTTGCGGTGTTTTGATCTCCCCCTCCCCATGCATCAGGATACGACCCCAGCCCCGCTCGGCAACGCACTTGTCCCAGCCAAACCAGCTGATTGAACCCTGGCCCTGAACACCAGAACCTGGAAAGGGTCGGGGCTTTGTCCGTGAACCAAAATTTGCCCATGGAATACCGAGCTAGCTTCATACTCTGAACGGCGGCCTCTCTAAGATTCCTATGATTGTCCGCACGACATTGCCGTATAAACTGGCCCCCCTGATACGTCGCCGTTGTCGAACACCAGGAGGCGGAGGAGGAGGAGGAGGCGGAGGAGGAGGAGGAGGAGGAGGAGGAGGAGGAAGGAAAAGTAGAAGAGGAGGAAGAGGCGGAGGAGGAGGAGGAGGAGGAGGAGGAGGAGGAGGAGGAGGAAGAGGTCGCCTGTGAGGGCCTCGGACGTCCCAGCATAGAGCCGGGTGGGTGCAGGCAGAGGCTTCTCGGGAGTTTGGCCGAAGGGAGTGAGCGCACGATTGCCCAGACGTTCGATCAGAGCTGAGGAGGAGGAGGAGGGGAGGAGGAGGAGGAGGAGGAGGAGGAGGAGAGGAGCAGGGGAGGAGGAGGAGGAGTGGCAGGGGGGAGGAGGAGGAGGAGTGGCAGGGGGAGGAGGAGGAGGAGGAGGAGCAGGGGGAGGAGGAGGAGGAGTGGCAGGGGGAGGCGGAGGAGGAGGAGTAGGAGGAGGAGGAGGAGGAGGAGTCGCGTCGCTGCGAGGTCAGAACGAGCTGCGTCGCCCGCGAGTCTCTTCCGGGACCCTCCCCGTCGAGTCGAGACCCCCACACAGCATGTGCCCGTGGGACAGGGTCCCAGGAAAACCGCTGACGATTCGGCAGGCGCCCTCGGCAGCGAGGCCCGCCGAGACGCGCTCCTGCCGAGACGACTCGTTGGGAGCGCTGCTCGGCAGGCCGTGGTGCTCCGCCAGGGGTGCGTGAGCCGCTGCGGCCTTGCCCGCGCCTGCCCACACGCGCCCCCATCGGCAACTGCGCGCGCCTGCCCACACCGCGCCCGACGCTCACGCCCCCCGTCGGCAGCTGCGCACGCCGACGCCGCTTGGGCGGGCGTGCTCCAGCCTTGGCATCGTTCGCACGTGTGCATTTTTTTCTCGGCGAGGGCCATCGAGGACCATCCTGGACCATCGAGCAAAAAAAACACGCACGAGATCGACAAATGCTCAGGAAATGGACGTCCGAGCGACGGCGAGCAGCAGAATCGGTCCGGGCAGGTCAGCGTGTGGATGCGCGCCTCCCGGAGTCCGCTGCCCTCCTGCCAGAGCTGATCTGAGGCGAGCCCTCCTGTCAGCAGCGAGGGGGGGCCGACCCCTGAGGAGAGAGGGGACAGGCTCGATCGGGCACCCCTGCGCCAGCTCTGGCAGGTTGAGGGTCTCACGAGCCTGCTTCCACTGCCACGCTTCGCAGGCCTCGTGCAGCACCCACCGCACCGAGCGCTGGCCGAGCCGAGCGGGGTCCGCCTGCAGGCCCCAGGGGGACGTGTGCTTCTCAGACACGCCCGCATGCTTCACCGGGAGCCCCGGGAGCATGGCCGCGCAGGCTGCCAGGGCGCGCCCTTGTTGCTGCAGGCGTGTTCGCGCGCCTGCCTGAGACCTCGCCGGATGACGCGCCTTGTGGCAGCCAGCCTTGCCGCCGCCCGGCGATCATGGAACAGGCTGGCGCTGCTGTGGCCTTGGACATCGAGACGGGGGGTGACCGAGGACGAATGAGTGGTGCCTCTGTATCCTCAACCGGTTGCCTTGGCCTGCGCAGCGCCTGGTCATGTGTGCCAGTGGTGGTGCCTCTGTATCCCGCACCTGACTCGACTGTGGTTCTGGCAACTCTGATGGCTATCTTGCGGCGCTCGGCCCTTTCTCAGGACGCTGAGCCTCTCGCAATTGCAATTGCTGCGGAGAGCCGATCGCACTTCGTACCCCTCTTCACGTCCGACGTCCCAACTCAGCAGCCACCGCCAGATTCCTCTCGGCCCGAACGGGGCACACCAAGGCAACTTACACTGGTGGCTGGGCTTCTCCAGAGGCTGGCAGTGCTCACAACAAGTCTGGCTTCATATTTGGCGACAGTCAAATCGTTCTGTCTGACCAAGCTGGGCAGCCAAGGCTTCTCCAGCCATAGCCAGCGCTCACCAAACCTTTGCCTCGGCACCGAACGCTGTACCGATACAGTGGAGACCCATGCCAAGAAACACCTTGCTTGCCTCCAGGGTGCCCTGGGTTTCTTGGGATTCGATGGTTTTGCGATGGACAGCGTGGCGTTCCCACACCAATAATCGATGGACGTCCTGGAGTCTCAGGGCTGGGTTTCTTGTCGGAGGTTTCTTGTGGGAGGTTCGTGTGCGTTTCGTGTGTGTGGGGGGGAGGAGAAGGAGGAGAAGAAGAAGAAGAAGAAGAAGAAGGAAGAGGAGGGGAGCAGGAGGGGGAGGAGGGGGAGGGGAGGGGGAGGAGGAGGGGGAGGAGGAGGAGGAGGAGAAGGAGGAGGAGGAGGAGGAGGAGGAGGGGGAGGAGGAGGAGGAGGAGGAGGAGGAGGAGGAGGAGGAGGAGGTATCGCCCACGACCGTGGACAGAGCAATCGCGGGCGCAGGTTTCCGACCTGCGTCCAGCGGCCCAGGAAGGACGAGCTGCAGCATGCCCGTCGCAGCAACGCAGTCAGCAACGCAGTCAGGGAGCCCACCTGACGGATCTGTTCGACCCCAGTTCGACTCAAGTTCGACTCAAGTTCGACTCAGATTCGACTCAGGTTCGACTCAGGTTCGACTCAGGGTCGACCCAAATCGACTGACGTTCGACGCAGCTTCGACGCACGAGTGGAGCGAGTGGCTCCAGGAAGGTCCCCAGAACGAGCATCCAACACATAGATAAGAGCGCACTTGGGTGGAGGCATAGGTTGAAGAAAAAACGCCATAATCATAAACTGTGGCGTTTTCCTTCTTCTAACAGGTTCCCATGTTTCGGATGCGAGGCTGCCTGTACAAAAAAACACGCAGACAACGAAGTCGCATCGGGAACCCCGTGCGGTGGCCTGCTTTAAGGTTTTCTTGATATTCCCCCACAGTGGGGGCGCGCATCAAACAACCCAACCATCTGCTTTTCATCAGGGTATCCTGGGTTTCTGCGCTCCGCGCGCTGCGTGGAGACTTCCCGCGGCCGTTGAAGGAGCTGCTGCGTTCAGGGTGCTCCAGGTTTCCCTTCCGGTGCACCTCGCGCGCGTGTTTTCAGGGTTTGGTTTTTTTTTTCAGTTTTTTTTTGCGGCCGCGCTCGCACTGTATCCTCCTTTCCCGGGGGGTGGGGGGCAGGGACCTTGAGGACCGCCCCGTCCTCCTCCTCCTCCTCCTCTTCGTCGTCCTCCTCCTCCTCCTCCTCGTCCTCCTCCTCGTCCTCCTCCTCGTCCTCCTCCTCCCCCTCGGCGTCGTCGTCCTCCTCCTCCTCCTCTTTCTCTTCCTCCTCCTCTTCCGCACTTGTGCACGGGGGGACGGTGAGGCGGGGGGGGGCGCGCACGGGCGTGGCGGAGGGCCGAGGCATCATCGAGAACTTCGAGCACATGGAGCTGCTGTGGGAGTACACCTTCTTCGAAGCGCTGAAGGAGCGGCGGGGCACGGAGGATGCTCGCTCTACTCGGGGGTGGACAGAACCCCCAACAGTGACACGTCGATTAGTGAATTGTCCGTTTTCTGTTCTCGAGAGGGCGCCGTGGGCGTTATTTTCCAGGCCTGCGCCCACCAGGTTTGGGCCTCAGGTCGTTTTCACTAAACCACATTTTACTGAAGGGGGGTCTGTCCATCCCCGATTCATGACATGCCAACCCACTTTAGCCTTGATCACCAGAAAGAGTTTCGAGCACCAGGACCGTGTACCCAAACTCGAGGCTTTTCACGCGTCAGGCCCTGGGAGACGCTCGTCCGACACCGTTTCGACAATCTTTCGACACCCTTTCGACACTTTTCCGGGTGCTCGAGATTATTTGTTTGGGATGTGGTCCTGAAGTTTATAAGTCGGCCCGTCCCTCTACAGGGAGAACATTCAAAAATAGTCCAAAAATGGTCTGGGGACGATTTTTCTGGTATTTTCGAAGACGTCCAGGGTATTTTGGGGGTATTCTTAACTTCTCGTCGAAAATCTCCCTGTAGGGAAACAGCCCCGACTTAACCCTAAGTGCGCTGGGAGCAACATAGTTCAGAGCGTGAATTACCACACCCCGCTTTCGCTTCCAGGCAAAACCAAGTCATACCACGCGCCTCCTCGTCAGGCGGCCTTACCAGTACAGGCCGTAGTTTGGCATCGCTTGGTATCTCTTGGAAGCGAGGGTGGTCAAAAGCGAGGTAGGTTTGCTTTCCCCCTATGGACCCAATCCACTTTATCCGCCTTCCTACTTCATGTAGGCGTGCTTCCTCCTCCTCCTCCTCCTCCTCCTTCTCCCCCTCCTCCTCCTCCTCCTCTTCCCCCTCCTCCTCCTCCTCCTCCTCCTCCTCCTCCTCCTCCTCCTCCTCCTCCTCCTCCTCCTCCTCCTCCTCCCCCTCCTAATAGTGCTCGTCTCCCGTCCAGCCGCGGCGGCGGGACCCCACCCCCCCCCGCAGATGTTCCGGGCCGGCGCCGGCCGGCGCCCTCGAGGTCGGCCCTGGCCCGGGAGCCTCTCGGCGGGGCCACACGTCCGCAGGAGGAGGTTCGCCTCCGAGGAGCCGCTGAGGGCATCGCTCGGGCGTCATGATGTTCTCTTTTGACCCTACTAGAAACCTATCAGTCTTCGCTGTTAAGTAAAAACCACGATGAGTTCATGCATCAATTTATTCATACATTTATCATGTATGGGAAATCCTACAATTTTAAACATCAAATATTTTTTAATTGCCCTGTACACGCACCCTGGCCCGGGAGCCTCTCGGCGGGGCCACACATCCGCAGGAGGAGGTTCGCCTCCGAGGAGCCGCCGAGGGCATCGCTCGGGCGTGTGCCCTTGTTCCCTCGGCGAGGGCAATCGAGGAGCCTTTCGGGTTGTCCTGCGAAGAAGTACACGCACCCTCTGGAGGGAGGGAGGGAGGGAGGGAGGGAGGGAGGGAGGGAGGGAGGAGGAGGAGGAGGAGGGAGGAGGAGGAGGAGGGAGGAGGAGGGAGGAGGAGGGAGGAGGAGCTGGACCCCCTTGTGGGTCACCCAAAGGTTCCCCTCCCTTCTTGCGGATGTGGCCTGCGGTGGGGCCATATCTCCGCAGGAAGGAGGTTCGCCTCCGAGGAGCCGCTGGGCATCGCTCGGGCGTGTGCGCTGCTCCCTCGGCGAGGGCAGTCGAGGAGCCTTTCGGGTCGTCCTCCGAAGAAGTGCAGTGCCGTTTTTCATACATGCTCCGCGTGCGGACCATGTATCAATGAACAGGGATTTAGCTTAAATTATCCCGGCAAAGCAACCTAACAGCGATGTGTAGGAGCATATCTGGAAGCATTCCCCTTAAGATTCAGGTGAGAGTCCGGTTGTAGAATTCTGCTGCTCTCGCCGTCGTAGTCGCATTCGCGATGGCAGTCGCAGTGGCAACGGCAGTCGCAGTCACAGCCTCAGCCTCAACCTGCCTCAGCCTCAGCCTCAGCCTGCCTCAGCCTCAGCCTGCCTCAGCCTCAGCCTCAGCCTACTTCAGCCTCAACATCAGTCTGCCTTCAGCCTCGGCCTCAGCCTCAGCCTGCCTCAGCCTCACCCTGCATCAGCCTCAGCCTCAGCCTCAGCCTCAGCCTGCCACAGCTTCAGCATCAGCCTGCCTCAGCCTCAGCCTCAGCCTGCTTCAGCCTCAGCCTCGGCCTCGGCCTCAGCCTCAGGCTGCCTCAGCCTCAGCCTCAGCCTGCCTCAGCCTCAGCCTGCCTCAGCCTCAGCCTCAGCCTCAGCATCAGCATCAGCATCAGCATCAGCATCAGCATCAGCATCAGCCTGCCTCAGCCTCAGCCTCAGCCTCAGCCTGCCTCAGCCTCAGCCTCAGCCTGCTTCAGCCTCAGCCTCAGTCTGCCTGCAGCCTCGGCCTCAGCCTCAGCCTGCCTCAGCCTGAGCCTGCCTCAGCCTCAGCCTCAGCCTCAGCCTGCCTCAGCCTCAGCCTGCCTCAGCCTCAGCCTCAGCCTGCCTCAGCCTCAGCCTCAGCCTGCTTCAGCCTCAGCCTCAGTCTGCCTTCAGCCTCGGCCTCAGCCTCAGCCTGCCTCAGCCTCAGCCTGCCTCAGCCTCAGCCTCAGCCTCAGCCTCACCTCAGCATCAGCCTGCCTCAGCCTCAGCCTCAGCCTGCCTCAGCCTCAGCCTGCTTCAGCCTCAGCCTCAGCCTCTGCCTTCAGCCTCGGCCTCAGCCTCAGCCTGCCTCAGCCACAGCCTGCATCAGCCTCAGCCTCAGCCTCAGCCTGCCTCAGCATCAGCCTCAGCCTCAGCCTCAGCCTCAGCCTGCCTCAGCCTCAGCCTCAGCCTGCTTCAGCCTCAGCCTCAGTCTGCCTTCAGCCTCGGCCTCAGCCTCAGCCTGCCTCAGCCTCAGCCTGCATCAGCCTCAGCCTCAGCCTCAGCCTGCCTCAGCATCAGCCTGCAGCCTCAGCCTCAGCCTGCCTCAGCCTCAGCCTCAGCCTGCTTCAGCCTCAGCCTCAGCCTGCCTTCAGCCTCGGCCTCAGCCTCAGGCTGCCTCAGCCTCAGCCTCATCAGCCTCAGCCTCAGCAGCCTGCCTCAGCCTCAGCCTGCCTCAGCCTCAGCCTCAGCCTGCCTCAGCCTCAGCCTGCCTCAGCCTCGCCTCAGCCTGCTTCAGCCTCAGCCTCAGTCTGCCTTCAGCCTCGGCCTCAGCCTGCCTCAGCCTCAGCCTGCATCAGCCTCAGCCTCAGCCTCAGCCTGCCTCAGCATCAGCCTGCCTCAGCCTCAGCCTCAGCCTGCCTCAGCATTCAAAATGTGGCCCGGGAATGGAGTTCTGGGAACTCGAAGAACACGAAGTGGCCTACAGTTGGCTCCGGGCATTCAAAATCATGCCCAGGAATGGAGTTCTGGGAACTCGAAGACCACGAAGTGGCCTACAGTTGGCTCCGGGCATTCAAAATGTGGCCCGGGAATGGAGTTCTGGGAACTCGAAGAGCACGAAGTGGCCTACAGTTGGCTCCGGGCATTCAAAATGTGGCCCGGGAATGGAGTTCTGGGGACTCGAAGACCACGAAGTGGCCTACAGTTGGCTCCGGGCATTCAGAATGTGGCCCGGGAATGGAGTTCTGGGACCTCGAAGACCACGAAGTGTGTAATTGTTGGCTAAAAAAAGTCTCCGGCACCCTCCCCCGGATCGCGCCCAGACCCCCTTGGGGCGTCATGATGTTCTCTTTTGACCCTACTAGAAACCTATCAGTCTTCGCTGTTAGGTAAAAACCACGATGAGTTCATGCATCAATTTATTCATACATTTATCATGTATGGAAAATCTTACAATTTTAAACATCAAATGTTTTTAAAATTGCCCTGTACACGCACCCTGGCCCGGGAGCCTCTCGGCGGGGCCACATATCCGCAGGAGGAGGTTCGCCTCCGAGGAGCCGCCGGGTTCATCGCTCGGGCGTGTGCGCGGTTCCTTCGGCGAGGGCAATCGAGGAGCCTTTCGGGTCGTCCTGCGAAGAAGTAATGTCCAAAACCGGTTAACAAAAATGATGGGGTGCGCAGGAATCTGCCCCTGCACGCAGGGCGCCAGGGCGGTCGCGGGGACGTCTCCAGCGATCCAGTTTGCCCCGCCTCCCTTCTGTTTTTTTATAGGAGCACTACAGCGCTGGGGAAAACCATGTTTTAATTGTCTCCCCAAAATAATTGTTTTTTTTATACAGTTTGTAGACATTGCACGCGCCCTGGCCTGGGAGCCTCTCGGCGGGGCCACATATCCGCAGGAGGAGGTTCGCCTCCGAGGAGCCGCTGGGCATCGCTCGGGCGCGTGCGCTTCTCCCTCGGCGAGGGCAGTCGATCGGAAGCCGGGCAAGGGCTGCTAAATTTATGTCGGGCGTGTCCCCTATACAGAGGGAGTTTTCGACGAAAAATGAAATATACCTTAAAAATACACCAAAAGGTACAAAACGATTAAACACATAGTCCCCAGACTATTTTTACACTATTTTTGATTATTTTAGGGGTACTTTTTTTCGAAAATCCCCCTGTAGGGGACAGGCCCGACTGAATGCTAAATCCGTGGCTGCTAAAATCGACCTCCGGGAAGTCGTCTTCCGTCTTCGTCCTTCGGGGAAGAAGCCCGTTGGCTGCTTCGCGTGCCGCGCCTCGTTCCGGGAAGTTGCCTTTTCCTGCCGGGAGGGCCGTTTCAGCAGCCACGGTTTTAGCGGCCCTCGCCCCGCTTTCGAATCGAGGAGCCTTGCGGGTCGTCCTGCGCAGAGGTGCGCGCACGAAGCTGGAGCGTGCGCGGGGAGTGGGCGTGCCCGAGCAGTGGCGAGACCGAGGAGTTGGCATCGCTCCTCTTCGGCGGGAGCCGGCGGAAGTGCTTCTATGACATGAGGCCGCCTCCGCCGGCGGAAGCCCGCGGAGGGAAACAAAAAGTTGAGCCCCCAATCTGGACGCCCGAAATGGGCACGGAAATAATGGGTACGATGCCCAGCAACAGATGTTGTCCCAAACCAACAGCGGCCGCTGTTGGGCAGGCGGCCCTCTGTCTCAAGCGTACACAGGCCGCGGCGACACCGACAGCGAGTCCTGTTCAAAATGAGCAAGAACTGCTGTTGGGCATTGTACCCATTCTTTCTGTACCCATGTCGGGCGTCCAAACCCAAGTTAGTATGGTCGGGCTCAGGTTTCCCGAACCGCCCACGTGGAGCCCAACCCCGATGCTGCCACGACACCGTAGGCGGGAAGGGCCAGGATGTATACGGTGGCGGGGACAGAGGTGTGATGATGTCACGTCTCGTCAGTCAGACAGTAGGCCACACAAGAAAAACACACAGAGCAAGGACGCCGACCCAGGTCTGGGAGCCACCTCGTGGTCGGCTCGGGATTGTGCCGTGGCCCTGGCTGCGCTGACACTTGGCTCCCTTCGCGCTGCGAGGATGAGGAAGAAGAGAAGGGAGGATGAGGAGGAGGACGAGGGTGGAGGAGGAGGATGAGGAGGAGGAGGAGGAGGAGGAGGAGGAGACGGACGAGGACGAGGAGAAAGGAGGAGGAGGAGGAGGAGGAGAAAGGATGATGATGATGATGAGGAGGAGGAGGAGGAGGAGGAGGAGGAGGCCAGCCCGTCCCGCACTTGGCTCCACGCTCGGGGGGATGGCGCGAGGGCGGCGACCTTCAAGAAGGCGAGCGGGGGGCCTCGAAGAAGGGCCCGGGGGGGCCTTCTCGGAAGGGCCCCCCCCCGGGGCTTCAAGAAGCCTCGGAAGCTTCGGGGCCCCTCTACGATCAATTCGGGCCTGTCCCTCTACAGGGGGAATCTTCAAGAATAGTCGAAACCAGTCTGGGGACGATTTTGCTATTTTTCGCATGTGTTCAAGTATTTGTTGACGACTTTTTCTTTGTCGTCCAACATCCGTCTGTAGGAGGAACTGCCCGACCCAACTCTACGACGGCACCTGCATTCTCAGCAGCCCCCACCGCATTCCCGGACGCCGCCCCCCACGGCACCACCCACCAGAGCGCGCCAGCGGTCCCACTCCGAGAGCGCGCTGGACGGTCGCAATCGCGACGGCGGTCTGCTCCAGCACGGTGCGCAGTTGGGCACCGTCGGCCTTTTTGATGCGAGCGACGGAAGAAAACGTGGTCTATCGCGCCGACATTCGCGCGTAAGTTTCCAGAGTAAGGCCTCGCGTGAGTTTCCCTCTTCTCAACCTGGTGTGCCACGCTGGCGGCCCGCTTAAGCCGCAGCACATGCTCGCTACGCTTGCTCGCGTGAGGCTCGTTTGTTTTACTCGCTGCTGTGGCCTCCGCAGGCCATTCGGAGCTTCGGAACCCGATTTTACAGACACCCTGACCACGTGACCTACTGCGTTCTGGGGGCAGTCGGCGGTTTGATCCCGCCCCCTTCTGCAGAGGCGCGTGGTCCACCGGGGTGTCCAAGTCGGGAGAATTCCTTACATGTCGCGCTTCCAGGTGCGCCATTCATCAAACATCTGCCTGTAAGGGGACACGCCTGACCTAATCCTAAGGGAAGCGCGCTGTTCTGCTTCCGTGTCTGGCCTCCAGGGCGAGTTCCTGGGGCCGTGGAAGAACGACTCAGGAGGAAGACTTGGTCGCAGGGGACAGCCCCCGGGGTCCAGGATTCAGTCGGGCGTGTCCTACTACAGGAGGAGTATCCATAACTAGTTGCAACATTGTCTGGGGACGATTTGTCTATTACTGTTTGATTATTTCCAAGCGGCTCTGATTGCTTTCCAGGCATCCTTGACGAAGAGTGGGTCGCATGGGACGGCCCCCCGGATCCAGGACCCGGTTCCAGCCGGACCCGTCTTCTCGATGCTTCTCGGGACGTGCCCAGACCCCCTCGAGTAGTGAAAAAATCACGACGGGAGGTTTTTCCTACCTGGCCCTTTGCGCTGAGTTTTTTTTTGCTCAAAAGCCTTTGCTTTTTTAACACAACTTATGTAGCAAAAAAAGACGTGGTTCCGTAGTATTATTTTGAGCAAAAAATGCTTTGAAACCTTAATATGTTTGAAAGAAAATGCTTTACTTGTGCCCCACGCTCCAAGCAACAGTGCTTTTACTCAGGGGTGGTTGGCAGGAGAATGAATGGGTGAAGGGGGGGCGCTTCCTTTCAGAACAGGTGGGGGGCACTTGGGTAGGAAGGGGCCACTTCTCAACTGATGGGGGCGGGGGGGGGGCTGGCAAATTGGTCCATGATGCCTTAGACGAGCTTAGAAAAGCGGAACCTTTCCGAGACAGCAGTCGCCACGGCTCCGTTGAGCCAGGAGATCAACCAGATACCCCAAGATAGAAACGACCTTCGGGGCCGTCCTTTTCCGTAGCCATTTCAGCTCAAGCCGAGCAGTTTCCGAGATTTCATACGCATGAGCGCGCCTAAGAAAGGGAGGGGCTGCGCCCCACGTTTAGATTCAGATGCCTGCAGCCGCGCGATAAGTGACCACATTCGTGAGCAAGGGAAAGGATTTTCTCGGACGAAGAGTATCAGCTCAATGTTGCTGGATCCCATGGCGTACAACACCAAGGGGACCGTCGACAGGCAGACAGGGAAGAGGGCCAAGTGGGAGCCCGATTTGGACGTACTCGTGGCGAAGTCTCAGCTGTTGGAGTTGCTCTTCAAGCACACTGAACGCGGAGGAGTCCCAGCTTGGAGTGACATCGCCGAGTGCTTCAAGATGGTGGCCAAGAAGCAGCCCATGAGTGAGTTCAGCGACCACAATACATCGACAGTGTGCGACGTCCTGGCAGCTAAGTGGAGGCTCATCATGACAGATTGTTACCGCTACGCCACGATGCCGAGGAAGCTCATCAGGGATGCGCTGATGCTCCAGGAGGACAAGCGCGACCAGCTGTGCAACATGATCATGAAGATCAAGCGCTTTGTCGAAAAGGGCTCGCCGAAGGATACGACGGAGAAGAATGCGGACGATTGCGACGACGTGGACCCCGAATCGCTTGGCTCTACTGGCTTCGACTTGGGCTGGGAAGCTGAGCCCGTCGTGGACAAGGACGGCGAGGAGGAGGGCGTGAAGACGGGTACGAAGGCTACTGGTGGCCATCCCATCGACAAGGCAGTTGATGCAGCGAGGGCGGCGGCCAACACCTTCGGCGTAGTCTGCGCGTCCATGAAGACCGATAAGGCCACGGACATTGGCTTGAAGAAGGCTGCTGACGAGGCTGCGGTTCACGAGAAGCCACCCATGAAGAAGGCGAAGGCGTCCCACGGCACTATCCCAGAGGACTGGTGGAACGAGAAGCTGCTCACCGCTCGCGTGACACATGCGATATCGGGCAACAAGCGGGCATACATCACGGGAACGACTTCAAGCAAGGTCAAGCCGTCGCTCATCGTTGAGCTTACGCAGAAGCACCACAAGGACTACCACAACATCGTATTGAAGTGGGCGAAGAAGATCGAGAAGACGAGTGTTACCAAGCAGCAGGTGAGGCAGTGGAAGGAGAAGCTGCTGGGCTCTTAGATGGCATCGCTCGTGCTATCGCATCCTGCAGGTGGCCTCAAAATGTCCCAACATGAAGCACCTCCAATTCTTCATGCAACGGGGTGGGCGATGAAGGGAATGCTGGGGAGGAGAGGGGCAAACATTTAGTGAACACGTTCAGTGTCTTCGAGGAGGAGGAGGAGGAGGAGGAGGAGGAGGAGGAGGAGGTGGAGGAGGATTGGGTGATCAGCTGGAGCTCGGCCACAAGAGGGCCACCAGAAGGCTCCAAGAGGGCCCCCCAAGAGGGCCCCAAGAGGGCCCCAAATGGAATCAGTATCCCGCAACGTTTTTGTCTGAAAAATGTTGCGGGATACTTGTTTTTAATGTTTCGGGAAGGGCCGCTGGTGGAAGGACCTCTTGGGGCCCCAAGAGGGCCCCAAGGGGGTGGACCCTCTCGAGCCTCGAGGCCCTCTCAAGGCCATCATAGGCTCTCTTGGGCCCTCTGATCATCCTGGGAGGCGCCTTGGGGCCCTCCTGGCCCTCTCTTGACAGTCGAAACGCGTTCAGTCTGTAACCATTTGGGCTCAAGGAGTCTCAGCAGGCTTCAGCATGAATGTAGCGGCAGCTGTTCGTGAGCACCAATTCACACGTAAACGTCGGCAATGCAATGTTCCCGAAGTTGAATCGCATGAAGTTCCGACTGGACCTGATCCGTCTCGCCGTTCGGTTTTGGCAGAGGCGTTGCTCCTCGGATGGGCTGAGGGTGAATTCCTTTCTACGCAGGTGCAGAAACTAGCAAAGTATGCCGTCATGGATTGTGGTTCCACTGCGCCTAGCATGCTCCAGAAGTTGGCAAGCCTTGGAACATCTGGGAAAAACCAGCAGAACATCAGCACAGAACTCAAGGCTATGGTTTCGAGGATCATCGAGTTCGACCCCCCCGTCCTCATCGGCGATGCCCCCATGAGGATCGATAAAGGCGACAGCGAGGGCGTCCACATGATCGAGCTCGGCTTCCCTGCTGCGCACGACTGGCTGCACTTTTTGTTCAACCAGCACTACTCAGAGTTCCAATCCAGGTGGGCGAACAGCACAGCTGATATTGAATTGTTTTGGGAGCACTGCCACGCCGCAGACCCTCGTCGGATGAACATGGATATCATGAGACGGCCAGACTTCAAGCAGAAATGCATACCACTCTTGATTCATGGTGATGGTGTTCCTGTATCAAAAACTTCGGGTGTGATGTGTATCTCAATTGGTAGTTTGATCTGTGACCACTTCTTGTCATCATTGGAGAAGCTGTTTTGGCTGGGTGGTTACTATACAAAGAGTGAAGTCAAGGACTCCGATTTGGGCGCGGCCAAATCACACTTCTGGAAGCGGCTCATATACTTGCTCAAGGTTTTGGAGACTGGTTGTTTCCCAGAAAAAGATATGGATGGCAATGCGTTTCCTGCTGGAACCATTCAACGCACAAGGAGGAACACACACTTCGCTGGCGGACATTATTTTGTAGTTTGGCTCATCAAAGGCGATACCGAATTCAAGAACAACCACTTCGATATTCCTGGGCATTGGGGCTCTGACTATCCGTGTATGCATTGTCCTGCCATCAAACTGAAAGACTCCACACCTGCAGCTGATCGCACAATGAACTGGATGAATTTCTCAGCGGACGCACCTTGGAAGCAACAGGTTTTCTTGGACATGAGGGTATGGTTGACCCACTGTCGAGACCGCGGGAAGACGCCATGCTTGCTATTTCGACCACGGAGCGAAGGAGGACTGGGCATACATATTTTCGCTGTGTTCGAGGACGGCCTGCACCTCATGGAGCTAGGCAACACGCAGAGGGTTCTTGGTAATGTGATATGGTTGTTGGTGTACGGTGGGAGAATGAAAATTGGCCAGGCGAAGGTTGCAGTGCGACAACTGTGGAAGGAGATTGTGGCAAAATACAGAGAGCACGGGATTAAAAATCAATTCAGTGAGATCGACCTGGATTCATTCACCGACCCGAAGGCACCGAACAACACGTTCCCTGAACTGCACGGCAAGGCAGCCAATATTCGACACCTTGCGCCTGTGGTGGCTGAGATCTTCGAGAAGTACGCCACGGGGTCCGAGTATGATGGCCACGTCAAGCAGGTGCTGCGTCACCTGTGCACGTACTACCGTGTCTTGGAGTCTAAGCTGCCAAATGGCAAGCCAGAGATACCAGAGAACGATATCCGAGAGTTTCGCATTGCAGCTGAAGCTTTGCAATTGCATTACAATTGGCTTTCGCAGCAGAATCCTCAGCCCAAGAACGCTCTCCTTTGGGGTATTCAGCCTAAGCTGCACCACCTGTGGCACATAGGTTTTCAAGCTGTTTTCCAGAACCCGAGAGCTGCATGGTGCTATAGCAACGAAGATTTGGTTGGCAGGATTGCGGCCATAGTAAAGGCGGCAGCCTCGGGCATTCCCGCAGCCCAGAGGATGCCACATATCATGTCTAGGTATCTGTGGGGACAGAGCTTGCGAATACAGTTTGGATGGGTGAGAAAGCCCACCAACATTCGGGATTGAGCGTTTGAGTGATGATGGGATGATCTGAAAACTAGCAAGCCACCCCAGGGCCATGATCCACGTGCCTTGTCTGCCTACCTCGCCCCACCGTGCCTCAAAAGGGGCCTCGAAGGGTCACGAATGCTTACGAAGGACCCTGAAAGACCTCGAAGGCCCCTGGAAGGCCTCGAAGGGCCATGCCCCCAGGATCCCCAAATGCCCCAGAGACTCTCGACGGGCCCCGCAGGCATCATGGGCTCCGAAAGGCCCTGAGGGGGCCTGAAAGGCTCCCCAGAGAGCCACCGCAAGTTTAACAAAAAAGCAGCTGTTTTAACAAAACTGCAACACGTGCACCAGACAAGTGTATCAAAAAAACAGCTCTTTTAACAATTCTGCAACATGTTTGCCAGACCACGTTTGACAAAAAAACAGCGCTTTTGATAATTACGAAAACAACACCACACACACATTTAACAAACAAACCGCGGTTTTAACAAAACATGATCTCGGGAACGACACATTTAACAAAAAATATGTTATTTTGTCAAACCATGCTTGGGGCTCGATTTGCAGCATTATCAAAACAACTGTGATTTTAACAAAAGCGTTTGGAATCATGAACAACATTATTGACAAAACAACTGCGATTTTGATAAATCTGCAAAGTGCGCCCAAACCAGTTTTATCAAAAACGCTGCGAATGTAACAAAAAAACAAGCCTCCGAAATGCTTCCTGGATGGGGCTGACTGTGGATGACGAGGGGGACGAGGAGGAGGAGGGGGGGGGAGGCGGAGGAGGAGGGGGAGGGGGGAGGAGGATGAGGGGAAACGAGACGTGAGGAGCAGAAGCAGAAGTCAAGAAGCACCGCCCTTGCACTGCTCTCTCGCCGCCGTGCCGCCCTCGCGCGCTGGGGAGGCCGCCCTTGCTGGGAAGGAGGGTCTCGTCGGTTTCTTCCTCCTCCTTCTCCTTTTTGCCCCAGGAGTAACGAGTTTGAAGGAGTTTGACGCCGTGCGTAAACTCCTGGGGCAAAAGGTTTTGCCCCAGGAGTAAGGAGTAAGGGGTAAGGTTTACTCCTGGGGCAAAAGGTTTTGATCCAGGAGTAAGGGGTGCCCGCGTTCCGACGCCGCCAAGGGGGGGGCGCATTCCAGCATAACCCCACCCCCCAAAAAAAGAAAACGGGGGGCGACACCGGCTTTTTTTGCCACGGGTGCCGGTTTCCAGGGACCCCCCCCCTCCGCCCGACCAGGGCGTTAACAAATCGCCCCCCCCCCCGCCCGACCAGGGTGTTAACAAATCGCCCCCCCCCCGTGAAGTTGTCTGGGGGTCCTCTTGGGCCCCAGCTCTGGTGGGTGTGGGGGAGGGCACGGAGGGCCATTTTGGCCATTGTTGCCACCTTTGTCACCACCATTGTTGCCATTTGGGCTCAGGCCTGTCTTGCTTGGCTCGTATACCACCCAAGTCCAAGGCAATTGAACATCACTTCGCGAGCGCTGCGATGGCACCCAAGAGCGTGATGAAGTCAACTCTGAAGCTGAAGTCTGGCTTGCGTCGTCAGGCTGCTGGTTTTGTCACGCCTATGAAGGCTAAGAAGAACAAGAGCTCGATCTCTCCTGGAAGCTCGGGCGTCAAGTCATTGAGGAGGCCTGCTGCTGCAACTCCTCCTTCCACGAGGAAGCCAGCTTCTATGGACGCGCCCGAGGTCGACGACGACGGCGACCAGGTGAGCAACGATGAGGCCGAGGCGCTGGCGACGAAGCTCACTCGCCAGCAGCGCAGCGACTTCCAGAAGGCTCTCTCCAAGGACGACATTCCCCAAGCGATTCGCGACGACCTGAAGGCGATCGACGCTAGGGGCTACGGCTTGAACAAGCGCGACGCCAAGAACTTAAAGATCGCAGCCTGGGTCATTGCAGGTTGGGCCCACCCTGTCTACAAGGCCGTCATCAAGATAGCAGAAACCAAGGAAAAGAAGGAGAAGGCTACGTCAGTTGGGTGGATCAGGATGTGCGCTATCATGGGCGGGGAGACTCAGGCCTTGCGCGCGTTGAAGAACGGCGAGATCAAGCAGGTCAAGAACAGCAAGGGTGAGACCAGGTACGTACACGACGAGGAGGTTGTCTCGAAAGGCCTGCTGGTCAGCAGCGAACAGGAGCTCGGTGCGAAAACTGGCATCCAGGGTGACTCGACTCAGGTTGCCAACTTCCTCACCACGGTCAACGAGGACTTGTTCGCGTTGCAGTCTGGGTTCGACTTGGGCGAGGTTGAGACCCAGCCTGCAGCTGAGAATCCTGGTGGGGGAGATGCTCTGGCAACCGCCCTCGGCAAAGCGAAGACAGCCCTCGAGAATCTCCAGAAGATCAAGGGTAAGATGGACCAGATTTCGGGCGAGATCGGCGAGAACCCAACCACCGACGACTTCGCGAAGGAGCACATCCTCAAGAAAGAAAACAAGATCGATAAGCTCATCACGGAGTATCGCACGATCATCAGGGACAAGAAGGACCCGTCTGGGAACGCGATCACAGCCGACAACCTGAAGAAGAAGCTCGCGAAAGATTCTCAGGGCGCGGGGGTCGTCACGGCATCCATCAAGGTCTACATCAGCCAGAAGGAGCAGTCGTGAGGCATCATGGGCCTTCCAGCTGCCGCTCGTGGGTTGCCGAGCTGTTCCCAGCGCTTGGCGTGAGCCGTCGCTGAGTAGTTCGAGGGTGGCACTTTTTTTGCGTGGGTTGACGGCTCTAGTGGAGCCCTTTCTCGCCGTGGAGGTGGTGGCTACACCGAAGTCTTGGGGCCAGTACGCTGGCCCTTCTAATGGAGGGGGGAGGGGCGTGAGGAGGAGGAGGGAGGAGGAGGGATGAAGGAGAAGGGAGGGGGGGGGTGAAAGGAGGAAGAGAGGAGTGAGGAGCCAAGAGCGGGTGGAGGATGCGAGGATAGGAGAGGACGGCACAAGAGTAAGCAAACCATCGGTGAGAGCCCCACCCCGTAGCTGCCTGCGCCTGTGTGCACGGCGCTACACTGGATATAAACACGAGTGCGACATGAAGAAAGAAAGATGGGGCCGCTATCGTGTATACCCAAGGCTGGCGCCGATGCCAAACCCCATGTCCACCAGCGGCTCCAAGGCTCTGGCCCAAAAAAACCTCTTTCAAAAAAAGTATCCCGCAACATTTTTCGGACAAAAACGTTGCGGGATACTGATTCCATGGCCGCCCATTGATTTGAAGGGCCCTCCTGGCCCACTTGGGGCCCTCTTGGAGCCCTCTTGAGGGGTCATCTTGGAGCCTTCTGGTGGCCATGGGGTCTGGTCACCCCCTTCTCCTCCTCCTCCCCCCTCCCCCCTCCTCCTCATCCTCCCTCCCCCCTCCTCCTCCCCAGACTGTGTCACAGGAGTGCAGTTTAAAGCCACCCAGACCCCGCCGCTGGAGAGCCCCATGTAATGCGTGTCGCCCTTGAAAGCTCAAGCTCGGCCCCATCGGTTGAGCTCAAAGTCTTTCCCCTCACAAGGACTTTCACTTGTCAAACCCGCCTCCTTTCCGTAGCCATTCTTGCTCGAGAGAACAAGTGGGCGGCAACTCTTTGGTTCACCATTGTTGATCAAACCCGAGCATACACTGCAACGATGGTGCGGCTATCCCGAGATGCCCTGAAGCTGAGGCTCACTGAAGCCCGACGACTACGTGACGCTTGGAAGAAGTGCGCGGCGGCCCTGAAAAAGCAGAACAAGCGCTTGAGAACCATTCTTCGTGAGGGTGTGCAGTCCTTGAACCGCGGGCCCGAGCTCCCGCAGATCATCCTCCCGACCGAGCCTGGCGGAGCCTTGTTCGAGTTGCCCGAGGAGCGCCGTGGAGATCCCGAGTTGCCCGAAGAGCCAGCAGCCGAGCCCCAGGATCTCCCGATGAAAACTTAAACGAATTTAAAAGCTGCCTCCGAATTATCGCCCCCTCCTCCATGGCATTTTGCCTTCGACGGGTAGGCAAGGTGACCACGGAGGGGTGGGCGAAGAGGAGGGCAACGTGGAAACTGCCGCCACCGCCCACCCCCCCGCCCTTCGCCAGGACCAGGAGTTCGACGAGGACGAGGAATCGTCGGACTGAGGAGGCGCCCCGCGAGCCCCCAGCGCAGGCCCTCGACCGCAGGGGGAGAGAACTAGAGAAAGGGAGAGGGGGGAGGGGAGAAGACGACAACAGAGAGAACGAGAGAAAGAGAGAAAGAGAGAGAGAGAGAGAGGGGGGGGCGAGACAAGGCAGCACGAGAAAGAGCTAGCGAGCGAAAGACGTAGAGACTGAGCGAGACAACGAGCAAACAAGCGAGAGAGGGAAAAAGGGGGGAAGCCGAGGAGGACGACGACGGCAGCAAAAAGGAAACGGGACACGACGAGCAGGAACGAAGAGGAGGGAGGAGGGGGAGGGGGAGGAGGAGGAGGAGAGCTCGGCGGGGAGGGGGAGGGCGAGGAGGAGGAGGAGAAGGAGGACGAGGAGCGGGAAGGCCTCCTCCTCCTGCTGTTGCTATTGCTCCTCCTCCTCCTCCTACTCCTCCTCTCCTCCTCCTCCTCGTCGTCGTCCTCCTCCTCCTCCTCCTCCTCCTCCTCCTCCTCCTCCTCCTCCTCCTCCTCCTCCTCTCCACCTCCTCTCTCTTCCTCCTCCTCTTGCTCCTCCTCCGCCTCCTCCCCCTCCCCCTCACTCTCCTCCTCTCCTCCTTCCTTCTCCTCTCCCTCACTCCGCCCCAGTAGCCATTTTGGCTCGTGCGATCTCGGCTCAAATCGCATTGGCTAGCGCACACGCGCAAGACGGCCGCGCGTCTTTCGATCAACCTGCGGCGCGCGCTCGGGATCCGAGCGCGCGCTTGGTTGGTGGTTCGTGCCCTGTGCGTTAAACGTTGCAGCGGTCGTTGCACGCGGCAACGCGCGCTGCGTGGCATTTGCGCGTGGGGCCGAGGCCCTGCGAAGCAGAGCCCAACAGGGCCGAAACGATTGTGTTTTTTGCTTCAATTCCTTGTTATTTGTGGCATGGAAATGCTAAGGTTTGTTTGTTTTTTTTGCTTGGAAAATAACAGAAAACCGAAAACAAAAATACATAGGTTTCGGTGCATTATTCTGCTCTGTACAAAGACCCAGGTAATTTTCGGCCTCCGGGGGCCCCACCGGGCCTCGGGAGCGTCAAAAAACGACTCAGGATGCAAATCCGGTCATAGGGAAAGGGTCGGGACCTCTGGGGGTCGACGTAATGAACAAATCATTACGTCGGGGCTCTGGGTGTGCTGTTAGCCCAATGTGTGTTTCCCCCGTCTAGCCCAACCAGTCGATCAGCACATCGCCTCCGTCGTTCTGAAGGGCCTCGGTGGGCAACACACACCTTGGCGCCAGCACACGTCCTGAGGATCACCCATCTTCCTTCGCGGCAGACCTAGAGATCGATCCGACGTCGTGATTTTCTCGATGCGCGGTCCCCGGAAGTCTCGACCCATTCCCCACGACCGGTTTCGCATCCCGAGTCGTTCTCTTGACGGCCCCGAGGCCCGGCGAGGGCCCCTGGGGGCCGAATTTTGCGAAAAACCTCCGTCTGGATTTTTTCGATGCGTTGGATCTCGGGGCAGGGTCGTGCCCCGTGGACCCCGGACAGCTCCGGAGCCCCGGGTGGCCCTTCTTCCCGCGACGTGGCTCCACGCGGAACCACGCTCCCCAGAGATCCTCCTCCTCCTTCTCCTCCTCCTCCTCTCCCTGGGGGCCGAACTTTTTCGAAAAACCTGCGTCTGGATTTTTTCGATGCGCTGGATCTCGGGGCAGGGTCGTGCCCCGTGGACCCCGGACAGCTGCCCGCGCCACGCGGGAGGGGCAGAGGTCCCCTACCCACCGCCACTCCCCGGACCTCTCCTGGGGTGCGTTCTGACCAGGACTCCGAGGCGAACCCAGCGGTGGCGACGAGGGAGGCCTGACAACAACAAGAAGAAGCCGTGCATCCATGAAGGACGCGTGGGCAGAAATAGCAACTACGAAGTTGCCGCGGCCGCAGCGGGCGCTTCTAGGGGGGAGGAGGTGGAGGACGCAAAATGTTTCAGATGCTCAGGTGACCGAGGTACGGGAGGCCCAAAAAGAGGAAAACGAGGAGAGGGTAGAAGTATGGGTGCCTCTTCCTTCTCTGAGTGGACCCGGACAGCTGCCCGCGCCACGCGGGAGGGGCAGAGGCCCCTGCCCATTACCAGCCTCGAACTTATCCCTATCCCTGAGATTGACACGCCCAAAGGCGATGACAATCTTAGGGACGCGCCCTCAAAACTTAAGGGAACCCCTAAGATTGGCATCGTGATGAGGAGATGCCCAGCATAGGGATAGGGATATGTTCCAGGCTGGTAAGAGGAGGAGGAGGAGGAGGAGGAGGAGGAGGAGGAGGAGGAGGAGAGGAGGAGGAGGAGGAGGAGGAGGAGGAAGGAGTGAGGAGGAGGAGGAGGAGGAGGAGGAGGAGGATGAGGAGGAGGAGGAGGAGTGGAGGAGGAGGAGGAACGAGGGGAGGTGGAGGTTGGAGGTGGAGGTGGAGGAGGAGGTGGAGGTGGAGGTGGAGGGGGAGGTGGAGGAGGAGGAGGAGAGGAGGAAGGAGGAGGAAGGAGGAGGAGGAGGAGGAGGAGGGAGGGGGAGGGGGAGGAGGAGGAGAGGAGGAGGAGGAGGCGGAGGAGGAGGAGGAGGAGGAGGAGGAGGGAGGAGGAGGAGGAGGAGGCGGAGGAGGAGGAGGAAGGGAGAGGAGGAGGGAGGAGGAGGAGGAGGAGGAGGAGGAGGAGGAGGAGAGAGGAGGAGGGAGGAGGAAGGGTGGAGGAGAGGGAGGAGGAGAGGAGGAGGAGGGAGGAGGATCTAATGGGGAGGGGTCCTCCTCCTTATCCTCCTCCTCCACCGAAGAAGGTACACCCCGGGCTCCTCATCCTTATCCTCCTCCTCCTCCTCAGATTAGGGCCACCCTGGGCTCCGGAGGGGCCTACGGGGCCCGGGACGCTCCTCGGACTCTGCCCCCCCCCCGCGGTTCGGGGAGCCCCTTCCGCGGCCGGGCGAGCGCCCGGGGCTCGCGAGGCAGGGCCTGCTGCGGCTCTACTCCTCCTCCTTTCCTCCTCCTCCTCCTCCCTCCTCCCTCCTCCTCCTCCTCCTTCCTCCTCCTCCTCCTCCCCCTCATAATCCCTCATCCTCCTCTCCTACGCCTCCTCCTCCCTCTCCCTCCCTCTCATCCGCCTCCTCCTCCTCCTCCTCCCTCCTCCTCCTCCTCCCTCCTCCCTCCTCCTCCTTCCTCCTCCTCCTACCTCTCCTCCTCATATCCTCCTCCCTCCTCCTCCTCCTCATCCTTCCTCCTCCTCCTCCTCCTCCTCCTCCTCCTCTTACCAGCCTGGAACATATCCCTATCCCTATGCTGGGCATCTCCTCATCACGATGCCAATCTTAGGGGTTCCCGTAAGTTTTGAGGGCGCGTCCCTAAGATTGTCATCGCCTTTGGGCGTGTCAATCTCAGGGATAGGGATAAGTTCGAGGCTGGTAATGGGCAGGGGCCTCTGCCCCTCCCGCGTGGCGCGGGCAGCTGTCCGGGTCCACTCAGAGAAGGAAGAGGCACCCATACTTCTACCCTCTCCTCGTTTTCCTCTTTTTGGGCCTCCTGGACCTCGGTCACCTGAGCATTTGAAGCATTTTGCGTCCTCCACCTCCCCCCCCCTAGAAGCGCCCGCTGCGGCCGCGGCAACTTTGTAGTTGCTATTTCTGCCCACGCGTCCTTCATGGATGCACGGCTTCTTGTTCTTGTTGTTGTTGTTGTTGTTGTTGTTGTTGTTGTTGTTGTTGTTGTTGTTGTTGTTGGTGTTGGTGTTGGTGTTGGTGTTGGTGTTGGTGTTGGTGTTGTTGTTGTTGAATATTATTACTTCTAAAGAATAATTATTGTTGGGCCCCCTGGTGCACGCCCCCCTCGCCGCGCCTAGGCCGCAGCCACATTTTCATCATTTTCGTGAGGAAGTCTCAGGCAAAACGGGGGAGTCCGGATCCGGTTGTTTTGTTGACGCCCGCTTTCCCTGTCAAAAAACAATATAAAATGACATGTCTTGTTCTAACATAACCAAACTTCGCACATTCGCGCGCGCAAGACGAAATCCTTCCAAAACCTTAGTGTTCGTAGCGATTTTAACATAAAAACATCAAAAAACAATGGTTTTTCAAAAAAAAAAGTGTCAACATTTCATCCCGCGCGCTCTTGCGGATTTGTAGGAAACCCAACATTTTTTAAACATTTCTGTCAAACGGGCTTTTGCGAGCAACTTTTTCACGTGCTTCGAACTTCTCCAACAACGGTTGCGCACCTGCCAGGGCCATCATCCCTGTCAAATAATACCATGCGGGACACATTCGGTTTTTCTTCGCGCGCGCACGCCGAAATCTTCAAAAACCGTGGTTTCCTATTCTAGCGTCAGGAACACGTTACCACCAAAAACCAGTACAGGTGTCCAGTGTTGGAACAGGGGGAAAAGTCGTATACTAAGCTAGCGTCCAGAAAATGTTACCACAACAAGTCACTGTACCAATGCGCCAGTGTAGTAGCCACGGTCGTCCGCAGGCCACGAAGTGAAGTGTCCGAACGTCATAGGGCGGGAAGCTGGGTGTGGGTGGTGGCGAAGAGTCGTTTGGAAATGTGGTAGAGCTTGAACCGGCCCCCCCTCAAAGTGGGGGTATTGGCGGGCGTCGTATGAAAACCCTGGCACTGGTGAGAACGGAGTGTCCCCACGTGCTAGTAATTGTTGTTGTTGAATATTATTACTTCTAAAGAAATATTATTGTTGAGACCCCTGGTGCGCGACCCCCCTCCAAAACCTAGGCCGCAGCCTCATTTCCTTCATTTTCTAGCGAAAGCTTCAGAAAAGTGGATTGTGTCCGGATCCGGTTGTTTTGTTGTAGTCCGTTTTCCCTTTTATTTTTTTTTTTTATTTTATTTTTATTTTTTTTATTTTTTTTTTTTTTTTTTTTTTTTGCAAAAAACACTATAAAATGAAAATTCTTGTTCTTACTTGATCAAATTGCAAGAATCCCTTGCACAAAATAAGGTAAAGTGGACATTCGTGCGCGCAAGACGAAATCCTTCCAAAACCTTAGGTTTCGTAGCGATTTTAACATAAAAACATCAAAAACCCAATGGTTTTTTAAGAAAAAATTGTCAATATGTCCTTCCGCGCGCGCTGTCCGAATCCCACAAAACCAATGGTTTTTTCAACATTTATGTTACATGAGCTCGCGCGAGCTACTTTTTCTTGTTCTAACATAATCAAATTTCAATAATCCCTTGCAAAAAATAAGGTAAAGTGGACATTCGCGCGCGCAAGACGAAATCCTTCCAGAACCTTAGGTTTCGTAACGATTTCAACATAAAAAACATTAAAAACCCAATGGTTTTTCAAAAAAAAATGTCCAAATTTCATCCCGCGCGCGCTGTCCGACTCCCACAAAACCAATGGTTTTTCAACATTTATGTTACATGAGCTCGCGCGAGCTACTATTTCTTGTTCTAACATAATCAAATTACAATACTCCCTTGCAAAAAAAAGTAAAGTGGACATTCGCGCGCGCAAGACCAACAAAAAACACGACGATCTCAGGAACTTGCCCCAAAAATGGGACCAACTCCGCTCTCTCTGTCTCTCTCTCTGTCTGCTCTCTGTCTCTCTCTCTGTCTGTCTGTGTCATGTATTGTATGTCACAATTGCAGGATGCTGGGCACACGCGCGCCCCGAATAAGTGACCAAGTTATGTGGGTGTGTACCCCACGCCAGTGTAGTAGCCACGGTCGTCCGCACGCCACGAAGTGAAGTGTCCCAACGTCATAGGGCGGGAAGCTGGGTTTGGGTGGTCGCGAAGAGTCGTTTGGATATTTGGTAGAGCTTGTAATGCCCCCCCACGAAGTGGGGGTATTGCCTGGTGTCGTATGAAAACCCTGGCACTGGGGAGAACACCACGCGTTCGGGTAAAATGATTGTTGTTGTTGTTGTTGTTGTTGTTGTTGTTGTTTG
>CAUYUJ010005493.1:47500-60895 GCA_963575745.1 Prorocentrum cordatum | reverse complement strand
CCTCCCCTCCTCGCGCCTCGGGGGGGGGGGGTCCAGCGCCGATCCGGGAGATCCGCGCGGCGATCCAGAAGCTTATGTCTGTGCCGCTGCGAAGTGGCTGCTTCGCGTCAGCACTACAGTCGGGGCGTTGACCTAAGGAACCCTAAATAAGGAACGAGGCCCCTATTTTCCATAAATTAACCTTCGATTTCCGATCGAAAACATAAGGAAAGCCTGAGGCAAGCTGTGAAACACGTAAGGAACGCGGAGCCCCTCCCCAACCAAAAGGGTTCCTTCTTCAGGGCCCCGGGTGTACCACAAAAAAACGCTCTTAGCACGGTCATTCTTCTCAGCATGAAACTGCCGAGCGGTCTTGTACCATCCCTGGTTGCGTGAAAGAAATGAGATTCCGTAGCCCGGATTATGCTTGTCCGGTTTTGTTGTTGTGTCGTCGTCGTCGTCGTCGTCGTCGTCGTCGTCGTCGTCGTCGTCGTTGTTGTTGTTGTTGTTGAACTCTCATTCTGAAGGAACCATGATTGCTGATCCCCCCCACCGGCGAACATTGCTTGTTCAATTGAAATGCCCCCTATCGGGGCTCCCACCCGTCTTTTGATCTGGGAAGGTTTTCCTGCTCAAACTGCGTTGTTGCCCCCCCGGCTACAACAACAACGGCTCCCGTCTGATAGTTGTTCACACTTCAATCCAAAATCGCGCTCTAGCGCGGGAGTTCTTCACAATGTATGCAGGAATCGCGCTTTCGCGTGGGACTCCCTCGCAATTCATTCAGACGCCGCGCCCGCGACATTCAGGAATCACGGTCTCGCTTTGGCCTTTCTCACGATTCACTTGGGAATCGCGCTATCGCTCGAGACTTCCACATGATTCATGCAAGACACACGCTTCATCAACCTGGCTGGTCGATCTGGCCGCCTGGGTCCGCCTTCCCGACACCCCCCCCCCGTCTAGGGTCTGCCCGCCCGATCTGCCCGTCTGGTTCTGCCACGTGTTTTCTACTCCTGGCCCCCCTCCTGTTAATTCTTCTCGTGCTCCATCATTTCCCCTCCCCGTTCCATCCGTCTTCCCTTCCCCTGTTTTAGGAGTTGCGCTGAGTAAAATTGGCACGAAAGGAAGATCTACCCCCAACAGGGTACGATCGAAGACGATGAAGGCGGGTACCGAGGGTTTGAAATACACGTGTTGAATGACACGCGAACTGATAGGAGCGATCAATACTGGAATGATTGTTGCTGTTGACCCATCGCTACTGAAAAATGTTTATTGCTCATCCCCCCTCCGGTGACCACTGTGTTTTTTCACTTGAAGTGCAAGCTCGAACTGCGCCCCTGGCCCTCCGGTTATAACAACAACGGCTCCCGCCGGAGACGTCTTCATAATTTAGCCAGGACCCCTGCTCCCGCCTGAGACCTCCCCGCATTGTACTCAGGAATCACGTTCTCGCTGGGGACTTCCTTCCAATTTATTCGGGAATCGCTCGCTCGGCCCTCGCTGCCCGCCGCGGCCCCGTGGAAACCCTTCGTGGCCCCCTCGCTGCCTTTAGTGGACTCGTTGCAGCCCTTGGCGGCCCCCTCGCTGCCTTTCGTGGACCCGTTGCAGCCCTTCGCGGCCCCCTCGCTGCCCTTCGCGGCCCCATTGCGGCCCTTCGCGGCCCCCTCGCTGCCCTTCGCGGTTCCGTTGCAGCCTTTCGCGGCCCCCTCGCTGCCCTTCGCGGCCCCGTTGCAGCCCTTCGTGGCCACCTCGCTGCATTTCGTGGCCCGATATACGCATGCCCTTCGTGGCCCCCGCTCGTTCGCGCCCGTCGTGGCCCCATTGCACGCCCCTCGTGGCCCCGCCATCGCCCCTCGCGGCCCCGTTGCTGCCCCTCGCGGCCCCGTTGCTGCCCTCAGTGGCCCCGTTTTTGCCCCCTGCGGCCCAATTTAAGCATGCCCTTCGCGGCCCGCTCGTTCGCGCCCGTCGTGGCCCCATATGCACGCCCTTCGTGGCCCCGGCGTCGCCCTTTGCGGCCCCCTCGCTGTCCTACGTGGCGCCGTTGCTACCATCAGTGGCCCCGTCGTTCCCTTTTGTGGCCCCGCATTATCTGCCGTTCGCGGTCCTCGTTTTTTCGCGCCGTTCGTAGCCCCATACTCATGCCTTTCGTGGCCCCGCTGTCGCTATTCGTGGCCACCTTCCTGCCCTTCGCGGCCCCGCTGTCGCTCTCGCTCTCGTTTTCGTTCCCGCTCGTCGTCGTCGTCGTCGTCGTCGTCGCCGTCGCCGTCGACGTCGCCGTCGTCATCGTCGTCGCGGTCGGTCCCATGTCCGTCCCTCTTGGGGTCGGGCTGCCGCCGATCAGCGCTGCCGTTGGCTAGGCCGACGGTCCGCTGCCGCCCCGCCGCTTGCCGGGGCCCGGCCGGCAGGGAAGAAAAATATAGCCCCCAAACGGGGCACGATCGAACACGAAGAGGGCGGGCATCGAGGGCTCGGGAAATACACGTTGAACGTCACTCGAGCAGATAAGAGCGAACAATATTAAAATGATTGTCGTCGCTGTCGTCGTCGCCCCTCGCCCGCGACCCACCCGCGACAAACCCCGCGACCCACCCCGCGGCCTACCTGCGACTCGCCCGCGACCAACCCGCGACCTACCCTGCGCCCAACCCTTTACATTTGCCCGCAAGTGCGGGGTGCCACGTTGCTCGAGGGACCCAGCCGTTCACACGCAGCGCTGCCGAAGAGATGTCCAGCTTTTCCCCCAAAGCAAAGATCCCATCCTGCCCTCTACGGGGGGGCGGGCAGTGCGCGGCAGACCCCCGCGCGACGAGGTGGGCCGTGGACTGGGCCACCGCGCGACATGTTCAGTCTTGGACGACCTCCGCCCGTTGGGGGCCCCCAGGAGACCGCCGTCGACCCCGCGTTTGGACGACGAAACGACCCCAGCAAATCACCCGAAATTTGCAGCAAAAGTGAGGAGGCGGGTCGAGGACTAGGAGGTCGGCTACTGAAAACGCGCACTCCAAGGTTTTACGATGGACTCCTGGGGCACGCATGGTCATGTGAACCACGGTTTCCCCGACAAAAAACCGCGGCCGCCTGGACTAAATACGCAGCCAGCACTCAGGCGAGAGAGAGAGAGAGAGCATGATTCAGAAATGCATTGAGAATCAATATCAGGCGAAACGGCCGCCGGACCAAACGTTCTCGAGAGCACCGCCCCCCCCCCCCTGCGGGAATATCACACTGGCGGTGCTACACTTTTGACCGCATCCTGGAAAGTGCAAAGGCATGCGCCGCGCCGGCCCCCCCGCCCCCCACGCCCGCGATGCGAGGCTGAGGAAACCGACAAGAGACGACGGCAATGGACCTCATCGGCGACGTCGTCGCGTCGCTTCGTTGCTCAGCTTTGCATCGCTGGGGGGAAGGGGGGGCGCGGGCGGCGCGTTCGCCCTGGCGCGGCGACAGATTCGGCCACCGCCGCACGGGCGCGCCGCGCGTGGCAATTCCGCCTCGATCGCCTCCCGAACGGCGCAATCTGGGGCAGCGCGGTCAGAAACGCAGCACCCGGCAAGCACGTGGCCCTTGCTTCCCCTCAAAGGAACCCCCGAGCGACATGTCACTTGCGAACAGAAGCTGCATGAAAAACCTTCTCGGAGCTCCGCGCGGACTTCTCGGGTCGGCGCCGGGCCCCCCATTCGTGGCACGGCCGCGATGGCGCGGGCTGAAAAATCAAGAACCCGTCGCCCCGGGCCTGGGGCCCCCGCGGAGGCAGTTGACCCGGGGGGGTGAACGCGGAAAGCATGTACTGTCGGAGGTCCGCGGGAATTTCTCGGATCGGCACTGGAGCCCCCCGGCGGCGTCGACCCTGGCGCACCCCGCGCGCCTGGAAAGGGGGGCCCACCGCCGACGCAAGGAATCCGCGCGGACCGCCGAAAGCCCGCGTTCACGTCGCCGCTTGCTCCTCGGACCAGGCAGAGCAACGCGAAGGCGACCCACCCTGAACAGGCGATGCTCTCGACCCCCGCGCCAGACCCCGCGCGCGCGCAAAAGACCGCGCCGCGCCCCCCCCCCCCCCCCCCGCGGGCCCCAACGCGACGAACGAGCAACACACACCCATACCCATAGGGGGGTCGTTGAGAGGAGGACTGGCCATGGGCACGGGCGCGGGTTGTCGGACCCCGGGGAACACTCCCGTTCGAGCGGGGGCCCCCATCCGACAACACGCACCCATAGCCCTCTCCGACCCCCCCATGGGCATGGGCGTGCGCTGTTGGTTCGTCATAGCGCCCGCGGCGGGCCCCCGATGGGCGGCCCGCCCAGAGCGCCCCGCAGCGCCGCCTGGCATCGGCCGAGGCCCGCGGGCAAACCCCCCCCGCCGCCCCGCGACCAAAAACCTCGCCGGGCTCGGGCCCCGGCCCGCCTGTGAAGGCGGTCAGTCCCCCGTCCAGTCTTTCGAACTCACGTCACGCCGCGCCTCGCGAGACCGCCCCGAGAAGGAAAGAAAGAAATATTAAAACGCGTCGAACCAGCCCCGACCGCCACGCGACGCGCCCGCCCCTCCCCCCCCCCTCAAGCAGAAGCAGGGACAGGAGGGAGGGGCGAAAGAAAGCTGGGGGGGGGCTCAGACGGGGCCGGGCCCCCCCGAAACCCCGACGGGGACACCGTCGAAAATCGAACGCGCGCCGAGAACGAGAGGCAAAGAACACCCCTCGCACGAGAACCCCAGACGGGAAGCGCTTAGGTCAAGGGCACCCCAGGGCCCTGCCCAAGAGGCGAGAGGAAGGAAAAAACGCCCAGGACCCCGACACGAAAACAGACGCAAATCTCCCAGGGGGGGGCAGAGCCACGGGAGTCGCCCCACGCCCCCCCCCCCACCCCCACGCAAGAGGAGGGGCGCCCACGCCCGACAGCGGCGCCAAATACTTCAGCGGCAGGAAGTGGACCTCGAATGCAACGAAGAACGTGTTCCACCGGTTGGAGTGGCTCCCCCGCGGCAGTCGCCCCGCGGGTGGGCGGCCGAGTCCCAGGGGAGCTCGAGGAAGATGAACGGGAAAGCGTCGTTCGCAGGACGGCCGAAGTCCACGACCCAATCCAGCTGGAGAGAAGAAGCGAAGAGAGACGCTGAATCATGGACGATGGGCCAACAGGAGACTTTTCTGGTCTGCGGGTCGAGAGCGAGCCTCTTCTGGTTAAGAGCTAGGCGGGCCGCGCAAAGCACTAATTGGGGAGACAGGGCGCGGGCGGGCGGGGCCTCAGGCGGCCGGAGGGCGCGGGGTGCAGGCGGCGCTGAAGAGCTTGCACAGGAAAAGGTACGACCAACAGGAAACATGCGACACCATGAGTTGAGCAGGGACCGACCGCCCCGGCATTCCTATAGCAATGCCACGAAATGTTCTTAGAAGCCAAAAATGTTCTGAGAACAAAAATTATCCCGGCAAAGCAACCTAACAGCGATGTGTAGAAGCATATCTGAAAGCGTTCCCCTTAAGATTCAGATGAAAATCCAGTTGTAGAATTCTGCTGTTCTCGCAGTCGTTGTCGCATTCGCGATGACAGTCGCAGCGGCAACGGCAGTCGCAGTCACAGCCTCAACCTCAGCCTGCCTCAGCCTCAGCCTCAGCCTGCCTCAGCCTCAGCCTGCCTCAGCCTCAGCCTCAGCCTGCTTCAGCCTCAGCCTCAGTCTGCCTTCAGCCTCGGCCTCAGCCTCAGCCTGCCTCAGCCTCAGCCTGCATCAGCCTCAGCCTCAGCCTCAGCCTGCCTCAGCATCAGCCTGCTTCAGCCTCAGCCTCAGCCTGCCTCAGCCTCAGCCTCAGTCTGCTTCAGCCTCAGCCTCAGTCTGCCTTCAGCCTCGGCCTCAGCCTCAGCCTGCCTCAGCCTCAGCCTGCCTCGGCCGCAGCATCAGCCTGCCTCAGCATTCAAAATGTGGCCCAGGAATGGAGTTCTGGGAACTAGAAGAACACGAAGTGGCCTACAGTTGGCTCCGGGCATTCAAAATCATGCCCAGGAATGGAGTTCTGGGAACTTGAAGAGCACGAAGTGGCCTACAGTTGGCTCCGGGCATCCAAAATGTGGCCCGGGAATGGAGTTCTGGGAAATCGAAGAGCACGAAGTGGCCTACAGTTGGCTCCGGGCATCCAAAATGTGGCCCGGGAATGGAGTTCTGGGAAGTCGAAGAGCACGAAGTGGCCTACAGTTGGCTCCGGGCATCCAAAATGTGGCCCGGGAATGGAGTTCTGGGAAGTCGAAGAGCACGAAGTGGCCTACAGTTGGCTCCGGGCATTCAGAATGTGGCCCGGGAATGGAGTTCTGGGAGGTCGAAGAGCACGAAGTGTGTGACTGTTTGCGAAAAACGAATGCGGCGGCAGCCGCGCCGGGTCCCGCCCCGGGTCCCGCCCCGACCCCCCTGAGGAGTCATGATGCTTTCTTTTGAGACCACTAGAAACCTATCAGCAAGAGCTGTTAGGTAACAGTGCTCTTAGAACAGTAACCCGATGTGTTGAACCAAGACAGCCCCAGCTAGAAATGTTCAAAAAATATTTAGTGGAAACCACAAAAGGTTCTTAGAACATGGCTTGGCAGGGCTATAGGCGAGAAAGGACGCTTCGCCACTGCTTGAAAGAGACTGAGTTCCAGGACAAAGCCATGGAGCTCGAGGCGCGCAGACCCAGCCTCATGGCAACAGGTTTCCCCGACGCTAAACTGCTGCCTCTCGGCCTCCGCGCTCTTCTTCGCGGGAAGTCTGAAGGCCGGGAACGCCGGCCACCGGCGAGGAAATCAGCCGCCGGCTCAAGGACCCCGCGGGCGGCACCCCTTCAGGAGCGAGCGCAGGAATGCCCGACGTAGGCCGACGGGGTCTCGATCCTGATCAGGACGGTCAGCGGCACGGGGCAAGGTAACGCCGAGTGCTGCGCAACTGAGACCCACGGCGAATCGCACAAGCTCGCGTCCAACATCACCTTCGACCCAAACGCAAGCCCCGAACATAAATTAACATCGCCATGAAGACACCAGGTGCCGTTACGGGCGCAGCGCAGCACGCACATCGCGACGCGACGCAGCAGGCCGTGTTGCCACGGCGTCGGACTTCCCTGCCGCAATTACTTCAACGGCAGGCCCCTCCCCCGCGGCGGAAACACAGCTCGGCGCGCGCTTCGCGACAGCTTTCGCCGCCGCGGGGGAGGCGATCGAGCTGAGCGCTCAGCGTCATATTTCGCCGCCACAGCGGAGGAAGTCCGACCGAGATTTCGAGGCGACTCCATCGGCGGCGACGACGTTAACGGACACTCAGCAACGGGTTCCCCGCCGAAGCGGAGACGGACCACGGCGAACGCTCCGCCACAAGTTAAACCACCGCAGGGGGGCGATCTAGCCGAGTGCTCAGCGTCAGCTTCCGCCGTCGCAGCGGAGAAGGACCCACCGAGATGTCGAGGCGACTCCATCGGCGGCGACGTGGCCAGGGGACGCTCAGCAGCGGACTACCCCGCCGCAACGGAAACAGACTCTGGCAGACGCTCCGCAACAGGTTACCCCGCCGCGAGGGGAAACGATCTTGCGGAGTGCTGACCGTCGGCTTTCGCCGCCGCGAAAACACGCGCGCCCGCGCACCCCCCCCCCGCGCCGCGCGCCCCTTCGCCCCCCCTGGAAGGAGGGCGGATCGCGATGGCAAACGGTGACCGCGGAGGCGGGAGCTATGGACGTCAAGGCACACGCGCCGCCGCGGGCCTGCTCGAACGCCCTCGCCCTGAGTCGTTGGAAGTCGACCGCTCGCGACCGCGAGCCGACTTCTGCGGCGGCGTTCTGCCTCTGCGGTCTAGAGCAAGCTGGCTCGGTCCTCGCGGGGAAGTATCTCCCCGCGCGCCTCGCTTCGGGCTCGCAGGGCGCCCCCCCCCCCGTTTGAAAACTGAGGCGAACAGTTGAGTGCGTCGTCGCCAGGGCCAGAGCGATTTCCAGGTCGAGCGTTCTGGGGAATCACCATTCTGCGAGGCCGCTGCTGGGTCGTCTCCGCCATTGCCCGCGCGCGCAAAGGCGGAGTTGCCCCCGCGCATGCGCCCCCCGCCCCAGCCGCGCCGGCACATCGGCCCGCGCCTTTCTCCGCGCCGCGGTCTGGGGTACCTCCCTGTCAAGGCGAACTCTTCGCAAATCTTGCGGGCCCCCGACTTGTTAGTCGGCCCCGTAGTCCTCCGCTCTAAATGCACCGGGCGACGCCGCGGGCAGTCTCGCGATGCGCGCGCGCATTTCTGGGCCCAATCGGCGCGCGGCCTTTTCTTTGACATTGTCGCCCGTACCCAGGCGCGCTGTTTGCAGTCGCTGACTCTCAAGGAGCTTGGCGCACTTACCGCGGCGCCACTCGACGCGTTTGCGGGGGTCGCCTCTATCCATCCTGCGACGCGCCCCCACGTCTCACTCGAGGTCACGACGATGCCCTATCAGCGTCCTGAACAGGCATTCAAAGATGGAAGACTCGGGCAGCGCCTTCACGCCCAGGAGGGCGCAATCCCACTCTGCAACGAACTTGCCGAGAGCATTGCGGCGGGCGAAGCCAAAGATGCAGCCGTCTGTTTCTACCAGACTGCGCCACGCCAGGATCACGAGGAGGACTCGTCGCCCTGTGCCGGGCTGGCCGGGGGTCTTAACTTCTCCCTTCCGCGCGTTGACACTCCTGCATCGGTCATCCTGTCTGAGAATGTTGACGCGCGCGGCGGCTCCGTCGCCTCGAGCGCCTCGAACGCACCACTGTCCGCGAGGGGCTCACGCGCTGCCACAGCGCCCTCAACCGCGCGGAGCCTCGCGCGGCATGTCTGGCCCACCTGAGGCGGGACGCGCCGTTTCATGCACTTCCTGCTCTACTGCGGGAAATATGGCACAGCAGGTAGGCTTGGATATTCAACCGCGTCGGCCTCTTGATACCTCGCCCTGTCTGGCAGCATCCAACCCGCGTCTTCTGCCGCGTTCGGCCGCCGATGAAAACACGATCCACCGCCCGCGCCGCGAGGCCCCCCTCCAAGGGATGGGGGCGGTGCGCACCAGCTTCGCCCTGCATGCATAAACCCCGCCCACTGGGCCCAGATCGGCGCAGGTTCGGGCGCGGCGCAACCGCCATGGCTCCGCTGACTTCGTCTGCGGCACCCGCTGTCTCCAGCGCGATGAGCGACAGATTGCCCCGCCGCAACGCGCCGCCGATGCGCCGCGCGCGCGGCAGCAGGTTTCTCCGCCGAGAACTCACGCGCAGGGGGTGCGAGGACGCTTCGCGTCGGTGCCATTGGCGACCTGGTCTCAGCGCGCGATTGCGGTGACACGGCCACAGGCCGCGGCATCCTCATCACTGGTCTCGCGCGCCCTGTAGCCGACAATGTCTGTCAAGCAGAGGTCGCTGAGAAACCAACTTTCGTTGACCGCATCGATCAACGCATCCAACCTGGCAAATGCAGCGCCCGCCTCATTTCTAGTTCCATCCAGGCTCATGGCGCTCACATCGCATTGTGGTTCTGGAGACGGTTACAGTCGTCGATTGCGATATGCTCGCATGCCTCGGGCTCTCGCGCGCGTCTCTGACCTGCTGCTGCACGTCCAGTAGCACAATGTCTCGCATGGAGATTACGCCGGCAATTGCAAAGGCTCGATGGTCCGCGTAATTTAGCTGCTCCCGGAGGGCAGCGCGGTTCATTCCGGCGCCATTCACGGCGGTCGCGATTTCTGTCATCTGGCTTTCGGCCTGCTCCAGCTCACTGTTCTCAGCAAGCCGTTGCGCTCGCAAGGCTCCGACTGTTGTCTGGAGCTCGTAAACTGCTTATTCCGGAGCGTTTTGCTCTCCAGCTCGGTTCTAACCGAATTGGATCGTTGACCCAGCACCGCAAGCTTGCCATGGAAGGAGGCATTGCCACCCTGCCTCTGCTGCCGCGCCACACCCTGGCACCGGGCCCTCTGGGCCGCAAGGGCTTCGACAACAGCGCGAGAGTCAGCGTCGATAGTTTGGCGGACTGCTTGCTTTTGACTAGCCAAGTGGGCCATCGCCCAAGCTGTTTCCGCAACGAGCCGCGCCCGCTGGTCGCCGCGCCCGCGGTTGGCCCTCGAGCACTCTGCGAATGCGCCGCGGAAGGCCTGGGGCGCATCTCTTCGTTGCTCCTGAAGGGCCATGTATCGCTGCCTGATTTGCTCCTGCGAAGCAAATTGCACATTCAGCAAATCACCGGGCAACGCAGGCGCCTCGACTCGACGCTCAGTCGGCTCATGGATCGCACCAGTTCGACGTTCATCGGTTTGGCCCGCGCCACTCCGACGACCATCATCACGGGGCGCGTCAATTCGACGCTCATTGTTTCATGCATCACGCCGATTCGACGCGGATCGGAGTGCCCCGCGCCAATCAGACGATCATTATTATGTGCCTCGTCTTTTCAACGCCCATTGGTTCATGCCCCGAAAGGCGGTCGCGAGGTCTGCCCCCGTTGCGCGCCATGGCCAATCCAAGCTGACATTGCAAAATATACCCCAGAAGGTGGTCGCGAGGTTTGCCTACGTTGTGCGTTCTGGCCAATCCTGGCTCGCATTGCAGATCAGCTTTGTTATGGTGCACGAGCACGGTAGAGGAACCTAGTACCGAAGGGGTAGGGAATATAGCCCCCCTCTTTCCTGGCCCTTTCGAATTCATTATGGACACGGCTACCCTTCTTCGCCGCCACAGCGCCCGCAGCAGCAGGTTCCTCCGCCGCACCGCTCGCAGCAGCAAATCTCCCCGCCGCAACGCCCGCAGCGTCAAGTCTCCCCGCCGCAATATCCCCGCTATGCGAGGCACTTGCAGGCGTCGCTGCATCGACGTTACACCGTATAGGAAAGGCACGGTCGACACCAGTTTGTCGACCCGCCCTGACCGTGGCGGCGACAGCTGACCACTCGCGTGTCGCAGCATGGCCGCCGGCAGCCCCATCAAGCTCGAACGAGGTGCAGGAGATCACCGCCTCGAGACCCGCAACCAACGACTCCGAGTTCATCCCCCCGCGAGAGCGGGCCTCTCGGCTGCTGACCTGTGCGCGGGGCTGGGCTGTGCCTTCGCGCTCCGCTCCCCCGCGCCACGCCAGGACCTGGCCGGGCTTCGGCCCCGGCTCGCCTGCGAGGGCGGCCAAGGCTCCCCGCCAGCGCTTCGAGCTCGCCGCCCTGCCGCGGCTCACGGGAACGCCCCGACGGGGAGAAGAAAAAGGCAAGCCGTCGGCAAATCGACTCGACGATGCCGGCGACGACGGACGGCGCGCACGCGCCCTCATCCCCATCGAGCGAGCCCCAGATGCTACGCGATCAGCCCCCCCTCCCTGCAAGCAGAAGCAGAAGCAGGAGGAGGGGACGAAGAAGGGCGGATGGGGCGAAGGACCCAGACACCGAAACCCTGACGGAGATACCGTCAAGCATTAGACATGCGCCGAGAACGAGAGGTAAAGAGCAGATCCCGGACCCTTGGCCAGCGTTCGACATTATTCGATACTGGGATGGGCGCGGGGGGTGATAAGGGGATGGGAGGGTTATCAATGGATGCCAAGGTGGGTTATATCTGACCTTGCCTGTCTTAGAAGTGGGTTCCAAATGCTCCAAGTGGCTTCGGGGGATCAGATAACTCCGCTTAGTGGGCTCCACCCACTCAGCCTGGATCGTTAACCCCCTCCAAGCCACTTGTCTAGGTTAGTCCACATAAAATCCGCATGAGCAGCCCCTGTGCCGGTCCCAGCGGCCAACGTTCGATATCATTTGACATCAGCGCAGATCCCGCGATATCGACCGGTCCTGGGCCTCTGGGCGGCGCTCAACCCGAAAAGCCCGCGCCGGCGCCAGCGCCGCGCCGATGACAACGCGCGAGCATGCCGCAGCTGGCTCCACGAGCCACCTGGCCCCGCGACGGCGAGTCTCCTAGCCTGGTGGAAGGTGCGAAGAAGCAACTTGACATTATCATGATAACCATAATCACCAGCAGCATCACCATCATCATCATCATCATCATCATCATCATCATCATCATCATCATCATCATCATCATCATCATCATCATCATCATCATCCTCATCCTCATCATCCTCATCCTCATCATCATCCTCATCCTCATCCTCATCATCATCATCATCATCATCATCATCATCATCATCATCATCATCATCATCATCATCATCATCATCATCATCATGTTCATCATCATCATCATCATCATCATCATCATCATCATCATCGTCATCGTCATGGTCATCGTCATCATCATCACCATCATCACCATCATCAACATCATCAGCAGCAGCACCCTCGCCATCAAATCATCATTGTCAGATCAGAACCAGCATCAGCATCAGCATCAGCATCAGCATCAGCATCATCAGCATCATCATCAGCATCATCAGCATCGCCATCATCCTCATCACCACCACAATCATACTAATCATCACCATGAGCAGCATCATCAACAATATCAGAATCAACATCATCATCAACAGCATCATCATCATCAGCATCATCATCGTCATCGTCATCGTCATGGTCAGGTCGTCAGGACCGCTTCTGAATCCCAGGAGTATAAAAAAGATCCTAGACGAGTGAACTGTTCCGGAATACGGTCGAGAGTTCTGGGCACGCGCGTTCAAAACATTACGGCATCGGAGGCTTTGGACTCCCATCCAGTGCAGAAGCTCACGCTTTTGCGAACTCTGCCGATGATGCGATGCACCTTCCCTCGTCGTCGTGTTCGTCGTCGTCCTCGTCGTCCTCGTCATCGTCATCATCATCATCATCATCATCATCATCATCAGCATCATCATCATCATCATGATCATCATCATTGGCATTCTCGATGCCTGGCAAGGTCGTTCGCACTTGCTGTCGTTGAACCACTTCCAGAGGTGCTCCTGGAAGTGCTCGAACGGCGAGTCCTGCCGAGCTGTCCAAAATTAACTGCACACAAGCCCTGCATAGATGGCCTCGAACGGGACTCAGCTTCGACTCTCGGGGGCGCGCAAACATGGATTAGCGATCCATGGATCTGGCGAGCGGTCGCCAAATCCATGGATCGGGGAGGTGCCCTCCCCAAAATGCGGCCAGTGCCGCCTCGTTCGGCGGCGGAAATCCGCGATTTCCCATGGAAGCGGGACCCGTCGCTAACCCACGCCCCCTTGATCCATGCTTGCGATCGCCTGATCCCTCTCCATTCGCTCCCCCCCTCCCCCGACACCCTCAACTGGATTGCGCTCCACGTGAGAGGACCAAGTGCTGTATTCAAGTACCAGACGCCCACGCTGCAGAGGTCGACACGTCGAGTCTCCTCAACATCGGCCAGACCGTGCAGCGCTGCACATCTGGAAACCTCCGAAAACCTTCAGTGGCAACTCGTGGGAGCCTACCATACCATCTTGTCGGCTCTTGCGAATCGACGCTAGTCGATGCTCATCGACGCTAAATCGACGC